>OY776106.1:21366256-21631256 GCA_963675205.1 Catocala nupta
TTTTTGAAAACATATAACATTATCGACAGCCTCGATGGCGTAGTGGTTAGTGTAACCGACTGCTACACCTGAGGTCGCGGGTTCGATTCCCGCACAAGTCAAACATTTGTGTGCATGAACATGGATGTTTGTCTTGGTCTGGGTGTTTATATGTATAATATGTATGTATTTACAAAAAAAAAGTACATATGTATGTTTATCCATTGTCTAGTACCCATAGTACAAGCTCTGCTTAGTTTGGGCTGGATGGTGTTGTGTGTATGTGATAGAATATTTATTTATTTATTTATTTATTATGCATATACATCAATATCAGTTAGGTACATAATAAAAACTGTGATATCGATTTAAACACAAAATGAAAAAAGCTAGTAGATTGTTTACATAAAGTTCATAAGTTGTTTCGTTGGTTCGATTCCCGCACAAGTCAAACATTTGTGTGCATGAACATGGATGTTTGTCTTGGTCTGGGTGTTTCTATGTATAATAAGTATGTATTTACAAAAAAAAACTATATATGTATGTTTATCCATTGTCTAGTACCCATAGTACAAGCTCTGCTTAGTTTGGGCTAGATGGTGTTGTGTATATGTGGTAGAATATTATTATTATTATTATGTTTCTCTTATCACAGGTTAGAAAGTCTAACATATTTTATTAGAAAATACCTGGCCCTTTGGGAGGCTTACACGGAGACATGGGTCCAACGTGAAGAGGCCCTTCGAGAGTTTTAATCAAAGGTGTGATGGAACACCTACAGCGGCACTAGCCGCAGCAGGCGTAGGACTATTGCTACGTATGGATTCTAATATATGGGCTATAGGTATGGGTGTTTGGTTATTGCTAACTATGGATGAAAAACGGCGTCTGCCCTGAATACTCTAATAGCATCAATGCAATGGGCAGACGGTGACTCGCCAACTCACTAGATGGGCCCCCTGATAATCTAATATAGGCATACAAGCCAGCAGCAGAGGGCAACACCGGTGCAAGTGGCTAGGGGTGTCGAGCGGTGTGGCGCCGGTTTCACCATCACGGGTCTCGTGACAACGGAGATCCGGAGCGGGTTTCCCCGTAGTTATGCCCTTGAACATGACACTTCCACCCCCAAGCATATAGCTCTAGCGGCCCCCCTCTGGCCGGCCGACCAAGGCAAGCCAGAGTTGAGAGTCCTACGGGCGCTCTTGAAATTCCACCCCGGCCAACCAGTAACGGCAAGCCGGGGACGAGGCCCTAACCAACTCTCTGAGGCATTCAGGACCCCAGTGTCGACACTCACATTCAGCCCGCCACAAGCTGCCCTGCGGTTTGTGCGCTTTTTATTATTATTATTATATTATTGCGATCTTTTTACAAACAGTCCAATGACACTGGGATAAAAGTTTGAATTATTATACGAAGTAGTCAAGTTCAATCAACGATTACCTACGTGCATAATAAAATATCATGGAGGTAGTTGCATGTTCTATACAGCATTCAAAGATTTGTATCAATTATTAATTAATTTAATACACGGTAACTATGTACACATTACTAAATGCAGTAAATATTCTATAAATAGAGTAGTATGTAACATGTTCAGTAGATATAAGCTTCAGCTACGAGTATTGTTCGTGTATAGTCGTCGGTAACAATGGGCCCAAGGGCGCGGCGGAGCTAGACGTCACGGCGCCATCTTCGTGGCGTGAACTTGTGCCTACAGACACTAAATATATAGAAATAGATAGCTGTATTACATATTGATGCACGTCTGTTTCCTAGAGGGGTAGGCAGTAACTACAAATGTCCACTTCTACCCTTGTTTCAAAATCAAAGACAAAGTCAAAAATCGTTTATTGATTTAGGTCACAAAATAACACTTATGAACGTCACAGTTTATGAGTACGTAAGTTTAGTGAAGTTAACTGAACTTATATTTATTAATCAATAAATATATATTATTTATTAATTGATCTGCATCTGCAAGAAACTCACGACGACTCTTTTAAATCGCCATTCAATTATAATTTCAGTATTTTACAACTAATATTAACAAAGTGTTGCAGTCATTATATAATTTATTACTACTAAATATATATTATTATGTATAAGTGCACTTTATGTTTGGCTGGAGAGGCGGCATGACGCCCTCACCTTCCGGCTGACACAGGTTTTGACTGGCCACGGTTGTTTTGGCCGGTTCCTGTGTCGTATACGCCGGCAAGAGACGCTGCGGCGACTGCCGCGACGTCGTAGAGGACACGGCGCTGCACACTTTGGCAGTTTGCCCCGCCTGGGCATCGCAGCGCCGTGATTTGATCGCGACAGTCGGATCGGTTGCCCTCTCGCTCCCGGCCGTAGTTCAGTCTATGGTCCGGAGTGAGAGGTCGTGGAACGCCGTCGCCTCCTTCTGCGAGGAAGTGATTTCCATCAAGGAGGCGGCGGAGAGGGAGAGGGAGCGTTTAAACCCTCTCCCCAACCACAGAGCCGGGCGCCGGAGGGCGCGCGATGACAATACGTCAGACGGCAAAATAGTGCCTTAGGAACTTAAATTAATTTAAAATTTGTTTTATCAATTATTAAACACGTTTAGTATAATAAAATAGTATATCTGTGTTCAAAGAAGTGATATATGTTGTGTTTCAAGTCGTATCATATAAATCTACATATATTAGACTGGTCGTTGGAGTCAACAGTGTGACAACGGACAAAATTTGAACAATCATCGTGTAAACCCGGGGAGTATTCTACTTTACTAACTTTTAACAGACACTCCACAACATTTGTTTACTCTGCTCACTATACTGTGAGCTTCGTCCACCACACACCGGCACAGATTTTGTCTCCTTTTGCTTGACAATAGGTGGAAGCAAAATTGACGACTAAACATTCGCCCCAGGCATGCATACACACATGTTTATACTACACATTAACTAATAGTATTACTGTAGTGATTTTATTTGTATTTTCCGATAAATCTATGTATATTTTTATCTTTTCCAATTAGATTATTTTATTTTACCCTCAATCTTAATAAATAAAGTTTTACTTATCTAAATTATCTTATCCAATACATTATAGTATCATTTCTTATAAATTTTAAAACTAATACTCAAAAAATCTTCTCTCTTTTGCCTTTCTGTAAGTTTATAGCAAATATTTCAACCATTTATACATATATAGGTACCCATCTGTCCCATCCCACTTTTCTTTTCTATTACTTAGGTTGTTTCTTTTTTATATATTCTAGGTGTTTGGTGATTGTTACATCCCTCAACCAACAATGAATACTCAAATGATGACCCGTAAGGCAACAGCCAAGGACACAGAAAACAAGTTAAAGGCAGCGCTGATGGAATTGAAGAAATTTAAGGCAGACAACAATATGTTATTAAAGGAACGCAGTGATTGCGAAGGCGAAATTGAAGCAGTTAACAACAAAGTATTGGAGCTTAAAAGGCAACTGACGGAGCTCCATATAGAATATATGGATGTCTTGGACCAACGGGACCGACTAGAAGATGAAGTTAGATCCTTCAGTAATTGTAATGATGTCTTTTCTAGGTCATTGAGCCGCAGCACTGAGCCTGAAGCAAGCCTGAATGAAGCCCATACTAAAATTATTTCCTTAGAACAAACCATTCAGGTGCTAAATGGTGCTGCGACTCAGAACCTCTACTCAGAACTCATGGGGGAAAAAATAAGTACACTTCATAGTTATAAAAGTAAGCTTAAAAGTCATGTTTTTATTAAAAGTAGTAAGAAATTAAGGCAATACTTGAAGTTAAATAAGTTAATTAAAAAGTTAGATTTTAATCTTAAAAAGTCAATCCAGTTTAAAAAAGTTACACAGCACAATAGTGAATTGGTGAAGGAGCATGAGGTATTTTTATTTGATTTAAAGAGAAGTAATGATCAAATAGTTGCCAGTAGGTTACAGTATGAAGCACATACAGCTGAATTAAAGAATCAAATAATTAGTTTGGAAAATCGTTTAACCAGGATCAGCCTGGAACATCAAAAAGAAACTTCTGAATACATTCAGAAATATGATGAAATTGCCAGAGTTGGTAGGGAGAACATGGAACGTGTTCTCTCGCTAACTAATGATACTATATGCGGTAAGTGCTTACAGGCTGAACCTAATAACAACCTGTCAGCTGTTTGTGATTTGAAGTCAGTTAACAGTTGTCCCACCTCCTCTTCCTATCATGAAGATATGTCTGTGTCTTATTTGGTTAAGAATAACAATAATAAAAATTTAATCATGTTTTCTGACCAAATCGGTGTAGGTTTTAGTAGACTCATAAATTCTTATACAGAGTCTCCCTGTGTAAATATTTGTTCCCCTGGGGCTAGGTTAAGTACTTTAACTGATAAGTTAAAAATGACAACTTTGAATTCTGAATCGACCATAGTAATTCTATATGGTGACAGCTTATCTGTCACAAAAAATGAGGCTTTACATTTAACTGAGGTAATTGAATCATTACATAGTAAAGTAGGGTGTAACTTTATTCTTTGCGCTTTACCTTATTCCTATTCATTAACACAGGAACAGAATAGATATATTCAAAATCTGAATTTATTATTTTATAACAGTACATGTTATACAAATTATACAAAATTCTTTGACACTAATAAGTTTATTAGTAGATTTTTATTGACTAAAGATACAATGTATCTTTCATATTTTTATAAAAAACAACTTGCTAAGTTATTAGCATTTAATATATTATTATTTAGAGACACAGGTACCAGTACGGTAGTGAAGATTTTAGATCCTAGTAGTAATATTACTACTAATTCCTATATTGATACTTCTATTAGTTTAAACTATTAGATGAGACAAAGGATAGGCAGTCACATAGTATTAGACTTATTCACCAGAATATTCAGGGTCTATCCGGCAAGGAGTTAGAATTAGATTTATTTTTTAAAGAACATGACATCCAAATATGTTGCTTAACAGAACATTGGTTAAGAAGTAGTCAACTAATATTTAATAATGAACATTATACCGTTGTAAGTGCGTTTGTAAGAAGGAATTCTATACATGGTGGCTCTCTAATATATGTATGTAATAATCTTAAATTTAAGGAAAGAAATGATATAGTAAATCTTTCTATCGAGCGCACTGTTGAATTATCTTGTGTGGAGCTGGAGCAACATGTCATACTTTGCGTGTACCGACCACCGCAGAGTGACTTTAGTGTATTCGAAACAGTAATGGAGGATATTTTAAAACGCTTAAGTTATGGTAATAGGCATATAGTAGTATGTGGTGATTTTAATATTGATTTACTTCAGCGATCAGTTCTTTCTGTAAGACTTATTAGTTTATTTAGATCATTTAATTTAAATAATTTATTTTTCGAACCAACCAGAATTACATCACACTCTGCTACGTGCTTAGACAATATATTTTGCGAATGCCAATTTCTAAATAGGGCCATATTGAGTGATTTGACATCCGACCACTGTGGGCAAAAGGTTGTATTTCCTATAAATACAATTAAAAAAGAAACTATCATCACATGTAGACCAATGACATCTAATCGCATAAAGGAATTTAAGAATAACATTAATGCCAAGGTTGTCAATATGGACCTAGATTGCAATAGTCCAGACGAACTATACGAGTCTTTGCTTAACGTCATTACACTGGAATATAACAAAATTTTTAAAATGAAGACATTTTACAAAAAATTCAAAGTTAAGTTTTGTGATTGGGCAACACCTGGGATATATACAAGTAGAGCTAAGTTATATGAATTATATGGAATAAAAAAATATAATTTTGATCCAAATTTTATTAAATATGTTAGAAATTATTCAAAATTATTTAAAAAGGCTTGTGCTACAGCCAAGTCCCTTTATTTAAAAAACAAAATTCGAAATGCCGACGATAAAATTAAAGCTACTTGGAATATTATTAATAATGAAACTGGACGCACCAAGCAGCGTGATAATACTATTAAACTTAATGTAAATAATAAGATAATTTCAAATAACTTGCAAGTAGCTGAAACATTTAATAACTACTTTGCAAAGATACCTGTTAATACAACTAGTTCCTTAAGGTATTGCCCAGTAAAAGCAGAATCCTTGGTTAGGGATAGCGTGGTGGAGTGTAAAGTCCTGTTTAGTTTTAAATATGTACATCCGCATGACATAATAAAAGTATTTAAGTCACTTAATTCAAAAAAATCAGCTGACTTGTGGGGTATTTCTATGAAATTAATTACAAGTATTATTGATAACGTAGCGCCACACCTAGCTGCAATATTCAACGGATGCATTGATGTGGGCATTTTTCCAAATTTAATGAAATGTAGCAAAATAATACCATTATTTAAAAATGGATGTAAAAGTGATCCATGTAATTTCAGACCGATTTCTATATTACCTGCTATAAGTAAAATATTTGAGAAAATTATATTACAGCAATTAGAGAGCCACTTTAACCTAAACAACTTATTTCATACTCAACAATATGGTTTTAGAAAGGGTCGATCTACAATAGATGCGGGTGTTACACTTTTAAAACATATTTTTGCTGCTTGGGAAAATTCGCAAGATGCCATTGGCGTATTCTGTGATCTCTCAAAAGCCTTTGACTGCGTTGAACATCAAACGTTATTGCGAAAGCTCAGGCATTATGGAATTCGAAATGCTGCACTCGACCTCGTTAGTTCTTACCTAAGCGATAGATTACAACACGTTGAAATCAACGGAAGTAGATCTTCTGGATTACCAGTCGCAATGGGCGTGCCACAGGGCTCAATTTTAGGACCCTTTCTGTTTCTAGCGTACGTGAATGATTTGCCGTTCTTCGTACAGAATTTGTGCGACATTGTATTATTTGCTGATGACACATCACTTATTTTTAAAGTAGACCGTAAGACACCAAATTTACAGGGTGTTAATTCTTCACTCGCGCAAGTCCTGGACTGGTTCACGGCGAATAATTTACTACTCAATTCAAAAAAAACAAAATGTATTAAGTTTACATTGCCTAATATAAAGAGTCCTAGCATAAACGTTAATTTAAATAATGAAACAATAACATTTGTACAATCCACAGTTTTCTTAGGCATTACTTTAGATGATAAAGTTCAGTGGGGCGCTCAAATATCGTGTCTTGCAGGGAGACTTAGTTCAGCAGCATTCGCGGTTAGGAAAGTAAGACAGCTTACTGATATAGATACTGCAAGACTAGTATATTTTAGTTATTTTCACAGCGTTATGTCCTATGGCATACTATTGTGGGGTAAGGCAGCTGATATTGAAACAATTTTCATTCTTCAAAAGCGTGCAGTACGTAGCATTTATAATTTAGGCCCACGAGTTTCCCTGAAAGAGCGTTTTAAAGAAATTGGTATACTTACTGTTGCGTCGCAATATATATTTACGAATATTATGTTTATAAAACATAATATTCACTTATATAATAAGAATAGTGATATTCACAACTTAAACACTAGAAATAAGCATAAGTTGGTAGGTCCGTATCATCGTTTACATAAAGTTCACAATTCATTTGCGGGACTCAGTATACGCTTTTTTAATAAACTACCGATTGATATTATAAATTTACCTTTACTAAAATTTAAAAGTGCTGTTAAAAGTCAGCTTATCCGGAAGGGCTATTATTCAATCAATGATTACTTAAATGATAAAAACTCATGGAACTAGTTGCTTGTTTCATACAGGATTCAAATAATGTATGTATTATATAAGTCAATTTAGTTATGTGAAGGTACTTCGTGTTTATTTGGTGGTGTTAAAGTATCTTTCTTTTCTTTTAAACAAACTTTATAAGTAATAACGTAAATTTTGTTTTAACTACATTTAGTCACGAACTACCTTTTCATGTCACAAAGTGTAAGTGTATGCGTCCTCATGCCATACTATTGTCTATTACAAATGGCTACGTACTGATAAATATGATTTCAAATCTCAAATGCTTTTTACATAATATTACCAACTTTTCTTTATTTTAGAATTTAGTTTTATATGGACAGTGACATATGGCATAATGACTGCAACACCTGGTACATAAATGAGTTGTAAAATACTGAAATTATAAGTTGATGGCGATTTAAAAGAGTGGCCTTGAGTTTCTTGCAGGTATCTTCTCATAGGCTCAACCTTTTGCCTGAACCTTGCAACTAACATAAATGTAAATTCAGTAAATATAATAAACTCACTAACCCATTTGACGTTCATAAGTGTTACTTTGTGACCTAAGTGAATAAATTATTTTTGACTTTGACTTTGACTTTGACCTCCAGCCACCCTGAGGTTTGACCTGGGGGTGGCGGGCTTTGTGGGCCTGCCCGCCATCCGTCCAGCACCAGGTCCGAGAGGCGGCGTGCGTGTTCCCACGCGCGCCTCTGTGTCGAATCCGTCTCCCCTCTAGGGGGGAGACAGTAGGGAATTTTTTCGAGTGAGTCCTTTGAGTAGGTCTCTTGTGTAGTGGCCTGCCGTTTCATACGGCGGGCCGTAACCTCGGCGGGGTCGCGACCGCATGCGAAAGCGATTCGCGCGGCCCCGTCGATAGTGGTTTTGTCGAGGAACACCGTGGTAGGTTTAGTCGGTATTCCGGGAGGTACTTTCCTATTATTCCATCTTTCTTTTACCCCGGCGAATCCGACATAATCCCTCCGCCCGCCCCCGCGGAGGGATATGCATCATGTGTGCCCTTTATTTTATTGTTAAGATGCAATTGTAAACTAAGAATTTATACTAAAATAAATAAATTTGAAATTCATTATTTTTATTAACATATTAACATATTACTGACGATGAAATCTGAAATTATAAATAATGGTCAATCCTTACTAATATTATAAATGCGAACGTGTTTGTTTGTTTGTTTGTTACTCGAGCGATCATTATAAAATTTCGCACACGTGTTGTCAGGTGTACAGAAAAGGACATAGAGTACATTTCATCCAGAAAACGTACTGTTCCCTAGGGATATAAATGTATTGATAGAATCTAGATCAACTCGAGGGAAGGCGCGGGCAAAATCTAGTATATATATATTAATTTTAATTTAATCTTTGTGCACACCTTCTGCATATAAACTGTATAGGTACATTTATAGGTAAGTATAGCCAAATCTCATACTCCTCCATGCGCGCAGTATGTTTTATAGGTACCTATTACCTACATATTTTCCTCTTAGCGTGTTAATATATAGATTGCAATTTTTCTTTTTTTTTACACGTGCTACTGATGCATACCCTCTCGCTACCCGGGGAGGCGAGAGGGCTATGTCGGGCTCTCCCGAGACTTCTATAATTCCATTCTATTATATATCCCGAGACTTCGGGCCTACCGACTAAAACCAGCACGGTGTGCCACCTCGCTGCTTGGTAAGGTGGGTGGATCGCTTGGACTAGAACTATATCAGCGACCCAGCCAGCAGGGCCCAATGCAGACAGGAAAGGTCTGCGGACGACGACTCATAGGCGACGTTCTAATATATAGATTGCCTGCTGTTTTGGTCTTCTGTATGTACACTAGTTTGTGGTCCTGCCACATAAACACAGATACACATCAATATCAGTTGTTTACCCGTTGTTGTCGCGCTATCGACGAACTAATTCCGTGATAACACGGGTGTTCGAGGGGGTGACTTCAGGTTTACGATTATGGGCTTGTTATTTATTGAGCGAGCGCCTCCTGACATGCTTTTGACTATACGGATGGCGCAGAGATTTAAATGGTAATCTGTCATTGGGCCCAGCTTTGTGGGTTTGATTATTAGAAATAAAAAAATTCTCGTACCGAGACAAGAGTTTGTGTGATCCTCAAAGAGTTGTTCCAAGTCTGTGTGTTCTTTGTATCCGATGTTTGAATGTTTGTAAAGTCAAAACACAGGGCAAGATTCCATAAGCGCGAAGTAACTATAATCTATAAATCAATAAAAATAAATAAAATCGATATGTCTGTTTGTAATGTCAAAATAACAGCTTTTACTAAATGCTTATGAAAGCAAGAACACCAATTCATAACAATTTTTATGTCTGTCTGTTTGTTTTGGCTAATCTCTAAAACGACTGGACTGATTTTGACGGGGCTTTCACTGGCAAATAACTTATGTTATAAGGAGTAACTTAGGGTACTTTTATTTTAGAAAATAATTAGAGCTCCGCGAAATAAACATTAACCATTTTTGTTAAATTCTACGCGGTCCAAGTCGCCGGTAACTCTATCTCTAAAATAAAGATGTACGATACAAATTGACCTGTCGGGCTGGTCAGCTTAGCCAGCTTATATTTACGGAGCCTAGACAGGAGATATTATAGAGTACAAGTTTGGGCATAAACAAATGCTATCTTTTTAAGGCGGTTCGAGTTTAAGCGGCGCCGTGGTGGCTCTATCGATACGACATTAATAATTACACTTGCGATTGAGAGGTAAATTATTGAACTTTCTAGCTTAGTTAAATTCTTGTGTTAAGAGTGGGTTCACATCAGTAGCGCAATGGTTGAAAATTGATCTGACTACTAAGTATACAGTACAACCAACTCGATATCAATAAATAGGTTGAAGAATATAATTAGGGAAAAATCAGCTCAGAATAGATTTTCTGAAATTCATCCGCTGGGGTTCAAAGCTCGGAAAACAATATCAATTAGACATTACGACTCAAATTTTTGTATAGAACTTCTAGAAACCAATAAACAAACAGCTGCTTGGTGATTTTCCGACGTTCTACTCTAGGCAGTGAAATGGTGCAGAAAACCTAAAACTAAATGTTTATTTATTTTATTTTCAAGTTTAGAAAACTTACAGCTAGTTAACAGTTTAAATAAGATACTATAATTAAGCTATGGTCAATTACAAGCTTTCACAACTAACCATTGTACATAAAAAAAAATTAATGACAGTAACACGGCTACTTAGTTCACCATAAAAATAAGTAACATTATGTAAGATAACCAACTATAATATATGCATACATGCGACTGTAATATAAACAAGAAAACACGCACATTCATTCGCCGCTCCTCAAATAAGTCGATTATCTTCGATGTGCAAAATAGTCATTACACATAACCCTTTTTAGTTTTGTCACACTCGTATTAAAGAGATCAATATCGAGTCTCCGGTACGATGTATTGAACATACGACAATATGATACATTTTTGAGACGCTGATTACAATAACTAAAAAATTTAAATTTAAAAACCGCCGGCACATAATTCATTTGATACCCATATTGAGGGAGATGTGACAAAAAATGTGATTCGCCATTTTGTGGTAGCGGCCATCTTGGATTTGAAATTTATCATAGTGTATAGTATTCTATTAGTCAAGCCCTTTCATTTAATACTCATATCGAGGGAGTTGAGAAAAAATATGTAATCCACCATTTTGTGGCGGCGGTCATCTTGGACCAATTTTAATCAAACATAATAACGACACTCCCGACTAATTCACCTTAAATTACATAATTCACAAAATTAAAATTCCGGTTCATCCGTTCGGGAGCTACGATGACACAGACAGACAGACACACACACACGCACGCACGCACGCACGCACGCACGCACGCACGCACGCACTCACGCACGCACGCACGCACGCACGCACGCACGCACGCACACAGACACACACACACACAAACACACACACACACACAGAGACAAGTCAAACTACGTCGCAAAAACGACGGGGTGTTATACACCCCGTCGTTTTTGCGACGGCGGTTAAAAATGGCAATAATAATGGTAATATTGAAGTCCAACTTGGCAGCTATAGAAGATTCGCTTGTTTGTTTGTAATCGATAAACTCTGGAACTACTTTACTGATCTTAATAATATTTCACCATTTTTTTATACCCCGCCTCTCTCGGAACCTTTAAATAGTTAATGGAAACGTCTAACATACTTAGGTAAAAGCAACCAAAACCACAGGCAGCGCCTAGTATTACAATAGGCTACAATAATAATAATAATAATAATAATAAACTTTATTGGGCTCAAAAAAAACAGGTTACAATTGTTTTTCCACTATTTAAATGTACACTAAGATTACTTACAATTTGTTTTGTTTTGTTAGTGGAAAAGGTTACCTGTGCCCTATGCTAGTTGAAAAACTGTATTACAGGGCACAGGGCCTTCCGTATTTTTAGTATACAATTTTAATATTGCTGAGTCAATCATACATTTAATATTCCAATAAGACAAAGTAAAAACAAAAGAATAAGAAAAATTAAAATAATTATAAAAATAAATCGATAAACAAACAAGCGCAAAGTCTTTATTATATTGTTTTAATATTAACAATGTTTTGCGTGTGTGGGTGTGTGTGTACGTGTGTGTGTGTGCGTGCGTGTGTGTGTGTGTGTGTGTGTGTGTGTGTGTGTGTGTGTGTGTGTGAGTGTGTGTGTGTATGTGCGTTTGTGTATGTGTGTGTGTGTGTGCTCGCGTTATTGAATTATGTGTAGGAGTTGTTCAGTTTCCTCATAGCTTAGTTTTTGTAAGTATTCAGATAACTTTGTTTTGCATTTTATTGTCGTTAAAGAGTAAATATCAATTATCTTATTAATTCTATTATACAGATAAGGGCCAGTGAAATCAGAAAATTTTCTGCTGAACGTGGTTTTGCGTTGTGCATTGATGTAACATACCATATGCCTTCGACGTTTATTAAGCACTTTTGGATCATAAGATAGTTTACTATGTTGTAGCAAGACGATTTTTAAAATAAATAATTGTCTAACAGTTAAGACTCTACAGGTTTGATATAGAAGCACGGTTGGGTAGTAAATAGGTTTGGAAATGCAAACTTTGAGAACAGCACGTTGGGCAACCTCTAAGGGCTTCATTGTGGTCTTTGAGCTACCTCCCCAAGAAGTAATGCAGTAGGTTAGGAGTGACTGGCACAGTGCAAGATATACTCGCCCTACCAATTTTGACTCTGCAATATGCCTAAGCTTTTTGAACACGAACATCAGCTTACGTACCCTACCGCATAGGAGTTTAATGTGCTCTTTAAAGTTCAAACAGCTATCCAATATTACACCTAGGTATTTTATAGTATCTACACGTTCTAGCGATGGGCAATTGCAGCTATTTTCAGAGTGACATTTATGCGATATAATTTTATTTTACAATTGTTGATCACAAGCTCGTTACCTCTCCCATCAACGTAATCAAATGAAGCCATTACTAATTACCTTTAATTATACGACGCGTAACACGGCGCAACGTCGCCGCGTCGCTTGGCAACACGTGTCGATTTGACGCAGAGGATAATCGTTGCTAGGGGATAAGCACGACTCTATGTAAGGTCCTCCAGATCAAATTGCCGTCTCGGCGGCTGCCAATCTTAACGAAGACTGGCCATATGCGCAGGAGATATTAGTGCACAAGTGTGTGCGCTAACACAAGAGCTCTCTCTAATTCTTAACTCTCATATTTCGGTGGGACGGCAATCCGATAAGACTGGAGAGAGATCAGGCGCAGAAGCAACGGCGCATCGTGCGCACCGAGACACGAGGATGTTCAAAAATGCCAACTTTTAACACTAAGTTGCTATTGAAAATTTCTTGACAGAAAATCCTAATAATTTAGCCGACCCGACCCGGGATTCAAACTCGAGACCTCATGCACAGTAGTCACGCAGACTCAGTCATCTACTCTATGTACTAACGAATGTATAACTTTATTTATATTGGCACTAGATGTGCCCGCGGTTTCACCTGCGTTTATGATTACTGCGCCGCCCCCGTGGGTCGTAGCGTGATGTTATATAGCCTATAGCCTTCCTCGATAAATGGGCTATACAACACTAAAATAATTTTTCAATTCGGACCAGTAGTTTCTGAAATTAACGCGTTCAAGCAAACAAACAAACAAACTCTTCAGCTTTATAATATTAGTATAGCTTATGAATGTCCTTGTGAACTGTTATGAAACCATAAGCCATGTGGGAGATAAGATAAGATAAGATAATTTATTTGTGTAAACATGTGTATACATACAGAAATATAAATGCATGGAAGATGCTACATGAGTCTAATGATATAAGAAGTCCGGCGTTATCATTTATTTGGCGTCGGTACTTACTAATGATTTTACTCTCCTTGCGAAGTACTACATTCTCACACGAAACCAGTAAACGGATGTAACTCAGTTGAGTCACCTGATGCGTTTTGAGTGCAGGAATCGCGGTTCTGGTGGTTCAAGTGCCGCGAGTCAAGAGCTCGATCCCCGCGCGGTATATACATGTGATCCATAAATGAGGCTGAGTGTTCTTCGTGTCCGTTGTTTCTTTGTTTGTGAAGTTCTCCATGACCACTTCTCCATACCAGATTTTTCCTGCGGCTTTGTTCGCGATTATGTACCTAGATTTTATCAATAATTGTCCCATTCCCAATTATACCTACTATTGGTTAGGATATTCTTTTATTTGAACACAACAAACAAGTTTGAATTGTGTTTAAAAAGAATAAGTAGGTAAGTAAAGAAAAAACGTGAAGATTCTGGTTCCAAGCTTCTCCTGAATTTCAATTCCTTAGGCTCGGCACTACCGAGTTATACCTCTGGCATTGCAAGTGATCATAGTCCGTATCATTCTCTATCTAATGTGTGACCTCACTTTTCTTGGTGTGGACACTTTTCCGTGCGATCTAAGGATGACGAGAGCACATCCATATCTTAAATATTAGTTAACTGAGCGTAAATCACGCGTACAATTACATCAGTCACGATGGTAACAACGTTGCGGCAACGTTGCGCGACATCGCAGCGTCGGGCGCGGTGACAGTGTGCGCCGGTTGCATCATGGCGTGTCATTATTGCAGCCAATGTGGACAACCTAAATACTTGTATGCGATAGGCAGACAGTTTGTTACTGATTGTATTCTTCTTATTCACCGTCGCTCAATCCTTTTACACGGAGTCAGCTTAGCCAATCTTGTTACAATAAAGATTAAAAAAAAAACATTCGACACTATTTGCTACAGTCTTGTGCGTCATCACAAAGGCGCAAACCACACAAAAATGGCGTTTGCTATCCCTTTCTTGTTTCGAACACAACATATCTATGTATATGTCGTGAATCGCTCAATCGAATCGAACGCTCGTGTGATATATACAGGTGTCCGGTAATTAACGGATAACCTGGAAATGTCTTATAGTGGAACTGATGGCCATTCAGACAAAAATATGAAAAAAAAACCAATCCTAACTACTACCTGAGATATGTGTATTTTTTTTAATTACCATGTATGACTTTCTTGTCTTTTTCTTTTTCTTGTCGTAGTATACGACCATAAATGAATGAAATCCATCGGTTATTTGTTGTTTTATTATTAAACACTAATTATGCTAATAGATAGACAGTCAAAAGTATGCTATGCTAATATAGCTTGCACTTTTTAATAATTATTTATTAATTTCCTCTTTTTTTCGTTTTTCTGAACGGCCTGCAGTTCTACTGTAGGTAAGACATTTCAAGGTTATCCATTAATTACTGGACAACCTGTATATATCCGCCACTAGAGCTTACTAGAGCCTGGCGCTATTTCAGTGTGGCTTGCGCCTAAAGGTGCTGATAGACTTGAGTATTCGCTTGTAACAGAACATCGAGCCTTCGCCGTTTTTAAATCATCGAACTGAACAACGAACAGAGCCAAGCATGAAACCAAACATCGCTACAAACATTTTCACGATCATTCTAGCGAATTCGCGTCAAAAAATTACATATAATATTCTTTACGAAGATATCAGACTTGCTCTTGCTCGGCAAAGAAGTCAAGCTCAGTTTTGAAATTCCTTGCTCTTAAATGTATAGTGAAAATAAAATATGACTTTTGTTACACATAAGTCATAACTGATATCTTACTCTACACTTTTTTACAATATTTAGTAATTATGTTTATATCTTATTTACACGTATATTTACTTATTTAAGTATATTTTATTTTTATATGTTTAGACACTAGGCGCCGGCGTCACCAAATTGGATTTCGCAGAATACCAGTGTTGCGATTTTACAATCGCAACGTACGCTGACCGATGTCCAAATTTTGGCACTGATGGGACACACATTTTTGCATTGTTTCAATTTGTGTTGAACTATAATTTTAATACTTTTATTTTATTATTGTTTGTATCGCTGCACACTGACAATTTGACGTGACCTTGACCTGAATGGAGGCAGTTTCCGTTTGGTTAAGCGGAAGTGTTGCCAGTGAGCAGAGATTTAATTTATAGTGCTGGTATTTGTTTTTATTCTTTTTATTTTTTTAGTTTTATTATTATTGTTTTATTTTATTTTTATTTTGTATACTTTTGGTTTTTATTATTAGATTTTTTTTTGATTTCTTAGTGTTTTGCGTGTGCCCTTGTGTGCCAAAATAAATATTTTTCTTTCTTTCTTTCTTTAAAAGAGCATTTTCTAAAAATCATATTTTTTCTTTAAGGTATTATATTTTACCCTATATAATGATGTAACTTTCATATTGATTCAAAAAAAAGAAAGTATTTATAACAATATGAACCGATACTGGAATCCATACAAGCCCGCGCGTTCTCCTTTACTGTACTTTCTATCGAACGCTCGCTAAAACGCTCCCGTTTATTTTTCTGTAATGTAACATTCAGTAGAATGGTCAAGTTTATCAGCATCTTACACTCATCTCTCACGTGTCGTTTTACATTCATCATCTAGGTGGTTTGAGGCTTTGCGTCACTGCCCTGTACCTACTCATGGAAAGGCACTTTCTCACGACATGATCGTCTGTTCTTCGATGAACATGACCGTACCATCTCAGCCTGGATTCTTGTACTTTATCAGCTATTTGTGCAGCTCGTTACTAATTGTATTAGTAGTTAGTTTATTGAGGGAGAGGCGATAGCTTTTACTCTACATTATCAAACTGTAACAACGCTCTCTGAATATAAAAGATATTGTTTAGAAACTGATTGTGATCCACCATTAACCCGGACTACTTCGTCGTGTCAACAGCACCTCAGTCAAAGACTTGGTTTAATACAGTCACGTTTGTAAAACCGCCGAATTTCGGCTGCTCACCTGACCTGTCTAGTGTCAGCGAGTCTTAAGGCTGAGACCTTAGGTCAGGAAATATGTTATTGGCTTACCTCAATAGCAGTGCAGAGTCTGATACTTCTTTCTATCTACAAATACCGCTTACATAACGCCACAAATAGTCCGCGACCCGCGGCGTCGCCTGTCGCTGTCACGAGTTGTTACAGTTTTAGTCATCACGATTACTTTCGTTAACTCCATGTTTTAACTATGAAGACATTTCTTATTGCCTCATTTGTGAAACTTATTTTAAGGTAGATGTGATGTGGGTACTAGCAAAAATCTTCGTGCTGCTTTTATTGTGTATAATTAGTGGAAACAAATGTTGGTGAACCAAATAAATGAAAAGTTAATAGTAACCACAACCGTTGGTCTGCCATTCTCTCTGTTGGTCTCAAGTTCGATACCAAAGCACGCATATCTGAATTTTCGAAGTTATGTGCTTTTTAAATATTTAGTTTTGTTGTTGATCGATTTTTGTTGTTGATTGTTGTTATTGATAGCTTTAACGGTGAAGGAAAACATCGTGAGGAAACCTGCATGTCTGAGAGTTTTCCATAATGTTCTCGAAGATATGTGAAGTCTACCAATCCTCACCGGGCCAGCGTGGTGGATTATCGCCATATCCTTCTCATACTGAGAAAAGGCCCGTGCCCAGCAGTAGAACAGTTTAATACAGAGCTCATACTATTTTTAAATAGTATTATTACAATATTATCAAAACTATAGTGGCTTGGCTTTTACATCTATACTAATATTATAAAGCTGAAGAGTTTGTTTGTTTGGTTAAACGCGCTTATCTCAGGAACTACTGGTTCGAATTGAAAAATTGTTTTAATGTTAGATAGCCCATTTCGAGGAAAGCTAAAGGCTATAACATCACGCTACGACCAATAGGAGCGGAGCATCAATGAAAAATGTTGCAAAAACGGGGCATATTATTTTATGTGAAGCAGACGAAGTTGCGCGGGTCAGCTGGTATAGAATAAAAGGAAAGGAATGAGAGAGGTAGGTACGTGAGCCTCCAGAACTCCTAATGACCAGGAGAAGTGCCATGATTCGTACTGTTAGGCGGCAGCAGCGGATTGTCTTTCTAAAAAACCATTTTTAGTTGAGCTGAAACTACAGTTTATTTCTGAAAGATGTAACACGTACAAAAATCTACAACCTCACTTTTCTTTAGTAGATACAAATATGACTATCTGCGATTGTTCTAACTGCACTGTTGAAATACCTATCTGCAACTGAGTTAACCGCGTGGCTTATGGCCGTATATATGTATACCTAATATTAATAGTGCAGATGTCAACATTTAATCTCACATGAGTTTGAGGGGGGAAGGAGGGAGTCGAGCCAAATCAACCAAGTGCGGAGGAGGGATCGACAAATCATCAAAATCTTGTAACGTAATTAATGGACGCTCCCTTACCGTCTACTTTTTATTCGAATGACTTGAGTTATTACATCTTGAGTCGGGACCAATTAAAGACAAAAATATAAAACCGTGAACCGGCACCGGCGGACGCGGACGCGGACGCGGCGGCGGCTTTCTTGGTCTTCGCACCGGCGGCGGATGCGGTAGCCTTCTTGCCTCCCTTAAAGGCGGCAGCGGCACCCTTGCCGCCCGCGGACTTGCCGGCACCGGCGGTGGCGCTCGGTTTCTTCGCGGCGGTGGATTTCGATTCTAGCTTGAAAGAACCGGATGCGCCCTCACTATAACGTAAATATTGTTTCTGATTCGCGCTCGGATGCAATTATATCAGCTGAGATTTGAGAAATAATGTTTTTGCAATGTGGCGTAGAATTGATGTAGGGCAGACTATCAGCTTGCATTTAGTAAGATGTAAAGCTTGATAGTGTTTCTTGATTTGTGTATTTGTTGGAAGAATAGATTTAGTAAATTGTAGTTTTAAATATTGCTCATAAGAATGATTATTAAGACTGTTGCTGCGTGTAGTAACGAGTACTGCATGGCGTGATAACGCATCGGCATTAGAATTAAGTTTACCTTGTTCATATATTATTTCGTAATCATATTCTTCAAGCTTTAAACGCCAGCGAATAAGACGACTTCCGGGGCTTCTTTTACGTTGAAAAGCCACACGAGAGGTCTATGATCGGTAATGATTTAGAACTTATTACCATAGAGATAAGGACGGAAAGTTTTGACAGCAAATGATATGGCTAACAACTCTGTAGTGGAGTAATTACCTTTCGCTTTATTGAGCGTGCGCGAGGCATACGCGATAGGTTTATCTTTGCCAACTGGCCCTTGAGAGAGTACCTCGCCTATGGCCTTTGGCGTAGTTACTTGCGTCTGTAGTGACGAGAAAAGGTTGAGAGAAATCAGGATATTGGAGAAGAGGAGCTGCAGTTAGTTTTTCTTTTTAAAATATCGAATGCGGTTTGTTGTTCCACATTCCAATAGAAGGCCTTATCCTTTTTAAATAGAGAAGTTAAAGGTTTAGTTATCAATATCATAGATAAATTTTTGATGAACCGGCGGTAATAGCGGATGAGATCAAGAAAAATTTCACATCTTTAGGATTTTTGGGAACAGGGTATTGGAAGACAGCTTTAACCTTGTGGAGATTTGGAGAGACACCTTTATAAGTGATAGTATGACGTAAATAGTTTGCTTCACGTCTTAAGAACTCACGTTTATCAGGCTGGAGGTTTAAATTAAATTGACGGTGCCTATCAAAAATTAAACGAAGCTTTTCTATCATAGAAGGCAATGAATTACCATATAATATACAATCGTCAAGGTAGACATAGCAGTGCAGACCGTGAAGACCTGATAACACAGTGTTTATAAGCCGTTGGAAGGTTGCAAGGGCATTTTTGAGCCCAAACGGCATTATTGTAAATTCATAGTGACCTGAGGTACCATTTGTGTTAACTACGGTGAAACCAGTTTTTGCAGCATCAGCAGAATTAATTTCGATTTGGTGGAATCCAGATACTAAGTCTAACACATTAAATAATAATAAATAAATAAAGAATATCGGCAATGAGAGGGATAGAATAAACTTTGTTTACGGTGACGTAATTAAGTCGTCTATAATCTATGACGATTCGCGACTTTCGCCCTGAGGCATCCATCTTTTTGGACAGACAGGAGCACTCCATGGTGAAGTTGAAGGTCTCATAATGTTTTGATCAAGCATTTTCCTTATTTGATTGTTGACTTCATCTTTGTGACACTCAGGAAAACGATATGATTTTTTTTATTAATGAGCGTTGCATTGCCTGCGTTAATAGAGTGCTGAATTGCATTTGTGCTGGTAAGGGGGTCTCCCTCAAGATAGAAAATATCAGTAAAATCTGCACAACACTCTAATAGAGCTTGGCTTTCTTCAGAATTAAGATGATCGTGCCGAATTAGATTTAGGACACGATCTCGTCGATCAGACGGAGACGAGGAAACAGTGTGAATTATATCATGAGATTGATAAGGAATTCCAGAGGAGTTCATTTGACCTTGAAGTCTTGAATTTGAACTTCATATTCAGTGGTATTTAAAACTGAGATATTGACTCGATTATTTGGTTTTAAACATACTATACAATTAGCTAAATAAACACCACTTATAACGTGATCTAAAACAAGCGCTTCGCGTAAGTTACGCAGTTCCGAGATATCATTTGACACCATGCATTCGACTACTGTTTCACAGCGAGCCGGTATCGTCATATTTAAGATTTATATCATCTGTAATGACATGGAATTTGTGCAAAAATGTTTCTTTACATAACTGAAATTCTAAGTCAAAGGCACCTAAGGTTTTGTTATACTCGTAAGATCCAGAGTTATAGAAAGCTTTATAGAAAAATAGCTATTTCTTTATAGAAAGCTAAGAGGCTTTTGCGAGCAATTTGTAAAATAGGCACAGGAACGTTTGAGTTCTCTGGCACTTCATTGACGCCATCAAGGACGCGAGATTGGGACTTTATAACATTTAAATCACTTTGAGATAAATAAGACTTAGTACAAATATGAAATAAGTCGTTAGCAAGACTCTGATTATTCTGAGATGTAATATAAGATTCAGCGTAAGATTTAGTACTAAGATTTGGTAAGTTGGCTGTTTTCATTAAATTTTGTCTATGCCAATGTCCAGTGCTGCTGAAAATTGTTAAGATTTAGTCTTCGTTTTGTCTAATTAGGTTAAGTTTGTTAATTATTATGAATAATGTTGTAATAAGGTACGATGGGACTGCCATGTATTTTATATAAAAGTCCCTAACTTAAATAAAGAGAATAAAAATAAAAGATTTGGTAAGTTATTTTTCTTATAGTAAGACCCGAATGATTCAATTGATCCTTGGTATACGAACTAGTAAAAAATTTTGGATAAGACTTAGGATAAGATTTAGTATCTAACATATGACTGCTCAATAGGCAGATTTAATTGAGTTTGAATAGTACTCGACTATCATTGTGCAGCTGAGATGATTTAGTAAAATAATTCGCATAAGATTTAGAGTAAGAATTAGGATATGAATTATTATAAGATTAAGTATAAGAATTGGTATAAGAACTAACATTCGATTTAGGACAAGAATTTGTATGAGAAATAGTATAAGAATTTATGCCGTTATGACTTAATGACTTTGGCAGGCACGCATCCGAAATCAATTCACGTTTAAATCGCATGAATTATTTTCATGTGCATAATTAGAATCATGTTCACAACAGTGTATACACGCAGCGCTATTCGGTGCATGTGAACTTGCGGCATTGCTTTGAGCTAAATGCGCGGAATCGGGTTGCGAATTCTGAGAGCGATGTTGATTATTATATTGACGCTTGCGTCACTCGTTTAACATGACCTTTATGCTTATGCAATATGCGCAAAACTTGTTATTATAATGAGAATTATTAAAATTAGAATTATTAGAAAAATTAGGAAATTGTCGATTGCCTGAAAATGCCTTAGAATGAGATGAAGGATTTGGAACGTAAAAGGATTTTTGAACTGGAGGAGAGCTAGGTTTTTCTTGAAACATTCATTGGCCGTGTGCCCTTGTTTATTGCAAATCGTACAAGATTTGGTTGCACGTTGTGATAAGCGGCTTAAATTGAAATTTTTCTCTTCTGCCGCTTGTGTTACGGCATTATTTAGGTAAAAAGGATTTCTGCATCGAACTACATTAGATATGTATGAGTTAAGGCCCATTAGTCGCACCTTTGACTTTCGGAAGTTATATGATTTTTCGAAATTATGTGCGTATTGATTGACAATTATCGCCTGCCTCGGAGAGCATGTTAAGCCGTCGATCCCGACTGCCATGAACATCTATGGCAGTCGTTATTGGGGAAGTCGACACAAAAGATTCCACTGGGTCGAAGTGTCGCCGGTCTGTACTGACTGGCCCCCACACAAGATAAGATAAGATAAGGTGGGCCTTATCTTAAAGTGGGCTTTGAAAGTATTTAAGGCAAGATCCTCCATGGCAGCTATTCTGCCTACGAGTTCTTGTTGATTTAAGCATGAATAATGAATATCTGCCTGGATTCTGGTTAAACAGGCTTCGATTCCAAAAGAATATTGTGTAACCGTTTCTGTGGCTAATTGTTTGCAATTTGAAATATCTACTAATAGGTGGGAATTGTGCTTTCTTTCACCAAAAGTTGATCGCAGAAATGAGCTCTGAACACTGAGTGAATGTTTTTAGACTGCAAGTGAGTTGCGCTTTGTCCTCTAATTGAGATATAATGTATTTGCATAAAATGCCCTGCTGTTCAGGCGCTGCTAAAGACATAACATTATCACAATTAGTTAAGAAAGCTGGAAGTGTTTCACGGTCTCCCTTGTATGGCCTAATGAATTTAGTAAGTACATTAAGGCTAACCTTTTGATTTTCTGTTTTGACGGAAATTTTTGGGTTTTAGGAAGAATAGGATACCTACACAGAAACTCACGGTAATATGAAGTTAAAATAGAATAAAAATAACAATAAAAATTTACAGTATCAGGCTCAGGAACATGCCTGGACGCACTGTACCTATGTAGAAATGTAGATTTAGAGTCTTTAGAGAAATTTCTCTAAAGACTCTAAATCTACATTTCTACATAATCACATATGTGACGCGCGGTCCGATCAGACACGAATTGTGACACGTACACGAACGAGATTGATAACGACACGGGGCGCGGCTTAAAGTATGCGGACGGCTTCAAGGATCCGTGGCGACTTTGATGATGGCGAGTGCAGAAGATGATGACGAGTGACGACACGGGGCGCGACCGGAGATATACGGCTTGAAAGAGCCGTGGCGTTTTAGACGATGATGAATGACAAGTGCAGTTGATGTTGGAGACGAAATACGTTGAGCGGTTTCTCCACGTCTTTTGATGACTATACCAGTCCCGGTGAGGCGATGGAGGTGAGAAGGCTTTGTAGACAGCAAAGCTTGGTAGCTTGAGACGGTGTTGGTGCGGGCTCACGACGTAGGAGGAGGCTTACTGTCGACTACGACGCTAAAGTGCTTGATGCGGGCTCGGCGCGTAGGGCTGAGGCTGACCGTCGATCAATGTGACGAAAGCGCGGCGACCACGGATTCGAATCTCAGGGTTTATACGGAAACCACATACGAGATCCCACTTCTGACACCAAAGGCAGGCGGCAGCCGCGGATTGCCTTTTAAAAAATCACTTTTAGTTCAGCTAAAACCACAATTTATTTCAGAAAGATTTTACACGTATGACGTATGACTGTCTGCGATTGTTCTAACTGCACTGTTGAAATATCTATCTGCAACTGCGTTAACCGCGTGCCTTATAGCCGTATATTATATACTTAATATAAATAGAGCAGATGTCAGCATTTGATCTCACATGAGATCGTGCCAAATCAACCAAGGGCGGAGGAGGACTCGGAAAAGCATCAAAATCTTGTCACGTAATTAATGGACGCCCCCTTCTACTTTTTATTCGAATGACTTGAATTATTACGACATCATGAGTGAGGACCAATTAAAGACAAAATTAATTTGCAGTGGTTTCAGACTGTTTGTTGCCTACTGAATATTTCTTAAAGCCGACGACATCCCCCGAACTGAGCATCAAACCCGTGAGTCATGCACAGCAATCGTATTAACTAGACACCATGGCATTCTAAATAGGTATAAAATCAAACAATCCATTTCAATAAACCAATCATTTATTGCTAAATTAATTTTAACATATCACCAGATCATAAAGCGTTAAAGACATTATTATATAACACAATATAGGGTACCTAACGGGTACCTTCTCTCAACAGGGACCTAGAGGTACCTTAAACCCTCTGATATCATAGACAAGTTAGTGTTAACAGCTTTTTTATATATTTACGAATGAATAACAGTTTCATTCTTGTTTTATACATCGGTGTTGGTTAGCAAGCATACAGGTCTGGCGGTTAGGGGTTACTAGAGATTATGAACACCCACAACAAGGCCTATCCAACCACCACCAAATAGCATTTATCTATAAGAGAAAAGTCTCGCCATCTCTCTTCTTTAACCTAACAAGAGTGAAACAGCATGCGATTAATCTTTCGGATAAATTTTACTTGGTAATTGTGAAACTGGCCATCAGTGTTGTAGGCTCTGATCCTATATTCAAAAACGAGTTGTTTTACCTACGGACGGTTAATTTTCGATACATATTGTATGGTAAATATATCAAAAATTAACTGTCCGTAAATTTGTTACATACTAGATGTGCTCGCGGTTTCACTCGCGTTTATGATTACTGCGCCGCTCTCGTGGGTTATAGCGTGATGTCATATAGCCTATAATCTTCCTTGATAAAAAAGTTAGCCTACACTTAAAGAACTTTTCAATTCGGACCTGTTGTTCTTGAGATTAGCGCGTTCAAGCAGACAAACAAACAAACTCTTTAGCTTTATTATATTAGAATAGATACGAAACAAATGTATTTAGTCGGTAAAACGACTAGTTTCTTGATATAGAAAAGTAAACAGCTAAGGTTTTAGGTAAAGGTTTTATTTTTATCATTGGGTAAACTATATGGGTCTACCATAACAATGTCTATCTGAAACTTTGGCCCAAATTAAACAAACTTATAACGAAGTATCTTCGGATTTCTTTCTTTTGTAACAACAATAGCTTTTGCCTCTGGCTACGCTCGCATAGAACTACTTCTGTGCTGTGTTAGGTTATGTTATACGGCAATTTTTAAATAAAATATAGTCTATGTTACTCGGTGATAATATAGCTTCAGAAGATAAAATAAGTTTTAAAAAAGTTATTTATTTTCTTATTAAATGTTTACAAACAAAAAATCTGATCTTTCCTGTTTATAATATTAGTATAGAGTATAGATTACTCCGTTGTTCGGACTCCTTCGTAAAAATGTTTAAGACAGTTAGTTTACGAACTGAAATTCAGGACGAATTTCGCAATAAATTTGTTTTTCGTGACGAACAGTCTGCTCGAAACTTCGAGATTAACGTTTCAGTATGCCTACTGTACTGTATTCTTGTTTGGAAATGCAGTGTAACAACTTTTATAATGAGATTAAGTACGTTTTAATTCTGAAGGTTGTATTCAACAATCGTATTTCTTGAAGTGAAGTTAGGCTAGACAGACAACAGACTAAACGTCCTTTTTTGTCCGTTGATGTCCAGAAGAACGCTGATCGCTTATAGCAGATAATGTGGAAAGAAAGCGGTCGTCTCTAGAAACGCGTGGGGCAAGATAAACTAGAATCCACAAGTAAAATCTATTCAACTAGCCATTTTTATTAACTTAGCTTTAGCAGGGGACCTTATTACGAAAAAAATAGAATTAAAAGTACACTCTCGAGCTTGCCTTTGAGAAATAAATGTTAGACTAACAGTAAATTCAATAAAATTTGGCATCATATTTTTAAGGCAAGATCATCGCAGCCGAGGAGTCAAAGAGTCGGAAGTCAAAGAGCCACTGCTCTGACGCGTTTCAGCTGATGTGATTGTTTCACTAAATTAGCAATAGCCAATGAAATCATTTGACGTGAGTTTGATTCGTTGATTAGCCTTTAAAAAGGCCGAATGTTAGTGGTTTAGTTCTTTGTGATTAAACTCTCACTAACAGACTAGAGTTAGAGAGTTGGCGGTGTTTTATCTTGCTTCTGTTCATCTGAACTTGTCATTCCTTAAACAAGGACGACCGTTCATCATGCAATTTCGAATACTCGTTGTCAGGGATCAGTAAAGGATATGGGGGGTACCTTTCATCCAGAAAAAAGTTCTGTTCCGCCGGTTAACAATTTATTGATAAAATCTAGGTTAACGCGAGTGAAGCCGCGGGCAACATATAGTAGCAAATACGAATGTATATGCTACTAGATGTTGATAATATAATGATTGAGGCAACAACTTTCTTATCTGTCGTCTACCCATCGCTTAAACATCAACGTCTCCATAAAAAGCAAGTTTCATCAATATTCTTAATGTTATTATTTGTAGTATGTTAGTTAGCCGTCAGTATGGATGGTTGTGGTCTGTGGGTTGGTGTGGGGGTGGCGGGGGTGGTGTGGTGTTCTACCGTCCGCAGCCGCCGCCGCCGCACTTGGAGCGCTTGGGGGGGCGGTACGACGACGTGGAGGGGCCCGCGCTCAGCGGCAGGTAGTCTCCTGGAACATATAACAATATACATTAGGTGTTTGTTGGTCCCGCATAATATTATGACATGTGGCATGTCGCAGGTGATATGCAAAATGTTACATGTGTCGTGTGTCACGTGTCGTGTGTGATGTGTGTACGTACCGTCGGCGTCGTCCCGCTCGCCGAGCCGCTGTCCGGCGGCGCCGCCATACTTCTGCAGTCGCTCCGCCGCCTCCTGGCGCTTGCGCTCCTCGCGCTTAACACACACACATACAATAAACATTGTAAATAAATATTGTCAAAATCAACCTCATGTAAAATCCTTTGATTGACTTGCTAGCTAGTATGCTCCACAAACTCTATGAGTAGTATGTGACATCTCACCTCTCTCTGCAGTTCTAGCGCGCGCTCGGAGGCCGCCAGCAGTTCTCGCTGCTGCTTCTCTCTGGCGCGCTGGATGGCCTCCATGCGAGCCAGTGCTACGTCAGGGTCTGTGAATCACACATCATCATTATACACATGTACAAGCGAGGTACTATTTCTGGCACTATGACTTTGTAACAATAGTCAGAGACAATGCCACTCAGAGGTCTCGAGTACGATCCCAAGGCGCACATCTCTGACTTCTCGAAGTTATGTGCATATTAAATAGTTTAGTTTAGATAAGATTAGTACGGGTGTATGACATCAACAATTTACCAAGTATGAACTTTAATATCCTGTAAATACTACTAGCCACCATTCTAGACAGAATTTCTATACAAACATATTTACAGGGCAACATTATCAAGACTAACAAAGCCTGTTTAAATAATAAATAAAAGAAGGAAACTACAATCCGCTGGTCTGTATATTTGTTTAACACTTTTCACTATTGTAATGCCTAAAGTGTGTAAATCGTAAATTTTGATGAAAGAAATTTTATAATTTTTATTATTATTTATTATCATAAAATCAACTTACTCTTATGATACTCAGCATCCTCCCGTGCTTGTCTCCACTTGTCGATGGTAGGCCTAAGTCTGTGCAGTAAGTACAGTGATGCAGCTGCACCACCCACTATGAACCACCCGTACGATGCCATGAACTGGAACACTTCACAAAAGACCAGTGAGTTACAGCTATGTGACTGATGTTCATGTGATGAGTTCAGTATTACTGAAGATGTAGATAGGGACTGCAGATGACAGTTTGTGTATTGTGTAGTAATAGACCAGCATTTACAGGTTAGTTAACACGTTCCCGGACAGTACGTCGAGACACATGAATTATGACCCTCATAATATGGCAAGACGGCTATAGGCGGCGATTTAAAATACACTAAAAGTAAAACTCTGTCCACGGCCGATTATTTCCCATAGCATTTATAGGAAGGATATGACTCTGTGCCATTTTAGGCTAAAATACAGACCGCTAGAGCCGCAGCAAACACTCCTCCCGTAACACACAGTTTAGAATTAACTTGGTATGAATCTCCGCCTACAGGCGGTTACGTCACTGACCGTTACTGCCACAACAAATACTTTTAAAACCATGTAATGTGGCAATACGTCCTCAGACATGATGTCAATTTGTGTGGAAAGTTTGTGTGCCATATCACAAATTATTGAGAGTGGTTTTGTGTCCGTGAATGTGTTAATGAGTTGATGAGTATTCTGTTAGGTTAAATTTACAAAGGCAGCATTATCATTATTATATTGATAAACAGACTATTTGCTTGGTAGGCTAATGCATGTCTCAAAATATGTAGAATTTGTTGTTTATTTTTAAAACAGTTTAGTGACAGTTCCCGCAGCATGGAATCTATAAATATAAGCAGTAATTTACAATAGACATGTCCCTTATTAAGTAGGACATAAAAAATAAGTGGAATGTGATTGTAATATTCATATGACTATGCCCTTTGAAATATACAGGTAAGACTAATATGTATGTATTATTTATACTCTCTCACAAGCAAGACATCAGAACTAGTCTCAATCAGTATGTATAAAAAGGCATAATTAAAAACAAATATATATTTTTAATTATTTCTTAATTATTATGTCTAACACTTACTAATGATGATGGGTCACTCAATCATAATAAAAAGGAATAAAGTACATTATCATACATGTTCTAAAGTAAATACAAGGTCAGTAAATGCATTTAAGCAAAACAGGAAAGTTATGACCTGTTTTGTATGTGATGTTTGGTTTTGTTAGCAATGCCCACAACATACATGGTTAAGATGATTTTGTATACTATTTTATGTAGTGTACTTACAAATATAAAGCACTGTTGGTATTTTTTGTTTTCCTGATATTTGATATATGATTCCTGATATATGATGATCTTTATACGATGTTCATGTAAAATTATATTTTTATTGTAATTGTAATAAGAATTGTATTCTTACCGACTGTAACAGGGTTGACCATGGTAGTGCTTGCTGTTTGCACTTCCTCTTCAATAAGCGGATCCATTATAAATATAAAAACTTCTTTTTATCACTGTTTACAGGATATTTCACAATCGCCACTGCCCACACACTAACGAACAGATTTGGGAATAACTAGCCGCGATTGAACTTCATCGAGCTCGTGCACTCAAGTGACATTAATTATAATAACAAATTGTTATCAAATGAATAATGAATTAGCGTCTTTTTCAATATTTTCTAGTGTTTTCGTTTAGTTTGTATCGGATTAGAAAGAGAGGAACATATATTTGTAAAGGATGACGTGTGTCAATGATAGGTAAACTAAGTGACAATGTCATTTTTGATTTACACTTGATACGAACTTGATGTTATGGAAACGGGGCTTTTGAGCACTACAACAGTAACAAAACGTGTCTACTCCGTGACTTCTGCTTTACTGAGGACTTAATCTAAAATCATTAGGCGCCGTGTCTGTGAGACCATTGCTTTTCAACTTTTTATTGAACAGACATTTTATGATGTGTATGACTCTACCTATACATAGATAAAAATCATCGCCGAAAACGCACCGCTCTGCAGAGAAACGTTTGAAAGTGGTATCTACCCTACTGTAGCGTCAAGTGGTAAATGCGAAATCAGCTTGTTGATCGATTCAATAAACTATTGTACAAAGAAAAAGTACTCGGTGCTACAAGCTAGACAACCAGGTCCTTGTCCAGGGCTGGAACTCTTCAGTAGCGGATTATCCTTAAGGCAAACTAGGCATGTGCCTACGGGCGACAGGCTACAAGGGCGGCAGCAAGGATGGCATCATACAAAAAAAAAAACGGTAGGCACAACGAACAATTTTTTAAACGGTAAAACGAACAGTTTTCGTGAACTTTGGTTAAAAGTGAAAACTATGAAATAACAGTTAAATGATTGTTTTTGGAAATTCTAATTAATTGTAGTATCAATAATTAATTGCCTATGAGGTGCTTTTCTACGGCGCTCTCAACATTGAATCCCGTGTTGGAACGTGGTGTGATGTCCCTCCAACACAAAGGGAGCATCCTCCGACCAGGCTGTGTGATCGTGCCTGGCGAGTCGTGGCCCGACTGTTCATTTTGGGACCTAGTATATATACTTAGTCGCTGTGTAAATTTCACTTGTGCGATGTAGGATTGTATGGTGGACGTAGTTTTAAGCGCTATTATGTACAGCGCCATCTGTTGGACGTAGTCGGCACTTCGTCTGTGTGGAGCCGCTACCATTTGTCTCTGGGAGTCTATATAATAAATAAAACGCATTGATGGAGTGGTAAGGGTCACTTTACTGTTGCTCACACACACATACGTACGACACGAACACTGCTATGCAGCTATTGACATCACTGAGATATAATTATATCTATTTATGTATAAGAGCTGCCTGTGTGCGCCGCGCGCCATCCCGAGGCATGCGCCGAACTTGACGAGCCATGTTACACAATATGTTACTGGAAATAGTCGATATTCACTAGTGATGTGCATAATTGTATTCGAATGATTGGTTACCGCCGCTTATTATTATTTGTGATCCACAAATGATTGTCCTGAGTACACTTGTGATAGTTAATTGTATTTTTGTAGTCTCCTGCGAAAAAGGAGGTTTATTATATTAAAATTAGATGATATTTGAATACAGTTATTTCATGGTCAAAGATGCAGCGAACGCACTTAAGTAGTGTTGTCTAAAACATTTGAATATAATTTCAATATGATTGTGTACGTTACTAATTCTAAGATAGATAAATTGGTTGCAACACAGAGCGCATGTTGGCTCAGCTACTTGTTAAAAACAGAATTATATACTTTGTTTCGGCTTATAATAATATAAATTTGTTCTAGGTGTGATTAGTCAGATTGTTCATAGACACATCGCATTTGTTAGGTTTTTATATTATAATAATTATGTTTTACGGTAATATTTAATAACTTTACAAGGTGCTTATAAATTGTATGAGCACCATGGAATACTATAGGTATATAGTATTCCATGGCAAATAAATTTACAAGAATGTTATATTTAAAATATTATTATTTTATTAATAATATTTTATTTTAAATTAATTGGGACGCATTTATACAGATCCTTTGTATATTTCTGGTAGTGGCAGTAAACAGGTGAATGCAACATCTGAATTTCGGGTGTACTAGTTACGTTATTTATGTCCGATATTATAGGATGCTAGCGTAATGCCCTCTAACGGTCGAATTGTAAAATAAAATTGAGATCTGATAATAATTATTCTGTATTTTCATATTCATTAAAATGTCATATAAGAATGCACAAATCAGAAAAACATCCATAAAATACGTTTTGTTCTACTAAGAGCTTGCTCAAATAATTTATGAACTCCTTTAGTTACTTATATACCATCAACGAATACACGAATAGTACAAAGCAAGTCGTTATAACTTCACGCAGAAAATAAGTATAGATAGATAACAGATGTATCAAGTAAATCTGAAAAATCTTATTTCAATTTGGCAAAGATTCGAACCAAGGAGAATATATAGGTAGGTTCACCTATATATCCTAATACATATTATAAAGCTGAAGAGTTTGTTTGTTTGGTTGAACGCGCTAATCTCAGGAACTACTGGTTCGAATTGAAAAATAATTTTAGTGTTGGATAGCCTATTTATCGAGGAAGGCTATAGGCTGAATAACATCACGCTACGACTCACGAGGGCGTCGCAGTAACCATAAACCGCGGGCACATCTAGTTATGAATGAGACCAATATAACTACACTGCCACATAACGTGTATTCGTTGATATATTGTAGTGTAACTGGCTCGCATTCGGCACAACCATTAGTCACTATGAACAGTCAGCCAAAATTATGATCGACCACCCTACGGTCGAGACTCATTTGAACGTCATGAAACAACAAGGTCGATTTTCCCTTGCCTAATATTATGACAGTGACCATTGCTCTCTATATGTCATGACACGTGTCAAGGTAGAAAAATCAACCTTTAGGCTAATTCACGCAATTAAATAAGTTCAGTTGCAGTTAAGTTTTGATCAAAATAGCCCTTTTCATATTCACGTAATTTTGACAACCGCTGTCAGATAAGCTCACGTCAAGTTCGCGTCACGCGAGCGCTTTAGAGTATTCTACTGCCGGGCGCTTTTCAGATTGCAACTTGATCGGTATTCACCTATTCATTTGACGTCTCAAATGACAGTTTAGTCCGATCAACGTGAAACGTTAAACGTGCGATTCCATGCGATTACTTAGTGAGTAAATTAATTTCCCTCATGTGGCCTCACCGTGGGTAAAGTTAACTGATGTAATGGCCCAAAAACCTGAAAGCCATGTCAAAAGGAGCACACGCGCAGTTTACGTGCAGCTCACGCGCAGCTAAACAATTACAAGAATACCATTTTGCATTAAGACGTAAACTTCATTGCAACTGCACCGCAACTTGATCGGCGCGTCAAGAAATTACGTAAATTAGCCTACTTAGCGATAATAAGATCTCCCAAAAACTTTTGTCGAAACTGGTAGACCAATCTTGGCCGACTGTACTGCAAATTTTTGCATATTCTAAGGCGCTCGTACTAACAACACATTTGTCTCTGGTAGGTTTATAGTACCATAAATTATATAGACACAGAATTACAGCCGAAAAACATCGTCGTATTCGACAGAATTATCATGTTTCTCTCATCACAGATATTTTTCTAACATATTAGAACAATATCTGGTCCTTTGGGAGGCTTACACGGAGACATGGGTCCAACTTGATGACGCTCTAAATTATTATGTTTTTAGAACTATTAGCTCCCTTTTTGGAGGGGTAAGTCCATATCACGCGGGCCTGGACCAAGTGTGTCACGTTAAATAAAGAAATATTATTATAGACTCGCGACCCGCCCCGGCTTCGCACAGGTTGTACAAAACCTTAACAAATTATACACCAAGAACTTCTTCATGAACCACTCTGTCTATCCTATCGGTGTCCGCATGAAAATCCGTTCAGTAGTATTTGAGTTTATCGCGAACAGACAGACAGACGAAAGACACACGATTTTTATTATTATATGATCTTGCTTGCTGTATATACGAGTTTGTATGTGTGTGTGTTCGCGCATAGTTTTGTGTGGTATGGGTTCTCTGTGTCTATATAATTTGTGGCACTAGTCTCTCTGTTAACTTAATATTAATGGGACGGAAATATCTCTGAAGTTCTCACCGGATTTAAGTAAATAATTTTCTTATGTAATATGCTAATAATAATTGTATAACATTATATTGTATTGTAATTATGTGGAAGCTGCCCAGGCGGTCTAGTTTTCTTCATTTAATACGTCATCATTTATTATTAATAATAATTATACATAATCTTACGATTTTATGTTTGAAGATTTAGATAGAGGTCCAATACACCCACAATTTGCGAAATATGAGTTAAGGTGTCACGTCATAGGGTGCTAGCCTGTTATTTACTGGATAGAGTCCAGACTCTGTGCTGATCATCAAAGATTTCCAGCAATAATATCAGCTCTCTATATAAACTGTCCCACTAGTGGACACAGGCCTCTTTTCAGAGTAAGACAGGTTTTAGCAAACATCAGTTAATATTGATGAGTTTGATGACCTAACGGTTCAATTCGGATTAGTAACCATACGTTATTTATCTCGGGCATAACCACAGCACATAGCTACATAGTTATTTATAAATGTTTAATTTAGTTAGAAAATATAATAGAAATAGAACTGTTTTATCCCAAAAATGGCAATGCCATGATAATATATAAATTTAGTAATGGCAGCCATCTATACTAATATTATAAGAGAGGAAAGATTTTCTGTTTGTTTGTTTGTAGATGTTTAACACAAAAACTACCTAACCGATTTTGAAAATTCTTTCATCATTAAAAAGCTATATTTTCACCGAGTAACATAAGGTAAATTTCTAGTATATTATAAAACCACATTTGCCCAGCAGTGGGACAAACATACAAATCACATCCACTACTACATTCAATTTGAAGTACCAGGAGCGCAGTAAACATAAAGAGTAGTACTAGCGATCTAGTTCGTCGTGACGTGCGAAGGTGGTGACGTCACAGCGTGTGACACGAACAGAGATATTTCCGTCACTTACGCACACTGTATATTATCTTGACATATTTAGAGTCACATTGCCATAAATAATATTACATCTGTAGTCTTACATTTACTGATTTAGAATAGGGATCATTCACTTTTATATATATGTAACTATATATACATCACCACAAGAATATAGAAACTAAGGGTCTCACAGTTAGCGGCCTCGATGGCGTAGTCATTGTAACTGACTGCTACGGCTGAGGTCGCGGGTTCGATTCCCGCACAAGTCAAACATTTGTGTACATGAACATATTTGTCTTGGTTTGGGTGTTTCTATGTATAATATGTCTGTATTTACAAAAAAGAAGTATATATGTATGTCCAGTACCCATAGTACAAGCTCTGCTTAGTTTGGGCTAGATGGTGCTGTGTGTATGTGATAGAATATTATTATTATTTTAACAAATAAGTTTAAATTCATCATCAAAAAATGCCAGCCTATTGTCGCTTATGAAGTCTTACAGAGAGTTTCTTCTCAGAACACACTTTTCTTAACTTCAGAATCGAACTTGAGACTTTACAAACGGTAACTGCACTTTTACTTAAGCTATAAGATCGAAGAAATATTTTTTTGTTTTCTATTTTCTTGTGGTAGTGTCATCTATTTCTTTCTATCTAATATCGGATCTCTCGCTCGTGCGAGGCTGAGCATATAGCTAGGGAGTCAGAGCTTTCTCTTCTGCGGATCGTTGGTTTTTGAGACATATGGCCGACATTTTGGATTGTTGTATAATAAATGCAAATATAACATTGAAAAATGTATATGCCCAAATTATCGTCAATAATATGGACTCCTAAATACTTGCTCCGTATCCGGGTTATTGCTTTAATGTTTGTAAAGAAAGAAATAATGAATTTCCTTTTATAAAATTAAATACAGTTATTTCTATTATATATCCACTATGGTACGCTTCCGAAAGGGTAGGCAGAATTGTATTACATCCACATTCGGCACAAACCTTTTGTTATTTACAGCAAACAATTCTAACCGAGGTTCACCTTTTAAATAAATTTCATTAGAATTATTCCATCTCATAAATAAAATGCGAGACCGGTCATAATAAAATAGAAAATTTAAAATAATATTAAGAATTCCATTTGCCTGTAAAGTCAAACACCACATTTTCGCTTATGCGCAAATGCGCTAAACCCATTGTGTCTCAGCGGCACACCAGCAACCAGATACAATAGGTTTTTAATAATGTCTGGTATTCCAAGACTTGACAACTTAAAACGCCTATCCAAAACGGCGGCCAACCCGTCACCAAGAACAAACCGAATCGCAGTTCGCTCTGTAATACCAGGAGAACACATATCATAAGGAGGTGGCTCATCATAGTCATTTGGCACTTCACACTAACTCCAACACTTTAATGGTCCCCTGCGAGTTGGCGGCCAGCAGCACGTGGGTGTCGGGAGACCTGCGCCAGCACACCGCTGACACGAACTCCGAGGGCTCTTCGTCTCGCCTCTCCCTCTCAAGGAACCCTCTCACCGCATCAAACCTATAAGCCAGCAGCGGCCTGGACAGTCCACTATAATACACGTAAAGCGCGTTGTTCTCAGACCCGCAGGCCACGTACTTCCCATCCGTGGCGAGGCCAACGAAATTCTTCTCGTTGGCGTGTCCTGTGAACGATCTAACGCATCTCGGAGACTCCACCCTCCACAGCTTGAGCTGGGAGTCTGTTGAGGCGGATACCAGAGTTCTGGCATCGAGGAACTTGACGTAGGAGACGGCTTTCCGGTGGTCTTTGAAGACGGCGAGGGGAGTCCTTGGGGCTCGAAGGTCGTAGTAGTGCACGCAGTGATCTGCTGAACCGAACGCCAGGTGACAGGACGAGCGCGGGTTGAACCGCACACAGCACACATTGAACTTCGCTTCCAAGGTCGCGACTGACCGCTCAGCGTTCAACGCCCACAGTTTCACGCGAGCATCGTCTGAGCCTGCGAAAACATAATTGTATGAATGTAATATCGGGAACGGGCAGCATGATACACGAAAATAGGCTACAATAAGGCGATAATGCGGCACAGACCGTCTGTGGTACCACACTACAAGCGACACGTGTCGCATGAGTGCAGTGCAATGAGCTGTAAAAATGCATGCCCAGGTCGAAACAAAATGATACAAGCCGGTAATTGACGTCATCTAATGGAAATCGAAATAAGAACTGTTAAATAGTTTATTTATATCGTAATAGACAACGATGCACTAGATTAAAATAAAAAGAAGTAAAGGAGATTGCCCATTTAGTATGGACCAAAGTACTGACCTTAATATTTTTGTGTCCTGATGAAAACGCCTTTATTTGATAATGTTACCATAATTAAATACATGTACCAACTTTAGTCAATGTTCACTTCAGGTGTTAAGAGATATTGAACAGAATAAGTTTATTTTAGGTTATAGTAGTCTCACAGTAATACGGACTCTAAGCAGGTGTATTTAAGATTTGCATTTGGTTTTTTGGATGTAATTGACAAATTGCCGTTCTACCAACTCATAATTATCAGAATATAATCATGAGTTGGTGCCACAAAAACAAAATGGGGTGTGAAGACACAAATACTTAATTGTTATTCTATATAATATTATGTATAAGTGAAACAATTAAAATACATCATGTTACGTGTATTATTTTATTCATTAAATATATTATCGAAACCTGGAGCTGGTGCCCTTACATTGTTATAAAGGGCCCAGCTCAAATACCACAATATACACATACGTGTGCACAACAACCAACTGTTCATTTTCCTACAAGACAAGAGCAGTAGTAACCAGATATGGCGTCTAATGTATCTCTTACATTTTTATTTTTATTTATTAATATGTATGTATACTCGTAGTATGTATGTATTCTTCCACAAACTAAATAATTGGTAACTCCAAATATTAAAGGCAAGTCTTCTTCAATTTCTTCTCACACTTCTGCCTAACCCTAACATAAATGGCGGAATATGTTTAAGCGGTAAAACGGAAGTAGGTAAAGTTACCCATTAATTTAATGAAATGAACCCCGAAAGGAATCTATTAAAGTAGAAGCTAAAATACTTAAAATATTTTTGTTTTATTTATTGTCCAAAAATCATTGTGACACAATATTTTATTTGAAAGTACTGGCCATGGGCATTCTCCTTTCTTAATAACTCAATTTTGATAAATTTACTTTAAACAATTTTCAAATCTCTATTTACAATGTAGCGACACTGCTGAGCTGACGTGTTAGTTTTGTGTAGTCAGGCGCAAGTATACAGTAGCGCCGCGCGGCAGACGTCTCCCCGCAACCACTCACTTAGGTCGTAGTCCAATATATATTTATATTAGTAATTATAACTGGTACCAATAAATATATATCCGTGTCTAGCTATTTTATTTGACTATCCACAACGACACATCTGATCACCCCTACAACCATAGTTTATTTAAAAAGAACACATTTCAGGATAAAATAAGAAGCAAATGATTACAAATAAATTTATAAACTTATAGTGGGTAGTTAGATACTTTTGATGACTCGCTATTCTGTTCGTACGCAAACATTATTCTGTCCCTGTGTTTGAACACCAGGTTTGTCTTTTCGGTAGAGATTATAATTTGTTATAAATTTTATCTATTTGCTAAGATAAACGCGTAGCAATATTTATAAAAGAACGCCATCTAGTTCATACATATTCATTTTAATTCTAGTGTTCACGGGATTTTGGACCTTAAGGTATCGATGCACTATTACAGGTGACTATTTCGAGTGTTCACAGGATTTTGGACCTTAAGGTATCCATGCAACATTATAGGTGCTGTACATACCCGAGGCCAGCAGGCGCACGTCGGCGCGGTTGAAGTGCACGGACCAGCAGCGCTTGTCACCTGTCACACGCTGCGACACGTGTCATGTGTAGTGTGTGTACGTACCCGAGGCCAGCAGGCGCACGTCGGCGCGGTTGAAGTGCACGGACCAGCAGCGCTTGTCACCTGTCACACGCTGCGACACGTGTCATGTGTAGTGTGTGTACGTACCCGAGGCCAGCAGGCGCACGTCGGCGCGGTTGAAGTGCACGGACCAGCAGCGCTTGTCACCTGTCACACGCTGCGACACGTGTCATGTGTAGTGTGTGTACGTACCCGAGGCCAGCAGGCGCACGTCGGCGCGGTTGAAGTGCACGGACCAGCAGCGCTTGTCACCTGTCACACGCTGCGACACGTGTCATGTGTAGTGTGTGTACGTACCCGAGGCCAGCAGGCGCACGTCGGCGCGGTTGAAGTGCACGGACCAGCAGCGCTTGTCACCTGTCACACGCTGCGACACGTGTCATGTGTAGTGTGTGTACGTACCCGAGGCCAGCAGGCGCACGTCGGCGCGGTTGAAGTGCACGGACCAGCAGCGCTTGTCACCTGTCACACGCTGCGACACGTGTCATGTGTAGTGTGTGTACGTACCCGAGGCCAGCAGGCGCACGTCGGCGCGGTTGAAGTGCACGGACCAGCAGCGCTTGTCACCTGTCACACGCTGCGACACGTGTCATGTGTAGTGTGTGTACGTACCCGAGGCCAGCAGGCGCACGTCGGCGCGGTTGAAGTGCACGGACCAGCAGCGCTTGTCACCTGTCACACGCTGCGACACGTGTCATGTGTAGTGTGTGTACGTACCCGAGGCCAGCAGGCGCACGTCGGCGCGGTTGAAGTGCACGGACCAGCAGCGCTTGTCACCTGTCACACGCTGCGACACGTGTCATGTGTAGTGTGTGTACGTACCCGAGGCCAGCAGGCGCACGTCGGCGCGGTTGAAGTGCACGGACCAGCAGCGCTTGTCACCTGTCACACGCTGCGACACGTGTCATGTGTAGTGTGTGTACGTACCCGAGGCCAGCAGGCGCACGTCGGCGCGGTTGAAGTGCACGGACCAGCAGCGCTTGTCACCTGTCACACGCTGCGACACGTGTCATGTGTAGTGTGTGTACGTACCCGAGGCCAGCAGGCGCACGTCGGCGCGGTTGAAGTGCACGGACCAGCAGCGCTTGTCACCTGTCACACGCTGCGACACGTGTCATGTGTAGTGTGTGTACGTACCCGAGGCCAGCAGGCGCACGTCGGCGCGGTTGAAGTGCACGGACCAGCAGCGCTTGTCACCTGTCACACGCTGCGACACGTGTCATGTGTAGTGTGTGTACGTACCCGAGGCCAGCAGGCGCACGTCGGCGCGGTTGAAGTGCACGGACCAGCAGCGCTTGTCACCTGTCACACGCTGCGACACGTGTCATGTGTAGTGTGTGTACGTACCCGAGGCCAGCAGGCGCACGTCGGCGCGGTTGAAGTGCACGGACCAGCAGCGCTTGTCACCTGTCACACGCTGCGACACGTGTCATGTGTAGTGTGTGTACGTACCCGAGGCCAGCAGGCGCACGTCGGCGCGGTTGAAGTGCACGGACCAGCAGCGCTTGTCACCTGTCACACGCTGCGACACGTGTCATGTGTAGTGTGTGTACGTACCCGAGGCCAGCAGGCGCACGTCGGCGCGGTTGAAGTGCACGGACCAGCAGCGCTTGTCACCTGTCACACGCTGCGACACGTGTCATGTGTAGTGTGTGTACGTACCCGAGGCCAGCAGGCGCACGTCGGCGCGGTTGAAGTGCACGGACCAGCAGCGCTTGTCACCTGTCACACGCTGCGACACGTGTCATGTGTAGTGTGTGTACGTACCCGAGGCCAGCAGGCGCACGTCGGCGCGGTTGAAGTGCACGGACCAGCAGCGCTTGTCACCTGTCACACGCTGCGACACGTGTCATGTGTAGTGTGTGTACGTACCCGAGGCCAGCAGGCGCACGTCGGCGCGGTTGAAGTGCACGGACCAGCAGCGCTTGTCACCTGTCACACGCTGCGACACGTGTCATGTGTAGTGTGTGTACGTACCCGAGGCCAGCAGGCGCACGTCGGCGCGGTTGAAGTGCACGGACCAGCAGCGCTTGTCACCTGTCACACGCTGCGACACGTGTCATGTGTAGTGTGTGTACGTACCCGAGGCCAGCAGGCGCACGTCGGCGCGGTTGAAGTGCACGGACCAGCAGCGCTTGTCACCTGTCACACGCTGCGACACGTGTCATGTGTAGTGTGTGTACGTACCCGAGGCCAGCAGGCGCACGTCGGCGCGGTTGAAGTGCACGGACCAGCAGCGCTTGTCACCTGTCACACGCTGCGACACGTGTCATGTGTAGTGTGTGTACGTACCCGAGGCCAGCAGGCGCACGTCGGCGCGGTTGAAGTGCACGGACCAGCAGCGCTTGTCACCTGTCACACGCTGCGACACGTGTCATGTGTAGTGTGTGTACGTACCCGAGGCCAGCAGGCGCACGTCGGCGCGGTTGAAGTGCACGGACCAGCAGCGCTTGTCACCTGTCACACGCTGCGACACGTGTCATGTGTAGTGTGTGTACGTACCCGAGGCCAGCAGGCGCACGTCGGCGCGGTTGAAGTGCACGGACCAGCAGCGCTTGTCACCTGTCACACGCTGCGACACGTGTCATGTGTAGTGTGTGTACGTACCCGAGGCCAGCAGGCGCACGTCGGCGCGGTTGAAGTGCACGGACCAGCAGCGCTTGTCACCTGTCACACGCTGCGACACGTGTCATGTGTAGTGTGTGTACGTACCCGAGGCCAGCAGGCGCACGTCGGCGCGGTTGAAGTGCACGGACCAGCAGCGCTTGTCACCTGTCACACGCTGCGACACGTGTCATGTGTAGTGTGTGTACGTACCCGAGGCCAGCAGGCGCACGTCGGCGCGGTTGAAGTGCACGGACCAGCAGCGCTTGTCACCTGTCACACGCTGCGACACGTGTCATGTGTAGTGTGTGTACGTACCCGAGGCCAGCAGGCGCACGTCGGCGCGGTTGAAGTGCACGGACCAGCAGCGCTTGTCACCTGTCACACGCTGCGACACGTGTCATGTGTAGTGTGTGTACGTACCCGAGGCCAGCAGGCGCACGTCGGCGCGGTTGAAGTGCACGGACCAGCAGCGCTTGTCACCTGTCACACGCTGCGACACGTGTCATGTGTAGTGTGTGTACGTACCCGAGGCCAGCAGGCGCACGTCGGCGCGGTTGAAGTGCACGGACCAGCAGCGCTTGTCACCTGTCACACGCTGCGACACGTGTCATGTGTAGTGTGTGTACGTACCCGAGGCCAGCAGGCGCACGTCGGCGCGGTTGAAGTGCACGGACCAGCAGCGCTTGTCACCTGTCACACGCTGCGACACGTGTCATGTGTAGTGTGTGTACGTACCCGAGGCCAGCAGGCGCACGTCGGCGCGGTTGAAGTGCACGGACCAGCAGCGCTTGTCACCTGTCACACGCTGCGACACGTGTCATGTGTAGTGTGTGTACGTACCCGAGGCCAGCAGGCGCACGTCGGCGCGGTTGAAGTGCACGGACCAGCAGCGCTTGTCACCTGTCACACGCTGCGACACGTGTCATGTGTAGTGTGTGTACGTACCCGAGGCCAGCAGGCGCACGTCGGCGCGGTTGAAGTGCACGGACCAGCAGCGCTTGTCACCTGTCACACGCTGCGACACGTGTCATGTGTAGTGTGTGTACGTACCCGAGGCCAGCAGGCGCACGTCGGCGCGGTTGAAGTGCACGGACCAGCAGCGCTTGTCACCTGTCACACGCTGCGACACGTGTCATGTGTAGTGTGTGTACGTACCCGAGGCCAGCAGGCGCACGTCGGCGCGGTTGAAGTGCACGGACCAGCAGCGCTTGTCACCTGTCACACGCTGCGACACGTGTCATGTGTAGTGTGTGTACGTACCCGAGGCCAGCAGGCGCACGTCGGCGCGGTTGAAGTGCACGGACCAGCAGCGCTTGTCACCTGTCACACGCTGCGACACGTGTCATGTGTAGTGTGTGTACGTACCCGAGGCCAGCAGGCGCACGTCGGCGCGGTTGAAGTGCACGGACCAGCAGCGCTTGTCACCTGTCACACGCTGCGACACGTGTCATGTGTAGTGTGTGTACGTACCCGAGGCCAGCAGGCGCACGTCGGCGCGGTTGAAGTGCACGGACCAGCAGCGCTTGTCACCTGTCACACGCTGCGACACGTGTCATGTGTAGTGTGTGTACGTACCCGAGGCCAGCAGGCGCACGTCGGCGCGGTTGAAGTGCACGGACCAGCAGCGCTTGTCACCTGTCACACGCTGCGACACGTGTCATGTGTAGTGTGTGTACGTACCCGAGGCCAGCAGGCGCACGTCGGCGCGGTTGAAGTGCACGGACCAGCAGCGCTTGTCACCTGTCACACGCTGCGACACGTGTCATGTGTAGTGTGTGTACGTACCCGAGGCCAGCAGGCGCACGTCGGCGCGGTTGAAGTGCACGGACCAGCAGCGCTTGTCACCTGTCACACGCTGCGACACGTGTCATGTGTAGTGTGTGTACGTACCCGAGGCCAGCAGGCGCACGTCGGCGCGGTTGAAGTGCACGGACCAGCAGCGCTTGTCACCTGTCACACGCTGCGACACGTGTCATGTGTAGTGTGTGTACGTACCCGAGGCCAGCAGGCGCACGTCGGCGCGGTTGAAGTGCACGGACCAGCAGCGCTTGTCACCTGTCACACGCTGCGACACGTGTCATGTGTAGTGTGTGTACGTACCCGAGGCCAGCAGGCGCACGTCGGCGCGGTTGAAGTGCACGGACCAGCAGCGCTTGTCACCTGTCACACGCTGCGACACGTGTCATGTGTAGTGTGTGTACGTACCCGAGGCCAGCAGGCGCACGTCGGCGCGGTTGAAGTGCACGGACCAGCAGCGCTTGTCACCTGTCACACGCTGCGACACGTGTCATGTGTAGTGTGTGTACGTACCCGAGGCCAGCAGGCGCACGTCGGCGCGGTTGAAGTGCACGGACCAGCAGCGCTTGTCACCTGTCACACGCTGCGACACGTGTCATGTGTAGTGTGTGTACGTACCCGAGGCCAGCAGGCGCACGTCGGCGCGGTTGAAGTGCACGGACCAGCAGCGCTTGTCACCTGTCACACGCTGCGACACGTGTCATGTGTAGTGTGTGTACGTACCCGAGGCCAGCAGGCGCACGTCGGCGCGGTTGAAGTGCACGGACCAGCAGCGCTTGTCACCTGTCACACGCTGCGACACGTGTCATGTGTAGTGTGTGTACGTACCCGAGGCCAGCAGGCGCACGTCGGCGCGGTTGAAGTGCACGGACCAGCAGCGCTTGTCACCTGTCACACGCTGCGACACGTGTCATGTGTAGTGTGTGTACGTACCCGAGGCCAGCAGGCGCACGTCGGCGCGGTTGAAGTGCACGGACCAGCAGCGCTTGTCACCTGTCACACGCTGCGACACGTGTCATGTGTAGTGTGTGTACGTACCCGAGGCCAGCAGGCGCACGTCGGCGCGGTTGAAGTGCACGGACCAGCAGCGCTTGTCACCTGTCACACGCTGCGACACGTGTCATGTGTAGTGTGTGTACGTACCCGAGGCCAGCAGGCGCACGTCGGCGCGGTTGAAGTGCACGGACCAGCAGCGCTTGTCACCTGTCACACGCTGCGACACGTGTCATGTGTAGTGTGTGTACGTACCCGAGGCCAGCAGGCGCACGTCGGCGCGGTTGAAGTGCACGGACCAGCAGCGCTTGTCACCTGTCACACGCTGCGACACGTGTCATGTGTAGTGTGTGTACGTACCCGAGGCCAGCAGGCGCACGTCGGCGCGGTTGAAGTGCACGGACCAGCAGCGCTTGTCACCTGTCACACGCTGCGACACGTGTCATGTGTAGTGTGTGTACGTACCCGAGGCCAGCAGGCGCACGTCGGCGCGGTTGAAGTGCACGGACCAGCAGCGCTTGTCACCTGTCACACGCTGCGACACGTGTCATGTGTAGTGTGTGTACGTACCCGAGGCCAGCAGGCGCACGTCGGCGCGGTTGAAGTGCACGGACCAGCAGCGCTTGTCACCTGTCACACGCTGCGACACGTGTCATGTGTAGTGTGTGTACGTACCCGAGGCCAGCAGGCGCACGTCGGCGCGGTTGAAGTGCACGGACCAGCAGCGCTTGTCACCTGTCACACGCTGCGACACGTGTCATGTGTAGTGTGTGTACGTACCCGAGGCCAGCAGGCGCACGTCGGCGCGGTTGAAGTGCACGGACCAGCAGCGCTTGTCACCTGTCACACGCTGCGACACGTGTCATGTGTAGTGTGTGTACGTACCCGAGGCCAGCAGGCGCACGTCGGCGCGGTTGAAGTGCACGGACCAGCAGCGCTTGTCACCTGTCACACGCTGCGACACGTGTCATGTGTAGTGTGTGTACGTACCCGAGGCCAGCAGGCGCACGTCGGCGCGGTTGAAGTGCACGGACCAGCAGCGCTTGTCACCTGTCACACGCTGCGACACGTGTCATGTGTAGTGTGTGTACGTACCCGAGGCCAGCAGGCGCACGTCGGCGCGGTTGAAGTGCACGGACCAGCAGCGCTTGTCACCTGTCACACGCTGCGACACGTGTCATGTGTAGTGTGTGTACGTACCCGAGGCCAGCAGGCGCACGTCGGCGCGGTTGAAGTGCACGGACCAGCAGCGCTTGTCACCTGTCACACGCTGCGACACGTGTCATGTGTAGTGTGTGTACGTACCCGAGGCCAGCAGGCGCACGTCGGCGCGGTTGAAGTGCACGGACCAGCAGCGCTTGTCACCTGTCACACGCTGCGACACGTGTCATGTGTAGTGTGTGTACGTACCCGAGGCCAGCAGGCGCACGTCGGCGCGGTTGAAGTGCACGGACCAGCAGCGCTTGTCACCTGTCACACGCTGCGACACGTGTCATGTGTAGTGTGTGTACGTACCCGAGGCCAGCAGGCGCACGTCGGCGCGGTTGAAGTGCACGGACCAGCAGCGCTTGTCACCTGTCACACGCTGCGACACGTGTCATGTGTAGTGTGTGTACGTACCCGAGGCCAGCAGGCGCACGTCGGCGCGGTTGAAGTGCACGGACCAGCAGCGCTTGTCACCTGTCACACGCTGCGACACGTGTCATGTGTAGTGTGTGTACGTACCCGAGGCCAGCAGGCGCACGTCGGCGCGGTTGAAGTGCACGGACCAGCAGCGCTTGTCACCTGTCACACGCTGCGACACGTGTCATGTGTAGTGTGTGTACGTACCCGAGGCCAGCAGGCGCACGTCGGCGCGGTTGAAGTGCACGGACCAGCAGCGCTTGTCACCTGTCACACGCTGCGACACGTGTCATGTGTAGTGTGTGTACGTACCCGAGGCCAGCAGGCGCACGTCGGCGCGGTTGAAGTGCACGGACCAGCAGCGCTTGTCACCTGTCACACGCTGCGACACGTGTCATGTGTAGTGTGTGTACGTACCCGAGGCCAGCAGGCGCACGTCGGCGCGGTTGAAGTGCACGGACCAGCAGCGCTTGTCACCTGTCACACGCTGCGACACGTGTCATGTGTAGTGTGTGTACGTACCCGAGGCCAGCAGGCGCACGTCGGCGCGGTTGAAGTGCACGGACCAGCAGCGCTTGTCACCTGTCACACGCTGCGACACGTGTCATGTGTAGTGTGTGTACGTACCCGAGGCCAGCAGGCGCACGTCGGCGCGGTTGAAGTGCACGGACCAGCAGCGCTTGTCACCTGTCACACGCTGCGACACGTGTCATGTGTAGTGTGTGTACGTACCCGAGGCCAGCAGGCGCACGTCGGCGCGGTTGAAGTGCACGGACCAGCAGCGCTTGTCATGCTCCTGTAGAGCGCGCGTTCGCTGGCCGGTGCCCGCGTCCCACACGGACACCGTGCCCTCGTAGTCGGAGGACGCCAGCACGTTCTTGTGGTACGCGTTCCACGACACGCACGAGATCTTGTGCGAGCACTGCATCTCCGCGCACGGGTAGTGCACGTCCACCGCGTCGCGCACCACCGACTCGAACTCGAACACCTGCCGATCATACAACGCATCTAGAACAACTCTACAAACTATCGCGATGCATGTTTACGTAAATTGGAAATCACTATTTTAGAGTAGAAATAGCACCGAGCCGTGAATAGGAGATAGCTATTTTAGAGTAAGTATAGCCAGGGCCATAAATAAATCTGGACCGTAAATTGGAGATCTCTATTATAGAGTAGGGGTAGCCCCGATTCGTAAATTGGAAATCACTATTTTAGAGTAGGTATAGCCTGAGTCCGTAAATTGGAGATCGCTTTTTAGACTAGGTAGCCGTAAATTGAAGATCGCTATTATAGAGTAGAGATATACCCGGACCGTAAATTTGAGATCTTTATTCTAAAGTAGGAATATAACCGGACCGTAAATTGAAGATTTTAGAGCAGGTATCGCCAGAATCATAATAATGGACAAAGATTTGTCTTTTGTCTTATGCCCAAATAAATAAACTTACCATCCCTGGGCAGAGATGCAGAGACTGTCCCAAGACAAGGTGGAATGACGTAGTGTTGAGAGACATGAGACAGGACAAGCTCTCCGACGATGATCTCATGTTTAGAGCGAAGTGGATAGTTATAATAAAGCAATTTAAATTAATGAACAGTTCTGGAGTGCCACAAGGGAGTATCCTTCGCCCCCTCTTGTTTCTGTTATAATAAATGACTTACCTAACATCAGCGAACATAACTGTGTACTATATGCAGACGACACTACTCTAATCATAGAAGATGAAAATAGAAATGAGCTGGAGCATAAGATAAACAAAGCTTTGGGTAACATAATTGAATGGTTGGATTACAATCAGCTAAAAGTCAACATAAACAAAACCAAAATGCTTCAATTCCAAACTTATAATAGAGAACCCACGAAACTTAATATAAAATACAACAATAATGTAGTTGAAGAAGAAGATGCAGCACCATTTTCAGGTATCATAATAGACAAACACTGCAACTGGAAAGAACATATTCAGAATCTTAGTATAAACTTAGGAGATGTTACATTTTCGGCTACAAAATGTACGGTACGTCAAAAAAGAGGAAATATTACCAGAAATCAGAGAAAAATGCTATTCCAAGAATTTACTTGTAATTGAGATTGTACAAGACGAAAATATTTTTTCTGTTATTGCCATATTCAATATGGCGGTACAATGGATTGTAGCATTAGATAATGCGTTCAGAAATTGTATAAGATGAACTGATAGAAGATAAATATCACAAAGATATAAAATAAAAATACTTAGGTATATATACCTACATTGTAGCATATTGCGACTACAATACAAATAAATACAAGTAATTGTTAGAACCCAAACCTTATGATAAAAGTATATTTATAGAACTGCACCAGTCTTACAGGTCCTGTGCATTTCGGAACGAAATATTCTTGATGACATTTTGACGTTAACACTTGACAATTATGTTTCTGTCAATGATTTCTTAGTCATGTATTGTCGTTTGCGCGTGCGCTTAGATTTTCGTGACTTCTGCTGTTATTTTGTTTTACTCGTTCTGACCGAATCCCTACGACTTTGGCTTTGTTTAACGGTTTGTTCTCTACCATCCAATTGGGCAAACAGTATAGAGGGCTATTATTGCAGTTGCGTATGTGGAATGCGAACTGTTGGATGTTGTGCTCATGTGATGACAGGAGTCTGGTACCTTGGCTGGGCTCGTTACCAAAGTAATATTGAAGCCCCAGCATCATTTCTTGACGATGTGTTAATACTAGAAGGTAGTGATGAGATGGATTGATACATAATAAATATTAAAAAACCAAATTGTTGTTTCATTTAAGTGTACCTATTTCAGTTCCTTGTATTCATACGTTTTTACTTTTTATAAACTAGTCGTGATGTAATGACAATGTGAACTTTCCAATGGTGCCTATTAGAGAGTCGTAAAACGTGGCAACACGCTTTATCGAAGCGATTCAATTCACTGACTAGTTTTTTTGTACTTTATAGGTTATGTAAATGTCATAGCTTTAAGGTCATAATATTCCGCCATGATTGTTCAGATAAACGACAAATATTTTCGATTTTTATTTTGTCCATCTTCAATATTGTTTTAATGTGGATATTTTTAGTTTAAATATGTTTATGGGTTAATTTCCTAGGATTTTTAACCACGTACATGTTGTAGCCGGAGTTCCATACAAAAATGAAACGTCTCCTTTGTTTATGCTTTGTATCGATTGAGACAAGTCTCTACTTTAGAAGCGGCTTTAATTGCCTACCACGGTTATGCTTCGTCGAAATTAAGGTATGGTCTTATAATAAATATTTTTGCCAAATTGCTTCCTCTATTCTACTCCGTATTTATTCGCGGACGACTTAAAAATATCTCGTGTAATAGAAACTAATACTGATGCATTGTTACTTCAAAGTGATATTGATAGACTTTTAGAATGGTGTAGTTATAACTACAACATGCAACTAAATGTTAAAAAATGTTCACAAATAACTTTTACCCGTAAACTGAATAAGATACTCTATAGTTATAATATAAACGGCGTACCACTTGGTCACGTAGACACTGTCAGAGATTTAGGTGTAATACTTGACACCAAACTAACTTTTGTTCCTCACATAGACATTGTTGTGAAGAAAGCGTCAAAAATGCTGGGTTTTCTCATTAGAAATATCAAATCATTCCGGTCTCCAAAAACTAAAATTGTACTATATAATAGCCTCGTAAGAAGCATACTTGAGTATTGCGTCGTAGCTTGGCGTCCTCACTATGCTACTCATACCCTCAGAATTGAGCGACTCCAAAAGCGTTTCTTAAATCATCTAGCCTACTCTACGGGTGTTGCAAAAAAACAATCAAGCTACTTGAAACGCCTCAAATATTTCAAAATTGACTCATTAGAAAAACGCAGGAGCTCTTCTGAATTATTATTTTTATTTAAACTTTTAAACAACAATATTGATTGCCCAGAACTGCTATCTAAATTTTAATTCAATATCCCTCACAGATATCCTAGAAAACCAATTATGCTCCTACATCCTCCTTTTCGTAAGTCTGTTCTAGGCTCCAACTCGCCTGTTTCACGGCTAAGTAAGATATGTAATCACTACAGTAAACAGATAGATATATTCGGTACAACATTTCAACGATTTAAGAACCAAGTCCATAATCTTACTATCGATTAACCATCCACTAATTGCTGACCTATTCAGAGATATGTACTGTATATTATATAAGTTTTGTAATATAAGTTTTGTTTCCCCGAAACTTGGATAACTTTTGTCAATAGTTATTTTCTAAATTATATGCATGTGGTGTTTACCTACATAAGTTGTGCACTTAGATTAAGCATAATACTGTGTTCTGTTTTGTAATGAATGTTTTAGTGTAATAACTGCTGGTGAACCAATAAATAAATAAATAAAATAAATAATATGGAGCAATTCAGTTGAGGTAAATAAAGCCTTCATTGTCCAGAAAAATGAATTCGACGAAAATTGTATACGAGCATTATTCGGTATACAACAGACTGAAAGTTGTAAGGATTATTTTAAGAAACATAATATTTTGTTAGTTTGTATATCTTTGAAATTTGTAATTTTGTACGCAAACATCCAAACTTGTTTTGTAATCACAATGATGCCGTCACAAGACCAGGGAGACACACTCACGAACTACTCACACCCAAGCAAAGAGTAAATGTATTTTGTTCTAATGTATACTGTATGCCGAAACATATCTATAATATGCTGCCAAATAGCTTCAAGGAAATTGACAGTTTTAATATTTTTAAGAGAAAATTATATGTATTTTTATTAAATAAATGTTTTTATAGTGTTAAAGAATTTTTAGAAGACAATAATTTGTGATATGCTTTGATATAATTAAATGAATATTTTTTGTAAATTAACCATATGTTAAAGTTATTAAGGTTCAATATAGATTGACGGGCTTCTTAAAAAAAACACACACGTCTTCACTATCAGATGAATTTATTTGCACTGAGGATAGGCGAGCATTACATTTAACTTTATAGTAAACAAAAGGATCGAACACCATTTATCAATATTTGTATGCCAGATAATGGTAGAATATGGTTCGAAACATTAAGATCTATGTATACCCATATTCCGACGAATAAATGATTACTTACTTACAAGCTGACACCACCATCATGTGGTATACATATCCAGAAAGAGAGACTCTTTCAGACTAATTGTTCTCTGATAAATCAAGATGTCAAAAATCAAGACATACATAGAGTTGGGTCTCTGAGTGTTGTATGGAGTCCATACAACCACCAGGCCATAATCAATCGTAGACCCAACTATAGGAGTGTACTACTCGTAGTATGAGATGTTGAGAATGTAGGGTGTACGTAGAAAAATAGAGATGATGAACTAGAAACACTATACATAGACTTGGGTATCCGTCTGTTGTCTCTAGTAGTCTATGACAAAAACCAAGACAATGCATAGAGCTCTAGAGTTAGAGTCTGTGTTCTTTCTTACTATGTGGTGTGAGGGTAGGGTGTGTGATGCAGGTACCTTGATGCGCTTGGTGACGCCGGCGATGGCGAAAAACTCCTCGTCCTTGTCGAACTCGATAGTGGAGACGATGGTGCTGTAATTGATGGCGTCGCTGCAGTAGCTCAGCGTGGCCAGCGGCCGCAGCGCGCGGTAGCGCGTGAACGCCACCAGATCCTCGCGGAACGCGTCCAGACCACGCGCGCCGCTGCCGACACCTGCCGACAACACCACGGTCAATATCGACAGCAGACATCTCGAATCCTCGGTCCCAAGAACAAAAATTCATTGGATTTTGACAGCGGACATCTCGCAGAATGCTCGGTCGAGACAACACGCAAATAGTATAATGGTTGCAGCTCTTTACATATATAATTTGTAAAACAAGCAGCATTGTGAAATTGGCGATGAAAAATAGTGGCCGTGAGTTTCGTGCCCGTTCTCCTCGTTGCTTCTGTAAATGTCGTGTCGACAGTCTGTCTGTCGTGGCGACAGGTAAATTTAAATTCATATAATTTTTTAGTTACCGTAATATTGACGTTCATAAGCGTTACATTTTGACTTAAATAAATAAAGATATTTTGATTTTGAACAAAATGTTATTGGATTTTTTTGTCAAACAATTCATAGTAGCAACCCGGCGTTAAGATTTTGGCGGTGTAGCATACTCTTTTGCTTTGGAAAGCACGTAAAACCGTTAACCATGCGTCTATCATGTCTGATTGCCAATGCTTGCTTGGGCTGACTGGATTTTTGTGATAAGGAATTTTCAATAATAGCCCGGCGTTAGGAAGGTGGCGGTGTTGCAAACCCCGTGCCTCGATGAGCACGTAAAGCCGTTGGGCCTGCGCCTGATTTAGAATTTGATCGTTATGATTCTTTTGTTTATCTTTTTGCCCTCCTTGTATACTAACTATACGAAATCACACACATTGCCGTTCGGCCATTGTACTAAAAAGGGGGTAGTAAAGTTTATTTTACGTATTTCTTGTCTTCTGTGGCCTTGAGTTTCTCGCTTGTTCTGCTCAAAAGTCCTACGACCTTGCATTAACGAATATTGCAACTGGGCGATTAGAAGTCAGTATAATATGTAACCCGTATTATTCTAAGTATAAGACCCATAGTTATCTTAACTAAACAATATATTGTTACACCCAGTGCCATCTCTCGGTATCGTGGGGAAGACTTGGCAGTTCCGTCTAATAATTTATTACAGCGCCATCTATTTACGTCTTACGGAACTACTTCGTCGGTACGAGAAGAGAAGAGAGAACGCTGGCACAGTCTCGAATCTTCGTACTAGTTACGTACCATGTATGACGATTCTAGAAAACTGACCACTGGCGAACCAGCGCTCGCCGAGTCAGTTTACAATCATAAGCGGTCAAGTATTCATCGAAGTGAACGAAAGCTAAAATACTACGGAGTTTGAAGCAGTTACAGTGGAAAAGTGTAGTATAGTGTTTGTTGTGTTTTAAATTTAATTGTGTGCTAGAATATAACGTTTTAGTCGGTAATATTGTTTTACATTCTTATCCCTCGAACCCAGCTCGTAACAGTATACATGCATCACCTGCAGGCGTCCTGGTATTGCAACTCTCTAAGTTGTTGACAGTCTCTGGCGCGTCTTCCGGCGCCCGCTGGTCCCCCCCGGCCTGGCTGCTGGCGGGGGGCGCTTGAGGCACCTGGTCTTCTGTGACGGGGGTCGTGGCGGTCACAGGGGTTGTGAGGGGACCCTGCGTGGCGCACGGCGTGTCTGTGGCCGCGATGGTAGGAGGTGCAGGGGTCACAACCCCTGATGGCGGGAAGTATAGCTCGTCGGCTCGGTGCGCGAAGTAACACTGGTGAAGTAAATTGTATTATTGAATCAAATAAGGCGTTACTTGGCGCGAATCCATTGTAATACAATTATTGGGAAGAGAGGACGCTCCAACCAACCACGCACCCTCAGATTGATCACCCAAACTATTGCATTAGAAAAAGGTTGACAATACCGAACTCATCTGGATAGGGACGGTCGCGTCGTGAGATCCGAGCGTACCCCAATTTATAGTATTTCACTTCGAACACAAAATATGCGTTGACACGTGTTCCGCTTTAGCGCGAGGCATCTTCAGGGCAGTTGGGCAACCAATGCGTCATTCGTTTCGGTCAATCCGAGTGTGCATGAGGGGTTCCTCTCTTCCCAACAATGTTATTATTGATGTATTGTAAACTATGGTAGTATTGATTAAGATTACGGACCGCTCGTGTATAAGCGCTTCAACTGCAAATAATGTAACAAATTATATTATTGGTGCCCACAATGCGACTACATTGGTTGCATAGTCAGTAGCCATCAAGCCGACACCGTTGCTTAGTGGTGTATTTTTCGGTGTTACCTAATACTTTATTGTTGGCTGTCAAAATGACTTCACACCTCCTGATGGTAGACATTTGTGTAGTCCACAAGCAGAGCCGTCCACACCACGTCCTATTTGTAGCTAGAATGTAGCCAAGCTGTCGACTTAAAGAAGTGCCCAAGGGTCGAAGGAAAAAGAAAACACGTGCCTCGGCAAATAATTCCAAGTTATACCATTTCTGCAAAGATAAGAGGAGTCGATCTTCCTGGTCAGTTCTATCGTGTAGGGGTGACACCTAATCTCAGCACGTGTTCTTCTGGATAGGAAGGGAGAAGGTGGAATGTGTCTCACATTATCGATTCTGTATAAAATAGTTGCAATACTATGAGCGTAAAGGATAAAGGAAACTGAAACCTACTGCTAACAGTATAGCGTTTCCCTAAGGAACTTTGGAAATCCCTTTCCCTGCAAGACAAGTGTCCTAACATCTGTAGAGTATGGAAGACATATTTCTAGACATAGTTCTATCGGTATGTCATCTTAGGAATTTGATGTGGAGATTGCTACTATTTAGTTCTACTAACATTATATTTGTGACGATGGATGGATGTTTAAAACTCTTTTACGCTAAAACTACCGAAAGGATTTTGATGAAACTGTACAGTATTATTGTTTAAGCATCAGAATAACATATAGGCTACTAAAGAATCTATCTTATCATAAGTTCACAGTAACGTGAGCGAAGCCGCGGGCAAAATCTAATCAGCTATATGTGTGTGAGTGTTTGTACGTGAGTGTGTTGTGGGGACAGGTGCGCGCGTGTACCTGCACGAAGTCGTCGAAGTGCGCGTGCAGGCGGCGCCAGCGCGCCGCGAGCGCGTCGCCGGGCGGCGCGCCGCCCGTCAGCTATATGTGTGTGTGTTTGTACGTGAGTGTGTTGTGGGGACAGGTGCGCGCGTGTACCTGCACGAAGTCGTCGAAGTGCGCGTGCAGGCGGCGCCAGCGCGCCGCGAGCGCGTCGCCGGGCGGCGCGCCGCCCGTCAGCTATATGTGTGTGTGTTTGTACGTGAGTGTGTTGTGGGGACAGGTGCGCGCGTGTACCTGCACGAAGTCGTCGAAGTGCGCGTGCAGGCGGCGCCAGCGCGCGGCGAGCGCGTCGCCGGGCGGCGCGCCGCCCGTCAGCTATATGTGTGTGAGTGTTTGTACGTGAGTGTGTTGTGGGGACAGGTGCGCGCGTGTACCTGCACGAAGTCGTCGAAGTGCGCGTGCAGGCGGCGCCAGCGCGCGGCGAGCGCGTCGCCGGGCGGCGCGCCGCCCGTCAGCTATATGTGTGTGAGTGTTTGTACGTGAGTGTGTTGTGGGGACAGGTGCGCGCGTGTACCTGCACGAAGTCGTCGAAGTGCGCGTGCAGGCGGCGCCAGCGCGCGGCGAGCGCGACGCCGGGCGGCGCGCCGCCCGTCAGCTATATGTGTGTGAGTGTTTGTACGTGAGTGTGTTGTGGGGACAGGTGCGCGCGTGTACCTGCACGAAGTCGTCGAAGTGCGCGTGCAGGCGGCGCCAGCGCGCGGCGAGCGCGTCGCCGGGCGGCGCGCCGCCCGTCAGCTATATGTGTGTGAGTGTTTGTACGTGAGTGTGTTGTGGGGACAGGTGCGCGCGTGTACCTGCACGAAGTCGTCGAAGTGCGCGTGCAGGCGGCGCCAGCGCGCGGCGAGCGCGTCGCCGGGCGGCGCGCCGCCCGTCAGCTATATGTGTGTGAGTGTTTGTACGTGAGTGTGTTGTGGGGACAGGTGCGCGCGTGTACCTGCACGAAGTCGTCGAAGTGCGCGTGCAGGCGGCGCCAGCGCGCGGCGAGCGCGTCGCCGGGCGGCGCGCCGCCCGTCAGCTATATGTGTGTGAGTGTTTGTACGTGAGTGTGTTGTGGGGACAGGTGCGCGCGTGTACCTGCACGAAGTCGTCGAAGTGCGCGTGCAGGCGGCGCCAGCGCGCGGCGAGCGCGTCGCCGGGCGGCGCGCCGCCCGTCAGCTATATGTGTGTGAGTGTTTGTACGTGAGTGTGTTGTGGGGACAGGTGCGCGCGTGTACCTGCACGAAGTCGTCGAAGTGCGCGTGCAGGCGGCGCCAGCGCGCGGCGAGCGCGTCGCCGGGCGGCGCGCCGCCCGTCAGCTATATGTGTGTGAGTGTTTGTACGTGAGTGTGTTGTGGGGACAGGTGCGCGCGTGTACCTGCACGAAGTCGTCGAAGTGCGCGTGCAGGCGGCGCCAGCGCGCGGCGAGCGCGTCGCCGGGCGGCGCGCCGCCCGTCAGCTATATGTGTGTGAGTGTTTGTACGTGAGTGTGTTGTGGGGACAGGTGCGCGCGTGTACCTGCACGAAGTCGTCGAAGTGCGCGTGCAGGCGGCGCCAGCGCGCGGCGAGCGCGTCGCCGGGCGGCGCGCCGCCCGTCAGCTATATGTGTGTGAGTGTTTGTACGTGAGTGTGTTGTGGGGACAGGTGCGCGCGTGTACCTGCACGAAGTCGTCGAAGTGCGCGTGCAGGCGGCGCCAGCGCGCGGCGAGCGCGTCGCCGGGCGGCGCGCCGCCCCCCGCGAAGCTCTCCTCCTCCGAGCCGCCGCCCAGACTGCTGCCCGTCAGCTCGCCTGCACACGGACACACGGTTCAAGTCATAGGGCGGGCGTCGACTGCGACAGGTACGCAATCAACAATACCGAATAGAACAATATACAACGCACATAGTACCAAACCGTGTAGTCACGAGTCACGAGATCTCATGAGAAGCAATAAGTCGCAGAATATAAAAGCAGGTATTCTAGGATGGTACGACAGTTAACCACAATGAATTATACCTGTCGTATCATGTCATGAAACGCTCGGACAGTTAATCAGCAGTTGCAAGGTACCAGGCGAGCAGTCATTACAAAGAGTTATGCCAGGCGTATCAAGCCGACAATACAGCGGGCAGTTAGCTGCTAGTTACAAGGTACCTGGCGAGCAGCAAGCACCAAGAGCTACGCGGTATGTTAAACGGTATGCCAGACGTATCAAGCCGAGAATGCCGCGGTCAGTAAAGGTCGATTTATATCTACAGACATTGAGTGTGGCAGACACGTGCCGTGACAGACACCGACAGACACCATTTATTTATATGTAACGTATAGAAACGTGCCGTGACAGACATCCCGGATACCGACAGACACCGTCATCGGCGTCCGCTCTCACTGGCAGTTACTGCATAGCTTTAGAAGAAAAAGCATGTTATTGAAAATGTTCAAACACTTCTCTATTGAAGATTTGTCCATAATTGCATTATTGTTAGAAGAAGAAGATAAAACTAAAAAAAGAGCAAAACGCATGGCTGTACATCCTATGCTTAAGAAAAGAAAATTAGAAGGAGAATACTGGACACTCTTTAAAGAACTTGTTGACGATGAAAAAAAATTTTTCATATATTTTCGTATGAGCCGGTATCAGTTTGACATTTTACTAAACAAAATTGAATTGCTGATAACCAAACAAGATACAGTTTTTAAGGAAGCCTTGTCACCAAAAGAAAAACTAGCAGTATGTCTCAGGTAAGATTTATTACAGAATTATTTATTATTGTGTAAACAAAGTGGAATACTATTCTAAGTGCCGATACACCCTTTCGTCAGTAAGGTCTGGCTGAAAACCTTGGTAAAAATCTTGTATTGTTTCTGGCATAGGAGTATTGTCTTCATAAGTGTCAAATGTTGATGGCGTGGATACCGTAGAACTCGTTGATGGCCTGCTCAGTATCTCTATTTCCATGTCAGATACTATTTTAAATATCTTTGCTTTTGCAATAGCCCTCTCTCTGGGCGGAAAAGATCGCAATGTAGTTACAACTCCAGCCATAACTTGTTCGATGTCGTCCGGCGGTGGAGTATTATTTTTACTCTCTATTATATACTTCATTAGTACAGTACTAGGTGTTTCATCAGTTGCTTTTTGGCCTCGTTTACCCTTTGGCTGAGGGTGCTTTGGAGTTTGAGCTGGGGAGGGTGTAGTTGGCAATGTACCAACTGTTTGTTGACTAACCTCAGGTGTAAATGTGTCAGTCGTTTGTTGCTCAACCTCAGGTGACTGAGCAACCTCTTCCTCGTGTGCATAATCATTAAAACCGGGTACAGGTGGAATTGGACATTTAGTCGGCCTTTCTTTCATGTACGGTAACAAAAAAGACATTTCTTCTTCGTACCTCCATTTTTTTTCACGAACACTAGCCTGTCCACTTTTCGTATCTTTTTTCTTTTTATGAGAACGTCTGAAGGCATCTCGCAACAGTGCCCATGCTTTTTTACATTCATTTCCTGAAACAAGGAAAACAAATATCATAATCATAATATCATAATGTTTTATTTGCAGATTTTTGGCTACTGGGGACTCCTTCGTTTCTATAGCATTTAGTTATAGACTAGGAGTAAGCACTGTACACAAGATAGTGAAAGAGGTTTGCAGTGCAATAATAGAACGGCTGATGAGTGAAACAATGCCTGTTCCTACAAAAGAACAGTGGCAAAAAATCGCAGAGGAGTTTTGGAATACTTGGAATTTTCCAAATTGTATAGGAGCCATTGATGGCAAGCACGTTCAAATAACTGCTCCGGCAAACTCTGGATCTCAGTTCTTTAACTATAAAAAAACTTTTTCAATCGTGTTGATGGCAATTGTGGACGCTGACTACAAGTTTATATGTGTCGACGTCGGCGCTTATGGAAAAAACAGTGACGGAGGTATTTTTTCAAATTCAAACATCGGAAAAGCATTAATTTCAAACACATTTAACGTTCCAGAAAGCACAAATTTACCTGGCACTGAAATTACAGCGCCATATGTTATCATAGGAGATGAAGCATTCCCTTTGACAACTTATCTAATGAGACCATATCCTAAACCTCAACTAGATGACCAAAGAAAAAATACATTCAACGATAGACTATCTCGTGCAAGAAAAGTTGTCGAAAATGCATTTGGGATTTTGTCTCAAAAATTTCGTATCTATAACAGGAGAATACAACTTGATCCAGATAATGCAGACAATGTTATTATGGCGACGTGTATCTTACATAATTATATAAAATCTGGTGGTTCTCAGCATTCACATAATGAAGAAAACATTATTGCATCATATTCTTTGTCAAACCTACCTAGACAGGGTGGTTATCATCAGGTAGCCGCATTTAATGTCAGAGAGAATTTTGCTAGGTTTTTCGATTCACCCGAAGGAGCGTTAAACTACTAGGTGATTATATCGGTGTCCTGTCGTTTGACCATAACTATACTAATTTTAAGTTGAAAAAATGTTATCTAATAAAAACCCAACATACTTACTATTGTTGTTGAAAGACTAATAAAGGCGTCATTAGCCTGTCAAGTCAAATTAAAATTAAGTAAATTATATTATGTGACTGTGTCTATTTTTATAAGTTAAATATTGTTAGAGTTAAAGATCTTTAAAAAAAAGTGTAAAATACATTATAAAAAAATAAAATATGTACTCACCATTACTATTAAGTTTTATTCCTATTTCGTTCCACGCCTGATCCTTTTTCTGATTGTCACTATACCTTTTATCACTTAAATCATAAAGGTATTTGTAATCTCGTACAAATTCTATGAGCTTTTCGTTATCCATTGTAAAAATGCAAAATAAAAAAGAAAGCACGTGTACGCAGTTCCGATACTCTATTCACACTGCCCGGCAAGGAGCCACAGACACGTACAAACATGAACCGCGCAGACAAAATATTCTTTCCGAGAATACTGGCCGGGCACGACACGTGTCTGTAAGCGTCTGTACGGCCGTGTTACGATAGATATAAATACGTTAATAGTTACTGTATGGAAGAATATCATTTTGTCTGCCACGGCACGTGTCTGCCACACTCAATGTCTGTAGATATAAATCGACCTTAAGACACCGCGTAAAAACAAACCAGGCGAGCAGCAAGAGTGTGTCGCTACGTACCGTCGGCGTGCGCGGCGGCGTCGCCCACGCTGCCGGCCAGGTCGGCGAGCTCGCGGCGCACGGCGTCACGTCGCCGGTAGGTACCAGGCGAGCAGCGAGCAGCAGGAGTGTGTCGGTACGTACCGTCGGCGTGCGCGGCGGCGTCGCCCACGCTGCCGGCCAGGTCGGCGAGCTCGCGGCGCACGGCGTCACGTCGCCGGTAGGTACCAGGCGAGCAGCGAGCAGCAGGAGTGTGTCGGTACGTACCGTCGGCGTGCGCGGCGGCGTCGCCCACGCTGCCGGCCAGGTCGGCGAGCTCGCGGCGCACGGCGTCACGTCGCCGGTAGGTACCAGGCGAGCAGCGAGCAGCAGGAGTGTGTCGGTACGTACCGTCGGCGTGCGCGGCGGCGTCGCCCACGCTGCCGGCCAGGTCGGCGAGCTCGCGGCGCACGGCGTCACGTCGCCGGTAGGTACCAGGCGAGCAGCGAGCAGCAGGAGTGTGTCGGTACGTACCGTCGGCGTGCGCGGCGGCGTCGCCCACGCTGCCGGCCAGGTCGGCGAGCTCGCGGCGCACGGCGTCACGTCGCCGGTAGGTACCAGGCGAGCAGCGAGCAGCAGGAGTGTGTCGGTACGTACCGTCGGCGTGCGCGGCGGCGTCGCCCACGCTGCCGGCCAGGTCGGCGAGCTCGCGGCGCACGGCGTCACGTCGCCGGTAGGTACCAGGCGAGCAGCGAGCAGCAGGAGTGTGTCGGTACGTACCGTCGGCGTGCGCGGCGGCGTCGCCCACGCTGCCGGCCAGGTCGGCGAGCTCGCGGCGCACGGCGTCACGTCGCCGGTAGGTACCAGGCGAGCAGCGAGCAGCAGGAGTGTGTCGGTACGTACCGTCGGCGTGCGCGGCGGCGTCGCCCACGCTGCCGGCCAGGTCGGCGAGCTCGCGGCGCACGGCGTCACGTCGCCGGTAGGTACCAGGCGAGCAGCGAGCAGCAGGAGTGTGTCGGTACGTACCGTCGGCGTGCGCGGCGGCGTCGCCCACGCTGCCGGCCAGGTCGGCGAGCTCGCGGCGCACGGCGTCACGTCGCCGGTAGGTACCAGGCGAGCAGCGAGCAGCAGGAGTGTGTCGGTACGTACCGTCGGCGTGCGCGGCGGCGTCGCCCACGCTGCCGGCCTGGTCGGCGAGCTCGCGGCGCACGGCGTCACGTCGCCGGTAGGTACCAGGCGAGCAGCGAGCAGCAGGAGTGTGTCGGTACGTACCGTCGGCGTGCGCGGCGGCGTCGCCCACGCTGCCGGCCAGGTCGGCGAGCTCGCGGCGCACGGCGTCACGTCGCCGGTAGGTACCAGGCGAGCAGCGAGCAGCAGGAGTGTGTCGGTACGTACCGTCGGCGTGCGCGGCGGCGTCGCCCACGCTGCCGGCCAGGTCGGCGAGCTCGCGGCGCACGGCGTCACGTCGCCGGTAGGTACCAGGCGAGCAGCGAGCAGCAGGAGTGTGTCGGTACGTACCGTCGGCGTGCGCGGCGGCGTCGCCCACGCTGCCGGCCAGGTCGGCGAGCTCGCGGCGCACGGCGTCACGTCGCCGGTAGGTACCAGGCGAGCAGCGAGCAGCAGGAGTGTGTCGGTACGTACCGTCGGCGTGCGCGGCGGCGTCGCCCACGCTGCCGGCCAGGTCGGCGAGCTCGCGGCGCACGGCGTCACGTCGCCGGTAGGTACCAGGCGAGCAGCGAGCAGCAGGAGTGTGTCGGTACGTACCGTCGGCGTGCGCGGCGGCGTCGCCCACGCTGCCGGCCAGGTCGGCGAGCTCGCGGCGCACGGCGTCACGTCGCCGGTAGGTACCAGGCGAGCAGCGAGCAGCAGGAGTGTGTCGGTACGTACCGTCGGCGTGCGCGGCGGCGTCGCCCACGCTGCCGGCCAGGTCGGCGAGCTCGCGGCGCACGGCGTCACGTCGCCGGTAGGTACCAGGCGAGCAGCGAGCAGCAGGAGTGTGTCGGTACGTACCGTCGGCGTGCGCGGCGGCGTCGCCCACGCTGCCGGCCAGGTCGGCGAGCTCGCGGCGCACGGCGTCACGTCGCCGGTAGGTACCAGGCGAGCAGCGAGCAGCAGGAGTGTGTCGGTACGTACCGTCGGCGTGCGCGGCGGCGTCGCCCACGCTGCCGGCCAGGTCGGCGAGCTCGCGGCGCACGGCGTCACGTCGCCGGTAGGTACCAGGCGAGCAGCGAGCAGCAGGAGTGTGTCGGTACGTACCGTCGGCGTGCGCGGCGGCGTCGCCCACGCTGCCGGCCAGGTCGGCGAGCTCGCGGCGCACGGCGTCACGTCGCCGGTAGGTACCAGGCGAGCAGCGAGCAGCAGGAGTGTGTCGGTACGTACCGTCGGCGTGCGCGGCGGCGTCGCCCACGCTGCCGGCCAGGTCGGCGAGCTCGCGGCGCACGGCGTCACGTCGCCGGTAGGTACCAGGCGAGCAGCGAGCAGCAGGAGTGTGTCGGTACGTACCGTCGGCGTGCGCGGCTGCGTCGCCCACGCTGCCGGCCAGGTCGGCGAGCTCGCGGCGCACGGCGTCACGTCGCCGGTAGGTACCAGGCGAGCAGCGAGCAGCAGGAGTGTGTCGGTACGTACCGTCGGCGTGCGCGGCGGCCTCGCCCACGCTGCCGGCCAGGTCGGCGAGCTCGCGGCGCACGGCGTCACGTCGCCGGTAGGTACCAGGCGAGCAGCGAGCAGCAGGAGTGTGTCGGTACGTACCGTCGGCGTGCGCGGCGGCGTCGCCCACGCTGCCGGCCAGGTCGGCGAGCTCGCGGCGCACGGCGTCACGTCGCCGGTAGGTACCAGGCGAGCAGCGAGCAGCAGGAGTGTGTCGGTACGTACCGTCGGCGTGCGCGGCGGCGTCGCCCACGCTGCCGGCCAGGTCGGCGAGCTCGCGGCGCACGGCGTCACGTCGCCGGTAGGTACCAGGCGAGCAGCGAGCAGCAGGAGTGTGTCGGTACGTACCGTCGGCGTGCGCGGCGGCGTCGCCCACGCTGCCGGCCAGGTCGGCGAGCTCGCGGCGCACGGCGTCACGTCGCCGGTAGGTACCAGGCGAGCAGCGAGCAGCAGGAGTGTGTCGGTACGTACCGTCGGCGTGCGCGGCGGCGTCGCCCACGCTGCCGGCCAGGTCGGCGAGCTCGCGGCGCACGGCGTCACGTCGCCGGTAGGTACCAGGCGAGCAGCGAGCAGCAGGAGTGTGTCGGTACGTACCGTCGGCGTGCGCGGCGGCGTCGCCCACGCTGCCGGCCAGGTCGGCGAGCTCGCGGCGCACGGCGTCACGTCGCCGGTAGGTACCAGGCGAGCAGCGAGCAGCAGGAGTGTGTCGGTACGTACCGTCGGCGTGCGCGGCTGCGTCGCCCACGCTGCCGGCCAGGTCGGCGAGCTCGCGGCGCACGGCGTCACGTCGCCGGTAGGTACCAGGCGAGCAGCGAGCAGCAGGAGTGTGTCGGTACGTACCGTCGGCGTGCGCGGCGGCGTCGCCCACGCTGCCGGCCAGGTCGGCGAGCTCGCGGCGCACGGCGTCACGTCGCCGGTAGGTACCAGGCGAGCAGCGAGCAGCAGGAGTGTGTCGGTACGTACCGTCGGCGTGCGCGGCGGCGTCGCCCACGCTGCCGGCCAGGTCGGCGAGCTCGCGGCGCAGCGCGCGCACGGCGTCGCCGGCGTCGGGCTGCAGCGCCGGCTCGTCGTCGGCGGGTCCGGCGTGCGGCAGCCGCGCCAGGCCCTGTGCGCCCGTGCGCAGCTCTCTAACAACACATATCACATTTTTACTACTATATTGACAAATTATTATGAGTTTCCAGAACAACGTCCCAAATCTCTTGCGTTCTCTTCACGGTTCATCACTCCGCTAGCGATGCTTCTGGTGTTGCAAGCATCATTAACTAAGTGAACCACTTATCACTGGCAGGCCGCATGCATCCTAGCCACTTTGTTGTCTCTGACATAATATACTAATGAGCATTTTCCAGCATCATACAGTTTCAGTTCTGACCTGAGCACGGAGGCGACGTGGTCCATGTCCCGTCTGACGAGCGAGGCTTCCCGCGCGAGCTGGTCGAGCTGGTGCGTGCGGTGGCGGTGCAACTGCGCCAGGAACTCGTACAGCAGGCGGTGGTGCGCCGCCGCGCACTCCGCCTCCAGCAACCGCTTGCGCCGCGTCAGCAGGTCCAGCATCGCGTCCACATCCGCTAAAGGCAACCGCCGAGCTTCCGCCGCCACCAGCGCACGGACTCTCTCCGGTCCTCGAACAGTAGCCACGCCACTCCCAGCATTACTAGTACCCCGCCTCGCCCTCACACGTCTCCTAGCCACCAGCTCGTTGAGCAGGAAGTTGGGGAATATGTGGTCTCGTGACGCGAGGGCAGCGCCACACTTGGGACAGCGGCGGTGCAGTTCGACGGCCTTGCCGATGCAGGCGTAGCAGAAGGAGTGTCCGCAGCGCGTGACGTAGGCCTCGTCGATGAGCTCGAAGCACACGGGGCACAGCAGGTCGCAGTCCTTGTCCTCGAGCGAGCCGCCGAGCCCGCCCAGCGCGCTCACACCCCCTGCGCTCCCCGCACCGCCCGTGCCGCTGCTCGCGCTCGCCGCCGTGCCCGACATGTCGGCCGAGTCTGGAAGACAATACATCATAAATACTCCGTAGCTGGTTTGGGCATGTAGAAAGAATGGACAAGAAAAGACTGACTAAGAAAGTTTATAAGGCTAGTGTGATTGGAACAGTTGCAAGAGGAAAACCTAGGTGAACATTTCTCGATCAGATCAGAGACGTTCTGGACAAAGTCCACGTTAAAAGCACTTTAAACCGGCGAGCGTGTATGAGGAAGGTGATGAAAGTGAACGAAGCCAGAGAAGTGTGTCAGGATCGTAGCAAACGGAAATCCGTACTCTCTGCCCACCCCTCTGGGAAACAGGCGTGAATCTATATGTATGTATGTATGAATGTACTTTTTTATTTGTGTATATATTATGTTAATTATTTAATTATGTCACTAAAATAAACGTACAAGCACAAAGAAAAAAAGAAACTGATATATCTATATAATTATGTATATAAAAATCTCATATCACAGTCCGCTAGGTGACGCGGTAACGTAAACATAACTTTAACAGTGCTCCGCGTAAATTTTATTAAATAAAATATTTATCCTAAAGTAAATACGACTAAAAGTGCGTAAAAGTGACAATAGACACATAAAGTAATCGTGACAGTGTTATAGACGCATGTGATATAGATAAAAACCTAATTATAGTGAACTGATAATATTTAAAACAGTGACAATATACTTATCAAGAAGTGCCGAAATCCAAATAAAAGTACGATTTCAAACTTTCTTAATGCGAATAGAATAATATAAAATTGATAGACTCTCAAAATTGGTGAATTGAACCATAATCTGCAATTATAAATTACAATAAGTACCGTTTTTATTTTAAATAATATATTTATAAAGACAATAGCGCCAACCAATAGATGGGGCCTAAATTGGTACTAAATACTACTTAATGTTGCTGTACTGAATAAACAGTGTTGACAGAGTTAAAATTACTTAACTGTTTTAAAATTAAGAACAGCGTCATCTATCTCTCACATCAACACAACTTATGATATAGATCTTGTTATATGTATTTGATTCTGATACTTGACAAAAGATGGCGGTATTATAAGCAGGAAATATAAGACCACGACAGATATAAACAGATGTCGCTACTGGTATACTGTTTACATCTTAATTATTTATAAATAAGAGACAATAGTACACAAATAATTTTAAAGGTGCCACAAGTTTCAATAATTAATAAATAACTATGGCATCATCAAATGTTACTCTTAGACGAAACCAATTTTCAAGAAGCATATCATATGAAAGTATTTGCAAAAATATCTCGCTAAATTCCACTATATAAGATGATGTGATAGGCAGAAGCCTAGACATGTCGAATTACAGACACTCCGACATAGTTGAAGATTTGAAAAATGAAATAAATGCATTAAAGTCAAACTTGGAGATTACACAAAATGAGCTAGAAAATAATATCTTACAAAATGTGGACCTTAAAAAACAAATTGATAAATTAGCACAAGAGGTAGATATACTGAAACAACTATGTAAAAGCCCAGTAACGTCGATCAGGAAGACAATATCTAAAAATCGTAGCAGCAGACGCCGTCTGACTGATAGTTTCGACAACAACCAAAATTTCACACCTAATAGCGCCTCACCGAAATCACCCAGCAAACAAACGTGTGAAACAAATAAACAACTAACATCACACGTATCAGAAGTCTTATTGGATCAAAATGAACCAAAATCATATAAGACATTAGAGAGTATAGATGGAATATGATGGTATAAATGAAATATACATTGGTACGAATAAGTCGAATGGGTTGCAAAAAATATGCATTATAAGTGCCAATAAGAATAACAATATTTTATCTATAGCACAAGATACTTGTAAGAGGAGTCAACTATGCCATTACCTGTTACCACACCGTGGCATACATGACATGATCAAAAATATACATTGCAAAATAAAAGACTTTACAAAAAATTATTACTGTATTATTATGATTGGTGAAGAAGATTTCAAAAAGACTATAAATTATTATCAGCTTACATTAGAGTTAAGACATACTCTACTAGAGATATTTAACACCAACATTATATTATGCCTGCCTACTTACAAATATAGTAACTATGCTGCAATGTATAACTGGCGAGTTGAGACATTTGCAAACTTACTATATCTTGAACTTGAAACCTACAACTATGCAGTGTTGGTTGACTCAAATCTGAACCTGGCCTGCGACTATACTGTGTTTTCTAAATATAATGCAAGAGTAAATGATACTGGTATGAGAAACATTTTCATTTCTGAAACTACAGAAACAAATGATCTTCAATATATTAATAAGGAAATTAATAAAACTTCGTTTTTTCTGTAATGAAGATATACATATACTTCATCAGAATATTGCAGGGCTACTAAATAAGTCTGATAGCCTTGCGGTCTGTCTAGAAGAATTGAGTGAGAAATATGTCAACATAGACATTATATGTATATCAGAACACTTCATAAAGTCAGGTTTGGAGAATAATCTAATAATACCTAACTATTACTTAGCTGCAATGTACAGCAGGAAAGAAACCAAGAGGGGTGGTACATGCATATTAATTAAAAAAGGTCACCAATGGAAAGAACTAAAGGAAATTGAAAATTTAGCTAGACCTGGTGTATTTAAAACTTGTGCTGTAGAGTTGATTGACTGTAATTTTATTGTAGTATGTGTGTATAGGGTACCTAAAATTAGAAATATTCATTTATTCTTTGAGAGGATGGAAACCCTCTTAAAAATGATCTGTGGTAAGCGTAACAAAAATGTAATCATTGCAGGTGATTTTAACATTGATATCTTGAAAAATAATAAGACTAAAATAGAGTTTGAATGTTTGCTAACACAGTATGGGTTAAAACTTGAAATTAAAATGCCTACTAGGATACAAGTGGAACTTGCATAGACAATATTATACATAATTTAAAAAAAAATGTAAATCAGTAATTATTGAATTTTCATTGTCAGACCACACGGCACAAATAATAGAATGCCCAGTTAGGAAACAAGGAGAAGTTAAGTTTTGGCGTAAATTACAGGGAATTATTGCATAGAGAATATGAATAAATTTAAATCATGTCTTAAAAACCTATCATTCTATGAAATATATTGGTCAAATGATCCTAACATTGCCTATAATCAGTTTATGGATACTTTTGGGTTGTTCTATAATTTATGTTTTCCTTACAAAATCATTACAATTAAATCCACAAAGAAAGTTAAATGGATATCAAAGGGGATCAAAAATTGTAGTAAAAATAAACGAAAGCTTCTATGGAAATCCAGATTACAACCGAATGAAGCAAATAAATTAAACTATAAATTAAACTCACGAAGATACAAAAACATAATTAGATTAACACAACGATCGCAAAATATCCATAGCATAAAAACGTCTAAAAATGTATCAAAGGCGACCTGGCAAATAATAAATCAGTCTAGATTAAATCTGCCTCCGAATACGATTCCCAAAATAAGATTAAGTGAAAATAGGGTTATCACTAGTCCCCAAAAGATCGCTTGTGCTTTTAATGACTATTTTATAGATAAAGTTATACCAATAACCAATCACGGTATCAAAGCCACAAAATATATAGACAGGATCCAAAGTTCCATGTTTTTCGCTCCTTGTATTCCAAGTGACATTGAAACTATTATATCTTCTCTAAAAAACACAAATAGTATGGGGCATGATGGCATATCAACTAAAATAATTAAAGCCACAAATTCACTTATTGCTGGCCATATGAGTCATATAATAAATTTAAGTATTTGTACAGGTATATACCCTGATGCACTGAAGATATCTATAGTGAAACCCCTCTTCAAAAAAGAAAACAAAGAGCTTATGGAATATTACAGACCGATTACTCTCTTACCAATATTTTCAAAAGTCTTTGAAAAATATATACATAAGCAACTGTACAGTCATTTTGAGAAACACAATATTTTGGCAGCACAACAAAAAGATTTTAGACCGAACTTTAATATTAATAGAGCAATATATGAATTTCTGCAAGTAATTATGTCAAATGTAGACAATAGGGTGCCTATATGTGCCATCATGTGTGATATGACCCAAGCTTTTGATTATGTTGAACACAAAACTCTACTGTTAAAGCTGGAAAGCTATGGTGTACGAGGTAATGTTCTCAACCTCATAAAATCGTATTTAACAGATCGAAAGCAGTATGTTAAACTCAAGTATGTTAGTAATAGCAATAAAAAAGAAGAAACATTCGTCTCTCATATGGGAACAGTGAAATATGGTGTGGGACAGGGTAGTGTTTTAGCCCCTTTTGCTATTTATAATATACATTAATGATTTACCTAAAGTAACACCTCACCCCACCACATTGTTTGCAGATGACTGCTCAGTCGCTATTGAATGCCAAAACACTAACGAATATAAAAATGACATAAACAGTACACTGCTAAATATTATAAAATGATTAGATAATAATAATCTAAAGATAAATTTAAATAAAACAAATATAATACAATTTTCACAAAGACTTCATAATCCAAATTTAAATATTGATTACGATAATATAAAAATTTGTCTAGTTAATACCACAAAATTTTTGGGGCTCCTAATAGATAATAAACTTAATTGGAAAGCTCACATAAAGGCCCTATGCAAAAAAATTAGTAGCTCAGCATATGCTCTATTTAAACTTGCTCCCACTCTAAGTTATGACGCTTTGCTCACGGCCTACCATGGTACAACCTTGTCATACCTAAGATATGGAATACTATTTTGGGGAAATTGAACTGACATAGATCTAGTATTTAAGACACAAAAAAGCTGTATAAGAGCAATTTTTAAACTACAATCATGGGAAAGCTGTGTACCATACTTTAAAAAGTATAAACTACTAACCCTTCCATCTCTCTATATTTTTGAAATAGCTGTTTTTGTAAAATCTAACAATGAACTTTTTGATACTTTGGCGGATACGGTTACCTGTAATAGAAGGCAAATCACCCAAAATAGACTTCGTCTACGCAAGTCAAAGACAGCTCTGTTATACAAAAGTGTATACTGTATGGCACCAGCAATTTATAATAGATGAAAATAAAAATGAAAATGAATTTAAAAACTTAGACATTAATTTATTTAAAAAACAAGTACATAAGTTTTTGGCGAACAAATGTTATTATAAAGCTAATGATTTTATGGAAGGCATTTAATTATTTATTTTATTTTAATTATAATTTTATTTTGACATGATATTATCTTGATTTATATACTTACTTGACTTAACTATGTAATTATATTGACTACTTCTATTATGACCAATTACATTTTGACCTCAATAATTTTCTAATTTGATATTATGCATGCCAAATAGGTAGAATAAAGAGAACTGTAATAATTAAGCAAATTTTGTATAACATCTATATATACCTTTATTCAGCAAATAAATGGATTTGATTTGATTGATTTGACAGTGTTTGTGGTCACAATCCTCTGAAACAGATCAACTGATTTTTATAAAATTTGCCATGCATTTTTGGTAGGTATGAGAATAGGTTTCATACTGCTAGGTGATTAGGGTGTACCTATCAAATGAATTTATATGACAGATCAACGTTTGATAGCTAGTTACTTATATAATGTTATGTCTAAGCTACATTAGCACATGCCCCATTCAACATTATTTATGCCGTGACCTCTGAACTGGAAAGATTAAACAAATATGGCGACAAGTTGTTCCTATTAAGTTATACAGGTGATTGCACTGCAGAAAGGCGTGGTGTAAGTCAGGCCCCTAGTCAAAGCCAGTGGGCCGAGTGTAGTCCACACAGCACAAACGTTTATGTCATCCATAAATAGATGTTCCGAGTTAAAGTATTCATTCAAGTCTATAGTAGCGACAGAGTATTCGCTCGAAGCATGTAATGACTAGAAAAACAGATATAACAGAAACTTCTCAATTGCTTCAGTGGCATAGTGGTAGAAATGGCAACTACTGTGCATGATGTATTGGTGGATTTGATTACCAGCTAGGGTAATACATTAGTATTACCCTAGGTGGCAATCAAATCCATCTCACAAGCAGCCCACGTAACAAAAGAATCACTGCATTTTGCCAATAATCATGAGTTTGGGATTTCAAGTACCTACATCCATTCCTTTTCTTTTATCACATCTATAAATTATTTTCTGAATATCGAAAATAACTATTGTGTATGTGTTTACACACACACAATAGTTTCTAGTATAAAGTGTTGATATAGCATGTAAATTATATGATAAACCTCATTTTACTTTTAGGCATCACAATAAAGTCGGTCTCGCCGGTCTATTCCACCTAACGTTAACAGACTCAAACGCAAAAATTAACTTAAAAATTAGGAGGACACACCAATACTCTTGCTGTATTTACTCTAATTAAACTCTTCGTGGATGCTTATTGGTTTAAGACAGTTTTACTAATAAATAATTAGAAATTCTTATCCTTCTCTTTACTGTTATAAGCTGTAGCACTATGTCTGCTATAGTGGAATTATAAAATAAATATTTGATATCTATTAATGTGATTGAATTATACTATCACTTGCATGCATTGATTTGTAATAAAATGGAAGATTGTTATTACACTTATTACAATCCAATAAAATATTTTATCAATGTTATAGACTAAGGAAAGGAATACCTTGTATTAATGCGGCATATTCTATCTATCACATACACACAACACCATCTAGCCCAAACTAAACAGAGCTTGTACTATGGCTACTAGACAATGGATAAACATGTTTATCCATGTTTTTTCTAGACGGAATCGAAGCTTAACTGCACCACAGATCACTGCAGCTCTGAATGATATGCGAGAAGCATCCATTTAAAAAACAACTGTTAAAAGATGTTTACTGTCTGCAGGATTAAGAGGATGTGTTGCTGCTAAAAAACCAAAACTAACAAATCGACATAAGAAAAAAAGACTAGAATGGGCAAAAGCGCACAAAAACTAGACTATAGAACAATGGGAAAATATCCTTTGGAGTGACGAATCAAAATTTCAGATTTTCGGATCCAATAGACGTGTCTTTGTACGCCGGTCAAAAGAAGAGAGGGCTTCAGAGGCATGTACAGTGCCTACTATCAAACATTGTGGCGGTAATGTCATGGTTTGGGGGTGTTTTGGCAACAATAAACCCGGAAATCCTGTGAGGATAACCGGAAAACAAAAAAAGGAAGGCTATTTAAAAATTCTTCAAGATTCCGCCATACCCAGTGGACTAAGTCTCATTGGTTCTGGATTCATTTTTCAACAGGATAATGATCCTAAGCATTTGTCTAAACTGTGCCAGAACTTTTTAAAAAAGAAAAATGCTGAAAACATTGTAAAAATCATGCAATGGCCATCTCAATCCCCTGATCTTTCTCCCGTTGAACTTGTTTGGGATGAACTTGACAGGAGGGGAGAAGTCATTGTCCTACGAGCTCAGAACATTTGTGGCAGTTATTAGAGAATAAATGGAACAAATTGGATCAATATTATTTTAAAAAAGTGATTAATAGAATGCCTAGAATATGTGAGAAGATTATAAAGGAGAAAGGTGGACACTTTGATGAATTCAAATTCAAATTCATTTATTCACAAGAAATGTGGTTACATAATGGTGGTAGGGTAATAACAACCTCCTCACATTCTACCATAACAATGGTGTGTGAAGAAGTCAGTCTTAATAAATACATGGTTAATTAATTACATCATTATAAGTTAATTATTCTATATCAGTTCTATAATTCATGAATGGTAATATGGCAATAATATACATGAATGGTAGTATGGTAATAATTGATAGCAAATAAATATAAGTCCTATATGAATGTCTAAAAATTGGAATAAAATGTAGTTTGAATTAAATTAATATACATTATAATTTGAATAATATTATGTAATTGCATTATTTTCATTATATGTCATAAATTCTTTTAAGTTGTAGAAACATTTTCTGCAAGCCATGTTGTGTTTCTTTTTTTAAACATTGTAATAGGTAGTTCTTTGAATTTGTCTGGTAACTTATTATAAACCTCTATAGCTTTAACATATACATTTTTTTCATAGATGTCTAATCTACACCTAGGGCGAAAAGTTTAAATTTGTTCCTACAATTTCTGCCAGGTGTTTTGAAAACCTATTGAAATACTGTGGATGCAGTTTCACAAAAATACACAATTCTCTAATGTACATGCAAACCAGTGGCAGAATATTGAACTGTTTCAATAGCGGCTTGCAACTGTCTGTAAACCAGGCACCACAGATCGCTCTCACGCATTTCTTCTGCACTCGAAATGCTTTTTCTATCTCAACTGAGTTTTCCCATAGCAAGAGGCCATACGAGAGTATCGACGAGACGTATCCGTGTTATGCAGTCAGAGCTGCTTCCGTCGACACTGTTTGACGTAAACGTTTGATGGCAAATACGAACCGTTCAAGTTTGTTGCAAACAGATTCTACATGTAACTACCAGTTGCAGTGTTTATCAAGCGTCAATCCTAGAAATTTCGCAGTGTCTACCTCTTGTATTCTATTGTTTTTGTAATTTATATTGAAATCAATTTGTTGCATTCTATAATTTTGGAATTGTATTAATTGCGTCTTATTTAAATTGATTTTTAGATTGTTATTACTTAGCCATCTAATTGTCTTATTAAGCGTTAAATTTATATCATTCTCGTAAGAGTATTTATTTTCGCACTTGATAATTAGTGTTGTGTCATCCGCAAATAAAACTGTCTTGTGGTGTGTAATATTGGGCAGATCATTAATATATATTAAGAATAAAAATGGTCCCAAAACGCTGCCTTGCGGAACGCCGACACTATTTAATTTGTAATTAGATCTACATGTAACTTTTTCATTATTTCCTATTTTAGATATTTCTACACACTGATATCGATCGTTCAAGTAGCTCTTTATCCAGTCATTAGCTACACCTCTAATTCCGTATTTTTCTAATTTATAAAGCAGCAGTTTATGGTCAACAAAATCGAAAGATTTACTCATGTCTAAAAATAAAGCCGTTACAGGTGTCCTCTCATTAATAGACTCAGTAATTATTCTAATCAAATTGAAACAAGCTAATGATGTGCTATTGTTTTTACGAAACCCAAATTGTTCCTCTTTCAGTATTTTTTGTTTTACTGTTAAGTCATATAACCGCCTTAACATGGCTTTTTTAAAAATTTTTGAAATGACTGTTATAAGTGTAACCGGACGACAGTTTGTCATATCTAAAGCATCTCCTTTTTTATATAAAGGTTTCATTTCATTTCATTTATTTATTCAATAACAATTTCCATTGTGTCTGAATTACATAATACATGCTTATTTAAATAAAATAAGAAATACACAAAATTATCATTAATACAATTATCAAAATATGTCAATATAAATAGGATTATGTCAAGGAATACAATATTAGATTATAATCTCGAAGTAAAATTAAATTCAATGCAATATTTAGATGTCAACATTACAATTATCATTTTATAATTCATTTATAGAATAAGGACATTTATCTATCAAGAATTGCTTTACTTTTACTTGAAATTCTCTTGTATAGACCAGATTCTTTATCTCCATTGGCAGTTTATTAAATATTTTTATCGACCTATAGTAAGCATTATGTTTGACAACGTCAAGATTAATCACTTGTTTTGTCTGAAGATCTTTCCTTTGCATACCTTCCCTTTTCTGCCTTTCTTCTGTAGTCTCATATTCATGAATATATTTAGACAAATGAGTAAGTAAGACCAGAAAATACAAGCTAGGAACTATTAGTATGTTATTTTCTTTAAAATGCGGTCGGCACGATTCATCCTGATGTATTCTAACTATGGTTCGAATGGCCCTCTTTTGCAGTACAAAGGCTTTTTGAGTGTTGTAACTATAGCTGCCTCCCCAGAAGAGAATGCTGTACCTTAACTTTGACTCTACCAATGCGTGATAAACCACTTTTAAATATTTGATGCCCACTTCATATCTTAGACTTCTTAACACGTAACAAGCTGAACTAATTGTGTTTTCTAAGTGCGTAAGTTCATGCTTCCAATTTAACTGACAATCTATATGGACCCCTAAAAATTTTACAACTTTGTTTAATTATAGACTTTTTAAGGCTCGTAGGAAAAATGCCTTCATGGGAAGACATATTTATTATATAGCTCAATGGCTCGCATATATATGGTGCACAAAGTTTTATCATTTTTGTATTAAGTCCGTCAACACCTACAGAGTTTGTATTCTTAAAGTTAATAATTAATATAAATATCTCTATTGAATCTGTGGGAGTTAAAAAAAATGAATTAAAATTAAATTTATCAGTACCTATAGTTTCATTTATGTTGTCAATGTTATATGTACTATCGACAGCAGCGACGCATGACTATTTAAGAAAAATTTCGCCTACGCATGTTGACTTTAAGTGACTCCACCTTTAATTTTGTTAACCATACAAAAAGGAATCTTCGAACAAAAAAGTGTACCAACCATTTGTTTTTATGACTTTTCTTACTTTTGCCGGATGGTATCATATTTGGACAGTTGTTGCGTTGACACAATACCGAACTTCTAACCACGAGCTCTCACAGGAACTTTAATACTCTACTCTTCTAATAGTAAATTTAATTGTAGCTTTTTGTATTAACTTTTGTTTTTGCTTTATACAAAATAAATAAAAAATATTGTCTCTTAGGATTAAAAATAACGGTATGGAATGTAAATATAAATTTAAGCATTGTTATACTTAATCATTGAAATAGGTTTTATTTGTTGGCCTCGATGGCGTAGTGGTTAGTGTAACCGACTGCTACACCTGAGGTCGCGGGTTCGATTCCCGCACAAGTCAAACATTTGTGTGCATGAACATGGATGTTTGTCTTGGTCTGGGTGTTTCTATGTATAATATGTATGTATTTACAAAAAAAAAATGTATATATGTATGTTTATCCATTGTCTAGTACCCATAGTACAAGCTCTGCTTAGTTTGGGCTAGATGGTGTTGTGTGTATGTGTTAGAATATTATTATTATTATTATTTGTTACTTTCTTTTTTTTTTTGTTTAGTTTGATGGAATTATTAGTTGTTAAATTAGTATTAGTAGGTAACTTTTAAATTACAATTTTACTGAGATAGTAAGTATATTGTTGTTTTATTTATTTATTTCAAGGTAGCTTTATTCATTAAAATTTATAATTATTATATTAATGAAGTCTGAAATATTTAAAACGTATCTGCATCAAAGAAGTCCATTATACGAGCACATCAATAAAACTAAATAAACTATTATGTAGCCGACCTACGGCCTATTCAAATATTAACATTGTTGTATAAATAAATAGGTAATAAAATATATTTGATACCTTCCAGTCGTTTTGATTTGTTTGATCATAGCGGCTTCAGAACATAACCAATGTTAAATTGCTGATTTCTATTTGAGAATGTTTAATTTTCAATCCTTAGTTTAAATAATCAATCCTGGCGGTACACAAATATATACATCTTATATATAAAATTCTTGTGTCACAATGTTCGTTCCCGTACTCCTCCGAAACGGCTTGACCGATTCTCATGAAATTTTGTGAGCATATTGAGTAGGTCAGAGAATCGGCCAACATCTATTTTTCATACCCCTTAGTGATAAGGGTTGTCCAACCCTAATATTATTTTTAAATCTTTTGGTCAGAAATTTTTTTTGTGGCAAAACAACGTTTGCCGGGACAGCTAGTAATACATATAATACAAATGTAAAGTGTAAAAAAACTCAAACAAAAAGGTCGTAGCTGACCAATTGAGTTTGTATCGCCTTAGAATCAGTAAACAAAAGTAGTGTAAAAAAACTCAAACAAACAAAAGGGGCGTGTCACGTGCCATGTTGGCCTGCTATGCGATTTTAACCTTAGGAATGGTCATCCGTGGCTGCTGTCGATAGTACAGTTGTTTTCATTCGCCAATTTAATATAAAATGTATTAAATAAATTACTTATGTCACTTGCGGATGTATATACTTTATTATTATGTAATATTTTATCAATTTCTGTACACAAGAAGCTAAAATTTAATCTAATTTACCATTGTATGTTACTTTTTTATTTTGTTTAAGTTAGTTTCTGTTTGTTCTTTATTTTTTTATCAATACATTTCAATTTAAATGACTTTGTTTGGTTTTATTTGATTTTTTTACCTTGCTGCTTCCAAACTTTTGGCTGGTAGTGTATATACTTTGTTTTTGTAAATACATACATATTATACATAGAAACACCCAGATCAAGACAAACATCCACAATCATGCACACAAATGTTTGACTTGTGCAGGAAATGAACCCGTGACCTCAGGTGTGGCAGTTAGTTACACTAACCACTACGCCGTCGAGGTCATCAATAGGCATTCCGCATAAGATTGTGTAAAGAAATAATAAAACTTCAGGTCTCTAATTCCAACTTTTCAAAGTTATTATAAGTAAGTGCATATTGAATATTTAAATAATGCTCGCAGTAAAGGAAAACATTGAAACAGGAAACCTGGATGTCTAAGAGTTCTCTATAAAGTTGTCAAAGATATGTGAAGTCAGCTGCTAAGCATTCCAAATGCAGTATTATGGCTACTATAATAATCAAATCATATTACTTTAGACTCAGTCACTGCTACTCTAACATGGAATTGATATATTTAAATCAATAACAAGTTAATGATCATGAAAATTGCCTAAGTAATAAATAAAACATTTGTTCATAATTAAAGAATCTACCTCATAAATAAATTAATTGCATGTATGTTTTTATCATATAAGTACATTACAGTATCAATTTAAGATTATTTTTGTTGTGATGAGTTACTCATTTAGCAATTAATGCTTGGTCAGTTTTCAGGGTTACGCAATAATATTGCTTGCATTTTTTCTGAATCGATAATGTTGGTAAAGATTATAAAAGAAATTATGTGTTAAAAGTAACATGCAATATTTTACAAGTACGAGCAAGTACAAGCACTTCTAACCAGGTTAAGTTTACTTGAAGAGTTGATCTTCTGATATCCACACTTTAAGTTTTCTTTTACAGAGAGATGGTAGCAAACTTCTTTAAGGCAAGCTCGTTTCGCAGTAACCACCTGTTACGCACTGTCAACATTACAAGAACGATCGTTTCGCGCGTATTTTTAGTGTAGAATCGATAAATATTGATCATAGTACGAGCGATTAAACATGACTGACCTAAATGTATTAGAGCGTTAATCAATGAGTACGTACGTGTCGTTGTCTACCGAGCCGACCGGACTGTCATGCTAGCCAGTATGAGACGCCCGTGGGCTCAGCTTGGACTCTGCAGGCCTGCCCAACATCAGTCGACGAAACCGCCCCGGCAAACACGCGTCGCGCCAAACTGCCACGCAATAATGTCACTTGTACTATATCCCACAATAAATGTTTCTTTCACTAAACACCTCCAAACACTCAAACTCATCGTTTAATTACGATTAATTGCATTTTATTAAGATTTTCTGCACGACACTTGTATATCGTTCCACTTTGACATTTAAGTTCTAAAGTTGCCAGGAATAAATTAATAATTAGGTCAGTCTGGGGTCAAGGACTTTTAAAAATCAGGTCATTTATTAGGTCACGTTCGATAATTAATCATAATTACGCAGACAGTGTGTATCGATCTATGAATATTTAATATTTTTATTGTACCACTGTATTTAATAGTTTATTTACAATACCGATTTCATTAAATATATACGCTTGCGTAGTGACATCTATGTAATTAAATTGGAACGACGTACTAACCTGTTTGACCGACGTCGTTTGCCCTGGAACTGTTTGACTGACAGCTCAAACGCCATTTTGCTATTATTACAGGAGGTTGCTTTATCTGTTCGTCAACAATGTAAAGTGAAATGTTTGCTGGAATTTTATAGTGAATGTGATGTGCAAGTTCAGTTTTCACCACTTGGAAAAATCCTAGGACGATGGAGGAGTCCAGCGAGGAGCACAGGGTCGTTCCCGGTAAGCGTGAAGCATAGAAAATAATGCTCGAAAATCTGAGTGTCCGTCAGACGAGGTCGTGTAATGTTAGCTTTCCCGATTTCAGAGCTCTACTTTCTGATAGCAAAATTTCTCTCCGGAGGACCCCTGAAGGAGACTGCGAAGGTAAATTGACTTGGATTAAGTCTAAATTATTGTCTAATGTGGTTCATAGTGCTAATAGAGATGTTTTCTGTTACAGACTTTGCTAAAAGAGCTCGAGAGTATAGAGGTAGGTTTGAGCTTTTCCTAGTGCCGGGTTTTGAGCTTATTGTTGTTTTGGTCGCGGACGCACGTGGCTGTGGCTGTCAAACTCGCTGAAACTTCGCTGAAAAGTTTTTGTAATGTTCGCGCTGTTGCAGGTGCTGCCCCGACGACTCGACTGGGAGGGCACCGAGCACACCCAATCTTATGAAGAATTGGTAAGTTTAGCGCAGTTTTTAGACTTAGACGTTGTTTATTTACGTTTTCCTGAGGTATAAATGATGAGAAATAACTTAAATTGCGCGAAAACGACGAAAAATCTTAAAACGTGTTATGTATGAAAATGACCGTGAAAATACGGTGGAACATCGTGAAAAATGTTTTTATAGTGTTTATGTGATAATTTATAAGTTTTTGGCTAATTTGCGAAAATTTTGTTATATCATGCACTATTGGGAAGGAGCAGTGTCGTAATTAGAAGTATTTCTATCTCCTTCTTTCGCACGGTTTCGTTGCGGCCTTGCACGTGCCATCTCGTTCTGGCGGTCGTTTGCAGTAGATCTCGCTCGTGATTGGCTGATAAAAAAACGATGGCGGGCGAACTGTCACGAGTGCTGCATGAAGTAATATTGGCGCCAAGTTTGAATTGGAGTGTAATGAATAAAATTATTTAGGTAGAATAAGGATAAATTAGTAAGGAAAATAATTATGTAATAAAAAAGTTTATTACACTTCGACTAACTGGTTTCGCGTCGGTTATTTATGGACTTACGAGAATTTTATGAGTGAGGTTTATGTAAATATTAGGTGCTATGAAGCTTTATAGGGGACATATACCTTTTCTGATTATAATTGATTGACTGTCGCATGCAATATCTTCTATATTAATTAGAGTTTCTTGCAATTAAGTATTTATATTTAATTGCTATGGTTGATATTAATTTGGATGACATTTTCATGTGAAATGTTAGTACCTAGTAGTGGTTAAATAGTTTAATGTTCAAAGTTAACTTGAAATACAAAAATATTTGTTAACTACTTGTATTTTGATTCTTACTAGGTAAGCAGAAGCATGAAAAATACTTTAATAGCAACCATATTATGAAGTTATCTATACTAATATTATAAAGCTGAAGAGCTTGTTTATTTGTTTGTTTGCTTGAACACGCTAATCTCAGGAACTACAGGTCCGAATTGAAAAATTCTTTTAGTGTTGGCTAGCCTATTTATCGAGGAAGGTTATAGGCTATATAACATCACGCTATAACCCACGGGAGCGGTGCAGTAATCATACACGCGAGTGAAACCGCGGGCACATCTAGTTATACCAATAAAAAAATATCTAGATAATATTGTCTTATGTTTACCCAAATGTTAAACATACAATATCTCCCGTGACCATGGCTGAAAAGTACTTAATCGAAACTTCAGGACAAGTAGAATAAAATCTTAATAGTTTTTTATTTTAAATAGCTTAAATAGACGTAACGTTAAACAGTAAGTAGTAAAGTTTTTAACAATAGTATAAAAAGTTTCAAAATTATGTAATAATAGTGTTTTATAAAAAGTAAACAATGCAATAAAATCCATACAATATATTTCAAAGTTAACTTGAAATACAAAAATATTTATCTGCCTACTTAAAGTGAACTTATTTGAATATGTAATCAATAATATTAATAAACAATAATTTAACAGCTGTTAAATAAATAATCATTATTATTATTCGATAACCAGTGAAGTAGACGGCCATGCACATTACTAAACTTGTAGTATTACTAAATTGCATTATAGTGAGTGTGCACTAACGATGAGCAATTGCAATGAAAATTGTTATTTGAATATAGTGTGACCAAACATTAAAAAAATTGTTGTCACTGATTAAAATTCATATTATAATATTTTATTTATTTTTATTTGATATCTTTTATTATATTTTTAATTATCTAATATTCGAAACTTTATTTGATGATAAATCAAATCACATCAAATCATTTATTTGCATAAAACATGGTAGGTAACAAGATGTTCAGAAAAATATGTGTACAGCATGTTTTGCCGTGGCACACGGCGCGCAAAGTAATATTAAATGAGATAAATTAGATAATTTAAAATGAATTAAACATTACAGCTTATAATCAAATTAGTATTATATAAATAAAAGTAAAGTAAATCTCAAATCAATTAGACATTAAAATCAAATTATAAAAATCAAATTATAAAAAAAAAAAAAAAACAACTACATTATAATTATAGATTACAAACAATTAAATATTAAAATTATTTTCATTGAGGAATTCATGAATATTATAATAACATTTATTGGCCAGAATTATTTTCAATTTATTTTTAAAAACCTTTACATTACAATTTTTAATATCATTAGGGATTTTATTATATATTTTTGGCGCCATACATAACACGCTTTTTCCTGCCAGAGTTGTGTTTGCCGTATGTAGACACAGTCTATTACTATTAAGTTTGCGCCTGTTCCGTTTTACCACATCAGATAATTGTTTAAATAGATGAGGGTTTTTATGGACAAACAGTGCTATCTCTAATATGTATAGTGAAGGAAGTGTTAAAATTTTATGTGATATAAAGAACGGTTTACAAGAGTCAGTGGAGTCCAAGCGAAACATGGCTCGTATACAACGCTTTTGGGCCTTTTTTTTTTTTTTTTTTTTAATCTTTTTTATTTAGAGGCTTTTACCTTATAAAGGTATGCCAGCCTCTTTTTGGGCCTTAAAAACCATCGCATTATCTGTTGTTGTTAAGTAAATATTGTAATTTTTTTAATAGGACCAATCAAGTGATTGATCTTTGTCAACAATATTACACTTATTGTTACTTACTTACCACTGTAAGTATCTTATCTTATCTTGTGTGGGGGCCAGTCAGTACCTACAAACCGGCGACACTTCGACCCAGTGGGATCTTGTGTGTCGAGGCACGAAGCAGGCGATAATTGTCAATCAACACGCATATAATTTCGAAAAGTCATATAACTTCAAAATGTCAGAGGTGCGCGACGTGGGTTCGAATCCGAGACCCTCTGCATTGCAGTCTGTTGGTCTCCCCACTGAGCTATCGCTGCTTTTTACCACTGTAAGTATAGTAAGTGTAACATGTGTTGGTGAATGTTTAAATATTCCCACGCTCCGTGTTTAATTAAAAAACTATTTCGCATTAGCATTAACATGGTCTTATACGCAATTGAAAAATCAATCTGTATCAAAGTTTTGATTATTCATCAAAATGTTTTTTTTAATAATTAGATATTTTTGTATAAGCAGCGATAGCTCAGTGGGGAGACCAACAGACTGCAATGCAGAAGGTCTCGGGGTCGAACCTACGTCGCGCACTTCTGACTTTCGGAAGTTATATGACTTTTCGAAATTATGTGCGTATTGATTGACAATTATCGCCTGCTCCGTGCCTCGGAGAGCACGTTAAGCCGTCGGTCCCGGCTGCCATGAACATCTATGGCAGTCGTTATTGGGAAGTCAGTGCCCTATAATATCCTGACACTGGTCTAGCCTTAGGGTATCATTAGCCTTCGGGTTGTGGAGGTCAGGTGACAGCCGCTCCGTGTAAAAACTGATATCCAGTCAAATCCAGTTAGACCAGAAAAGCCGACCCCAAGTGACTTGGGAATAATAAAGGCTAGGGAGAAGAAGATATTTTGTTATCTGCATATAATCATTTTGATACGAATATTATAAGTGTAGGTACTTATAGCTTTACTACAACGAGTAGGTATAACTGTTAGGCAGCTTAAAATAAAATAAGATTTAGTTAATTTCTGATGAATAAAGATGCGTGGTAAATTATCACATACATAAATAATTATGAGAGTGTAAATCCTCGCGATGTTATAATTATTCCGACGTGTGATCACGTGTGTTGTATTGTGATGTTCAGATGGAAGTATTTCAAACAACAACACCGTTGACCCGACGTCCGCGTCGATATTATAATAACTCTTTTCTCATCTGCCTGTGTGTCAATGAAGGGGTAATACACCACTGCCTACCCGTTCGAGTGTATGAAAACATAACTCAATATTACATTGGTACACAAAATTTACTAGATGTCTCCCGCGGGATTACTCGCGTTTATAATTGGTGCTCTGCTCCCGTAGTTCATAGCATGGTGCTATATCGCCTATAAACTTACTCAAGAATAAGCTAACAAATGCATAGAGAATTTTCAAATCCTTCTGGTAGTACCCACTGATATATATTCGATGCTTTTTTTATCCTGGGATTTCAAAATCTGTTATTGATCGCAAGAATTCGGTCTATTGCACAGATTCTCGCTAAAGAACACCGATTCCTGCCAAGGATGCTTCGCGAGGCTATTGAAATTAAAAAACATCCCAATTTCAATAGAGAAGATGGTTGGAATGTACCACCAGCTTGGGATCCAGTACTTCAAATAGTCAAACCCAAGAAGAAACAAACCACAGCTAGACTTCATGATACTTTGAGCTCATTCTGCGTAAATAGAAACACCAATAATTAAATTATGTTCAGGTACTTTGAAATAACTACACTGGAACATTGAGACAACTACCATCTTAGTCTCCCCGTGACCATGGCTGCTGAAAAGCACCCGAAACGTCGGGGAAAGTGTAAACCAAAAATAAATAGATTTAATAGTTTAAATAATTTTATTAGCTTATAAATTAGTCAAATAAAATCAATAGTAGTAGTAGAGTAATATTTTCAAAATTTTGTAATACAGTGATAAATAAACAACGCGATAAAATCCGTATATAGTAGTTTAATTTCAATGAATAACATTCGCGTAAACAGAAGACAATATTATTGCAATGCTCTTAGGATTAACGCAAAAAATGGATTTTGTCAGTTATCATTAAAACCATTAGATGTTACATTATTTTTAATTTGGGTCGCAGCAGCACACTTATGTCTGGTATTCTAAGACTACGATACTTAATTTAAATGCATAATAATTTAAGGTGTTACAACTTATGCAAAAAATTAACAAAATTACTTACATATCATAAAAATGATATACATAAATGAGTTATTGAAATTAAAGCGCTTTATACGGATTTTCTCGCGTTGTTTATCTTATATATATAAAATTCTCGTGTCACAATGTTCGTTTTCGTACTCCTCCAAAACGGCTTGACCTATTCTCATGAAATTTTGTGAGCATATTGAGTAGGTCTGAGAATCGGCCAACATCTATTTTTCATACCCCTTAGTGATAAGGGTTGTCCAACCCTAATATTATTTTTAAATCAAATAAAGAAAATATTTTTGTGGCAAAACAACGTTTGCCGGGACAACTAGTAATATTATAGATGAGTTAATTAAATAAAGTCAAGGTCTTCCTTTGTATGTTTAGCAGAAACGGTAACGATAAGGTAAAGAATTTCTCGTACTTTTGTTGTGGCTAGTCAGCTAATGAAACAGTCCTATGTTTAAGAGTAATTTGATTTGATATAATTTTTGATTTGGTATTTTATAATTTATTGTTCTTAATGTATTTATTTAAACGTTGTATCACTTTTACTATGATATCTTTAAAGTTGGTCTAAATAACCTTTCTGACTTACACACCGCATACTTCTTTCTATTCACTTTTCTTTCTAAGCTCATCTAATTTTGCAAGGAGTGGCTGCCTTAAAGGTTACGCAACCAACTAAAACCTGTCATTGTATTTTTTTTTTGGATTGTTGTTGTCATCTCTGGTGGTCCTAAGTAAATAAATTAAAAAATAAAAAGAGTGCACGACGTGGACACGACAAGTAAACAGAATCATTTTCGGAGACAGACATCAGACAGTTAGATTTATTCCTATAGTAATATATATCTTTATATATATAATTCTTCTGTACGTGTGTTGACAGTGAACTCCTCCTAAATGGCTGGACCGATTTGAATGATTTTTTTGTGTGTGTTCAAGTGGATTCGAGGATGTTTAGATATATATTTTTATTTTTCGCCTGTACAGGAAAACGTCTGTCGGGACAGCTAGTAATAATATAAATCTTTATTCAGACTCAAAGTTTTGCACTATTTTTAATATGAACGTATTGATGAGAAATTAAATTAAGGAGAAATTGATTATTTTAGTCTGATCGCCCAATTTAAGACAATGCCTCCTCTATTATTTCTATTCTATTCTTCTCATTGTGTTTTGTTTAGCGCGGTTCTGGTTCACGATTTCTCTGTTAGTGCCTTTATTTCATTTTTCCACCTTTAAATCTATCTTCCGTGTTTCCATATGGTGTATTTTGGATAAAGGGTATATTTCTTCTTTTTCCAATTACCAGTACCTCTAATGATGTGGACTTTCCATTTTCATATGGAATTTTTTATTCTTGTGCAAATTCTTTTCTGTTTTGTTTCGTATTCTACCGTTTTTTTTTTAATATTATCATGTTGCTCCCTATGGCTGTTTTGCGATTTATTAAGTGTTCTGGATTTTGAACCATATGTGAGGACTGGTAACACGCAGGTGTTGTATAGCGTCGTGTTAACGAACATCTTGATCTCTGTGGTTTTCATATAATTGCCGTTAGCCGCTTATTATAATAACATTTGCATATTAATGCTCATGTATTATTGTTGCACATGTGCATTTCCTATTTTTGTATCAATTTCTTTTGACATATCAGTGACTGAGACGACTTGATCTATGTAATGTATTTATTATGATAGGGTATTCCACTGCATTTACCATGGTTATAATATAAATAAATGTAAAGAAACAGTGGCTATTTCTATAACTTATAATAAGTTATAGAAATAGCCATTGTTTTTTATTTTCAAGTCTAGAAGTTTATTTTGTAGATATTTTGTTGTGAATAATATTACGTCGTTTATGTTTAGGCTGTAATAATCCCATTTAGTTTACGAAAGACTTTTTTAAAACACCTGTAAGCAAATTAGGGAAAGGAAGAAAACGTTCGCCTATTTATTCCTTTATATTATATATATATATAAAGATATGTGTGTATTGTGTATGTGTGCAGGCAGAGCAGTACTCGGACGTGTCATGGCACCGGCTGGCGAGCGTGTGCGAGCGCGCGCTGGAGCTGGCTCGTCGCGCGCCCAACGCGCCACACGCGACACACGCGACACTCGCGCCAGCCGCCGGGGACGCGCCGCCGCCCGGTATGTACCTGGCAATATGTGGACATGGTAATAATTGTGCCGATAGTTATATCTGTCAATGGTCTAATAGCCAAGAGCCTCGATCGCCATCTAACTAGAGTCGCATTAGGTGCTTGGATCAAGGGTTTGATGCAGAAGGCAGTGCTATTAGATACGGCACGGATTGTGAGGAGGTTCCTATCTCTGGAATCCTAACTACCGGCAGCTTGGACCCTGTTCCTGATGGCGGTGGGGTACCATGCATTTTATATTTTAAATGTATTTTTTATATAGGTAAGTATATATTTAAAAACGAAAAATGTCAAGATTGAAATAATGATTATAATAATAATATGGTGGGTATTCAGGCGGCCCATCCACTGAGTTGGCGAATCACCGTCTGGCCATCCGATTGATGCTATTATTCAGGGCAGACGCCGTTTTTCATCCATAGTTACCAATATACCGGTCCATTACATACTCATCCCAAGCCCAGACTTACAAAAGTTCATATGTAGCAATAGGCCCACGCCTGCTGCGGCTAGTGCCACCGTAGGTGTTCCATCCCACTTTAGATTAAAACTCTCAAAGGGCCTCTTCATGTTGGACCCATGTTTCCGTGTAAGCCTCTCAAATGGCCAGATACTTTTTAATATTTTAGTGACTAGCGGCCCGCCCCGGCTTCGCACGGGTGGACATTTTTTAAAACATTTTGGGAAAATAAAGATAATTTTATGGATGTGCACGCCCCTGCCCCGCACTTCGCTGCCCCCTCTCTCGCCGCGGCGCTCACTGCGGTGCGTGGAGCAACACCGGCGCGGGCGGCGTGTATTTTTGTTTATATTGACATTTTTAATTTCGTAATATCTTTAGAATGGAATGGCCGGTTTCAATAATTCAAAAAGTAGTCAATAGGTATTGAAACAGTATTGAATACGAAATTATTTGGATAAGAATTATTAAAATGGTGGGGATAACATCGATTGATTTTGATCGGCATTTCTATCAAACTTTAAAACGAAAAATTTAGTTATAGTGACATAACTACAATAGTTGGACATATGGTCTTGCAAAGTTTTTTGTAGATATTGATATGTTCTATAATATTGTAGAACATTTTTTTGTTTTATCATCAATACTTTCCGCAGAGCATGCGATACAAGACATTTTTGTCTATTTTTTTTACACCTTGGTTTGGTTTTAGTAGTGATTTCTAAGGATCTCTAATTTTTCTAGTAATATATATAGCCTTTGTTACTCAGTGATAATGTAGTTTTGTAATGGTAAAATAATTTTTGAAATCGGTCCAGTAGTTTTTGAGTTTATTCGTTACATACAAAAATATAAATGTTTCCTCTTTATAATTTTAGTGTAGATATGAGAAGTAGTCATAATAATCTTTATTGTAGCCAATAATAACACTTTTACATAGAAGCACGATCCGCTTTTTTTTTTTACGTCGGGATATGCGCCTGATGCGTTGTCTCACGCCAGAAGGGGCAATGTCCGGTTTTCCCGGACTTCGAGCCTACGGACCAAAACCCTACGGTGTGCACGCTCGCTGCCTTGTATAGTGCATGGGCCGCTGGCAAAAATTATTACCTCAGCGACCCACCCAGCAGTCTACAACTCCTCGCCGACGCCCCGGCACTACATAGGGCGTCGGACCGACTGAATGGTTGGCTGCGGGAGATCCCCGTTCTCCCGCCCGCGGCCTTCATTAGGATCCATCTGGGATCCATCCGGCTGGGATCCGCAAGGATACTTTCTTCACGGATCCGCTGCGCCGCCTCCTTCTGCGAGATGACCCACTTCCTCTCGCTGTCAACCATAGCTTTGATCACGGCCGGCAGCGAGAGATCTTCACCCATAACCTCAATGAGTACATGGCGCTGCACCGCCCAAACAGGACATTGCTCGAGCGTGTGCTGCGCCGTGTCCTTCTCACAGTCGCAGTGGTGGCAGACAAGACTCGGTTCCCTCCTAGCGACCTTGTGCAGGTATTTGCCAAAGCAACCGTGCCCTGACAACACCCGCACTAGCCGGAAGGAAAGGGTCCCATGCTGTCGCCTGCCCACCGCTCCAATACCGGCTGGAGGGCCCCAACGGTTCTGAAACCGGTCAGGGGCGCCTCCAGCCGCGCCTTCCACTTTAAAAATCATGCCCCGGTGGGCTCGATTGCGAGAAGCACTGTCCCCTGAACTAAGTTATTAACCTGTATCTCGGGAGACAGTTCCTTCCCACATTGCATGTTCACTTATAATGTTTTATTTAAAGATACAGAAGGCTTATTACAAAACTGTTAAAGTTGTTTCTCTTTGTTGCGAATCAAACTTGTGGAGAAACGCGGTGTGATGTGCCTCCAACACAAAGGGAGGATCCTCCCACTGTGTGGCTGAGGCTGCGTGATCGTGCCTGGCGAGCCGCGGTCCAACTGTTGACGGCGGGAACTTTATATACTAACTCACTGTGTAAACTTCACTTGCGTGATTTAGGATTGTATGACGCCATCTGTTGTTTGTAGTCGTACTGATGTGTGTAATAATATCGCTATACGATTTAATTGCCAATGATATTGACTTCTATCACTAGCTTGCCGAAGTTCAGAGAACAAATACTTTTGTAGGTTATGTCTGCAGATAACTTTCAATAACATGTTAAATATGTAATATTATTCAGTTTCGAGGGATTAAAGGGCGATATCGCAATAGTATTTTCCCTTACCTAGTTATTTCAGGATAAAATGTCTTGTAAAATATTTTAAAAGTCTATAGGTAAGTCCATTGAAAACACGGGCTAAGAAAAGAAGAACTCTGCGTAACACAAATTGAAAGTGCACCGCACTCATCTATGTGTGCGTGATTTGAGAGATGCCAGATGAATGGATAAGCAGTTCATGCAAAGATGCCCGTCGTGTCGATCTGCGGTCCGACGTACTTATTGTGTATCACTTTCGATGTGCGAGGTGCTGAGTCCTTTTAGTCCTAGTCCTAGTCTTTTTTTTATCCGGCCCTAACTAGTTAATGTGATACTTTAAAAAACGTAAACATACATACATAGATTCACGCCTGTTTCTCAGAGGGGTAGGCAGAGACTACGGATTTTCCTTTGCTACGATCCTGACACAGAGAAATTGTTATAGGCTATCAATAGCTTCCTTCCCTTCAAACCCGCAGGTCTAGACGGAACTATTCCCGGCTTACTAAGATGGAGCGGCGATCTCTTGGCAGACCACCTTGTTGAGATATTCAGAGCATGCGTCGCTTACCGATACGTACCACGGAAATGGAGGGAAGTGAAAGTGGTATTCATTCCAAAACCAGGCAGGAGCGATTACACTTTAGTGAAATCTTTTCGGCCAAAAAATCTCGCGTCGTTCCTCCTCAAAATACTAGGGAGGCTATGTGATAAAGAAATAAGAGGAAACACCCTAGTTCACAAACCTCTACACCCACACCAACACGCCTACAGCCAAGGCAAATACAGAATTGGCGCTCCACAGCGTTGTATCGCGAATTGGAGGCGGACTAACTGCAAAACAACCAACGCTGGGCGCCTTCATTGACATAGAAGGAGCCTTTGACAAAACCAAATTTAACAGTATAACTGAAGCACTGGAAGCGTAGGGGATCACTCCAACGCTATCAGAGTGGATAAACATTATGCTGAAATACAGAGTGATACAACTCTCAGTTAACGCAACAACTAGAGGAATTGTGGCCAGAGGTTGCCCACAAGGTGGTGTACTTTCGCCACTCCTATGGAACATAGTGGTAGATGACTTAATACGAAAACTGAACGGCAGAAGGCTTTTCACAGTGGGATATGCAGATGACCTTGCTATTCTTGCGACCGGATGCTTCGAGGACACACTATGTGATCTCATGAGATCTACCTTCAGAATAATTAAAAAATGGTGTATAAGCCATGGTCTATCGGTCAACCCGGCAAAAGCTGAACTCATATTATTTACTCGCAAGAGAAACTCAAATAACCTCAGACTACCGAAATTATTCAACACCGAATTAAAACTTACTAACGAAGTCAAGTACCTAGGGGTCATACTAGACAGCAAACTGCTGTGGAACAAGCACCTTGACTACTAACTACAACGAGCATGCGCATGCTTCTTCCAATACAGCAGAATGGTCGGAAAGACATGGGGACTCCCTAAAAATAATACTGTGGCTATATACCGCCGTAATTAGACCAACAATAACATACGGTGCTCTCGTATGATGGACCAGGACTGAACTAAATACCGTCATCGCCAAGTTGCAGAGATTCCAGAGAATGGCATGCTCAGCAATAACAGGGTGTATGAGAACAACACCAACAGCCGCCCTGGAAGTCATACTAGGGCTGGCCCCCCTTAGACCTCTACATACAGCAAGAAGCGACTATAGCCGCAATACCGCTGAAACACCAGGGCCTGTGGGGAACCACCAGGAGTCCACATGCATCGATCTTAGAGCGAGCTACAGCTCACGAACCACTACTCGCCGCCCCATGTGACAAGATCCCCAAACAACATCTATTTCAGAAAAACTACCATATACAACTCCATGAGGAACAGAGAGATCAATCGAGAATCAACGAAGTCCGAGTCCTGATGGTTCAAAAACCATACAGGGAACGGGCGCTGGAGTTCACTCCCTGGATCTCAATATTAACATATCTATGACAATAGGCTCACACAGTTCTATTTTCCAATGCGAATGTATGGCCATCACGGAGGCCGCTACCGCTATCGACAGGAGACGGATTGAAGGCTACAGGATACGAATCCGCTCCGACAGCAATGCAATACTTAAAGCACTAGAGAGCAATAGCTGCAACTCCAGGCTTGCCAACGAATGCCACTTTGCTCTTGTATGAATTTCGAGGAAAACATTGTGATGTTACAATGGATTAAGGGGCACAGTGAATCATTGGGCAATAATGCTGCAGATGAGTTGGCTAGAAGAGGATCGGAAACCACCAGGGAAGGTCCACCCCCTTTCTTCCCTTTATCATTCTCACAACTAAGAACATGGATGCGGCTTCGCGTTCAGAGCCAACACAATGAACGCTGGGCACGGACAACGGACTGCAGACAGTCGAGAGAAACCCTGCCGGCCATCTCACCACGTCTGACACACCGCCTGCTCAACCTACAAAGATTGGACCTTTGGGCCATCGTGGGGACCCTAACAGGAAATGTCCTGTTAGGGTCAGGGGACAATGGTCCCCTGAACAAACATCTGTACAACATCGGAGCAACAGAAAGCCCACTCTGTTGGGGATGGTTGTTGTTTCTAAAGAAGAATCTACTGCCCACGTGGTCCTGGAATGTGTGGGACTAACAGTACAACGTAAGAAAATCCTCAACAAACCGAGGTCACTCCGCGACGCCTGCGTAGACCCCAGGAAACTTCTGTGCTTCTGGGCGGAGTTGGGCTGGCTATCTCTATAACCGGCCGACTCTCACGCATAATGGATCAACCTGGAGTTCAAACGCGGCAAAGGGAGTCCAATTACATTACATCCTGACACACTTCTCTGGCTTCATTCACATAACATTCCTCATACACGCTCGCGCGTTTAAGGTGCTCTTAACCTGGCCTTTATCCAGAACGACTCCGATCTGATCAAGAAACGTTCGCCTAGGTCTTCCCCCCTTGCGACTGTTCCATTCACACTAACCTTATAAACTTTCTTAGTCAGTCTTTTCTCGTCCATTCTTTCTACATGCCCTAACCAGCTTAACATACCCTTTTCTATTCTCGTCATAACATCCAATTTTTTTTTTTTTTTACCTTAGGTAATGCATTGACGCATACCTCTCCGCAGGGGCAGGCGGAGGGGTTATGTCGGACTCGCCGGGGTAAAAGAAATATGGAATAAGAATAATGTACCTCCCGCAATACCGACTAAACCTATCACGGTGTTCCTCGACAAAACCACTATCGACGGGGTCGCGCGAATCACTTTCGCATGCGTTCGCGACCCCGCCGAGGTTTCAGCCCGGCGTGTGAAACGGCAGGTCACTACACATTAAGACCTACTCAATATAGGCACTACTCATTTAAAAGCCCTACTGTCTCCCCCCTAAAGGGGAGACGGACACGACACAGAGGTGCGCGTGGGAACACGCACGCCGCCTCTCGGACCTGGTGCTGATCGGACGGCGGGCAGGACCCCAGGTCAAACCTCAGGATGGCTGGAGGTCATCTCGCGCCCTCCGGCGCCCAGCTCTGCGGTTGGGGAGAAGGTTTAAGCGCTCCCATTCCCGCTCCGCCGCCTCCTTGATGGAAATCACTTCCTCACAGAAGGAGGCGACGGCATTCCACGACCTCTTACTCCGGACCATAGACTGAACTACGGACGGGAGCGAGAGGGCAACCGATCCGACTGCCGCGATCAACTCACGGCGCTACGATGCCCAGGCGGGGCAAACCGCCAAAGTGTGCAGCGTGTCCTTAACAACGTCGCGGCAGTCGCCGCAGTGGTGACAACCGGGCGTCTCTTGCCGGCTAATACGACACTCCTAAACTGGCTGAAACAGTCGTAGCCAGTCAACCTTTATTTTTTTTTTGACTTGTGGAAATCCTCTTTGATTACCTCCGCCTGGGGAAAGGCGGAGGGGCGTGCCGGACTCTTACCGGCTAAAACCACCCCGGTGGCTCCTCGCATGTACGCGCGGGGCCGTGGGAATCCAGTTTCTTCTGCAGCCCCACACTAGTGCTGGCCCGGTCTGTCCGGGCCTCGTCTCCTGCACGAGGTAGTGAGGTGTTCAACTACCCCGTGTATCGCCTCAGAGGCGCGCGCCTCCGCCTCGGGTCCATCGAATAGGGAGCGGGGACTTCCCCAAGTCCCTCGCCACTGGACCCATTCATGGGGGCCGGAAAAGGGCGTTGTCCGCCCTTCTGCGCCCGGTGCGCCTTCTGCGGCCGAGGAAGGGAGCCGAGATCTCCCTCTCTCGTTCCGCAGTTTCGCGAGGACGTGATGTCGCAGAAGGACACCACCGCGTCCCACAACTCTGCGCTACCGACCATCCTCCGCACTACAGCCGACAGCGACAGATCGCCTCCTACTTCATTTGTGAGGACACGGCGCTGCTCCTCCCTAGCTACACACTCGGCGAGCGTGTGTTGCGCCGTGTCCTGCATGCAATGGACGCAGTGGTGGCACCGAGCGTCCGGCTCCCTGTCTATGCGGCACAGGCACTTGCCGAAGCAGCCGTGCCCCGACAACACCTGCGTCACCCTAAACGATAGGGAGCCGTGCTTTCTCCCGAGCCAGTCGTCGAGTACTGGCCGGATCGCCTCGAGGGTAGCGAGGCCGGCGGCAGAGCGCAGAAGCCTTTGCCGCCATTCCGCCACCAAGACGTGACGGAGCTCCCTCGGCGCAGCGCGATCTGCGCTGCACCGGCCTCGAGCCCCGTGCCCGCTCTTCCTCGCGCCATCGATATAATGACGCGAGTACTTTCGCCTCTAGGTCCCATGGCGGGGATCCGGCCAGGACGCAAGCCGCCTCGTAGGAAATCGTGTGATTACCCGCGGACGACTCTGACGGCCATCGCCCTCTGCGGTTTGCGAAGAATGGCAAGAGTGCTGGCCGTAATGTCCATCGCCCACACAGGGGCCATGGACCGCACGATTCCCACGTACAACCGCCTACAGGCGGCGCTCGGGCCCCCCATGTTGGGAAGCAACGTTGAAAGCGCGCCCGCTGCACCCGTCAGCTTGGGTGCCAGCCGCCGGAAATGAGGCCCGAATTCACATCGGCTGTCGAGCACCAATCCCAGATACTTCATGGTGGACTCCACAGCTATCCGGGCCTCGCTGACCACGATGTGTGATCCCGGCGCTGGCGCACGTCGAGGGCCATGGAACACCATGGCCTCCGACTTGTTTAGGGCCACCTCCAGGCCCAGGCGCCGGATGCGGTTCACCACCTGTTGTAACCTTTAGAGGTTTCCTTTAGAAGTAATGAAGGTTTTAGAGGAACAGACCACGCCGTAGGGGCGTGGTGTCCCTAGGTGGATTTAATTAAAAGATACAAATAAGAGAAGGTATGGCAATTACACTTTTAATGCGTTTAACTTTAACAATATAAAATAGACAGGGCGTGGGTCACTTAAAGGCTTGCTGCGTGTCCTTGTAGTCAGGAACACTTAACTGAAGATGTGGAGCCGGGCCGCAAGGAGGACGTCCAGGACGCGATCGGGGCTTATATACCGCTACCGCCGGGCAGGAGGGGAAGAGGGGGGCGACAGCCACCACTCCGACTCGCGCGCAGCCGTCAAGGTCGCGCGGTCCGCGTTACACACCCCCCTCGTTAGGGGAGAATTTTTCCTCGGGAAAATTCGGTCTCCCGAGGACTCCCCTCTCCTCCGGCAGCAGCTTCCGATCGGCATCCTGAAACAGGTAGTAGAAATGGTGTCAGTCCTTTAAATGATCAATGGTATTTAATAGACGAGAATCTATAATAGATAACACCGTAGCTGCGAACAGATCATAATAAAAGCAGCAGATAACAATAAAAAAACACGTTAAAGGCAAGGTGATTCATTCATTAGGAATGCGAACTCGACAGCTGGCCGTTAGATAATAACACGTTTTGAATGTCAACAAAGTAATTAGCTAATGAGTTTGTTATGAAGATCAATAAACGACAACTACGGTGAAATTGTACAATACAAAAATATAGCGATTAGTACGCTAGCAAGCAGATAAGAAGAACCACTATGAATGCAAAAAAATATGTTGGGAACAAAAAGACTGAACCTGTAGACCGACTTGACAATGACCATTTGACCACTGAACCACTGGGTGAAAAAATGAAATGTTTAGATTTCGATTAGTATTTTCGAAAGCAATAATTGATATGAAAATAGAATGCGTAATTAAGACACAAATTATTGTCTAAAAAATTTTATAATACATAAAAAAAATTATAGACAGATACACGCATTGAAGTACGCAGTTTAGAAGTATATATTTTCTAGTGTTACGCTAGGAAGTATTACTTTTGTAGTTAAGTAATTAGGTTAAATATAAACAAATCACAAAAGAAAAAAAAATCAAGACAATGTCGTGATCTAGCTAGCCCTACGACGAAGTCTTGGGTTTGGTACAACAAAAGTCCACTAGCTAGAATCACCAAACTATTCCTTATAGTTAATTAGTTTCAAGTCTTTAACATGCCACTCACCGAGAGGTTTACCAGACATATCAGACAGTATATATACTAACGGAGACTTCTTGGAAACAATTTTACATTTAATAAATTTAGGTGCCATTTTTTTATTAAAATATTTATTCTTATCGTTGCGGTAAAATGTTCTTCGCCAAACAAAGTCACCCGCGTTGAATTCAACCGGTTTATTACGTAAATTATATTGTTTACAATTAGGTTGGCGTGCGATGCAAGAATCGCACGAGTTTACGCACTTTATGACGTCAGAGCCCATGCCCGGCCAATAATAATTAAGTGCTAGACGCTTATAAGTTTTAAAAATGCCAAGATGGCCAGCTGTGGGCGAAGAATGGATTTTTGTTAGGATGTTAGACCGTTGCTCAGACGGCACAACCTCTTTCCATTGAAAATCTCTAGTGAGAGGGTTAAGACATTTTTTAAAACGATATAATTTATTGTTTATGACTTGATAGTCGACAAACGAACTCGGGGAATTAGTACACCCGTTATAGATATTTAAATACCAAGAATCGTTAGTGGAAACTGGCGTATTAAGAGAACAATTAGTATGTTCATTAATATCGTTTGTAATAGCAGAAATAGGTATTGAGCAAGAAAGACCACCAAGATCACCTGCATCAATAGTACGTGAAATACGTTTTGTGCAACCGAGACCCCGCTTCTGAGAAGAATTAACGATGAACTTAGGGATTAGGTTGACAGCGGTAGCTCTCTGATTGGCTTTTAGAAGACCATAAGAGACGAGATGAGTACCGACATTCGTCTGTATCTCAGCGACGTGCGCGTCAGACTTGTTTAAGAGCAAGACTGATTCCAAGTGTTTAGGAAACAGACCAAAGTTTCTCCAAAAATTCATACCAAGAATTAAAGAATTTTGCATATCAGGAACAATATGAACGACCAAGTTAATTACTTTATTTTGAAATTCAATCGGTATAGAAACCGAGCCTAATGTACTTAGTTTGTGTCCGCTCGCGGTTATCAATTTTAATTGTTTAGAATTATCGAGTTGATAGCTATTTAGAAAGTATTTATGAGAATTGTTTCCAAGAATTGTCACAGAAGAACCCGTGTCTAGAAGGCCAACGGCGCTTTTGCCATTTACGGTAAGAGAAATATAAGGGGTATCTTCGATATTAGAATCGGGGGTTGAGGACGAGCGACAATGGTTAAAGAATTCAGAAATATAAGTTAACCAATCAGACCACTCAGTTTTATTGAATTTAGAGTGATTATTATTTCCCCAATCTTTGCCAATTAGTTTCTTTGGCGGAGTAGTAAGTTTAGACTTACAATTAGGACAATCAGAAACACGGAAACCCTTCAAACCGCATTTAAAACAGATTAAATATCTCGGCTGGCGACAAGCGTCGAGTGAGTGTGACGTACTCCTACAGCGAGGACAATATCGATTATTACAATTAGGTGCAGATCGAATAACATTCACGTGTGCCTTTGAATTAAAATATGTACTAGGCTGATTATTAAAGTTTTTACTTTTATAATTAGGAGACTTATTATAAAAGTGTTTATTATTGAAACTGCCCTTATAAGGACTAGAAGAATTATAAGAAGGATAATTGTACGCAAAATCAGGTGCCAGGGTACTAGGGGACACTTTAGGTGGTTCCTTAAAGTCCTTAGCACGGCTATCAAACCTTTCAAAGTTTCTGCACACGTTAATCAGAGAAGGAATATCTATTACATTGGTAGTTAAAAGGCAATTAGTGTAGCACGGCCTAATGTTATTTAATAAAATTTCTAATTTATCAGATTCACTAATTGGCACATCAAGACGAGAAAATAAACCTTGCATTTTTGCTATATATAAGGTTATGTTCTCAGATTCGCCCTGAGAACGTTGTCTTATTTCAGACATCAGTTTGTAATCAAAATTATGAGGACTAAAGTCTCTTTTCAACAACTGACATAATTGACCCCAAGAAGTAACGCTATCCCGAATACTACGAAACCAAGTCAACGCGTCATCGGAAAAGATCTCAAATGCAAAAGAGAATAACTTATCCTCAGGTATGTTCCTAGCTGACATAAATTCATTAACCTTCTGAATAAAAGCACGCACACAAGACTTGCCATTATATTTAAATTTAGAAAGTTCTGAGAAAAGTTTTCGCTCATAGAATAATACATTTAGAGGCTCGATCTGTTCGCAAGCTCTAGTGCTATAATTTTGAGAAGTTGATTCCTCCGGCTGAGAAACTAACGATCTAAATGAAGCATATAAGCCGTGGAACTCATCCCAAATAGATTTTAAATTATTTTGAATCGACGGTTCGTCGAGACAAACGCGGTTTAGTCTATGAAAAATATGATGTAATAGTGACTCAGTTCTAGCTGATAAATTACTGTCAAATCTATTACGCAATACTCTGACATTATTTGATGCTCTGAATAATGAGGTCTTTAGAGCCGCGATATCGTCTTCCGGAGACAAATGAGACTCCAAAATGCTCTCAGAAGGAGAACCTGGTGCGAGCTTGGCGATTGATTTTCGAAGTTCATCGACCGTGTTAGCTTCACCACCACGCAAAGTAACTTCATAAAGTAATTCCGATTTATTCAATAACGGAAACTTAATCTCGTACGCCATCTTGTTTAGAAGGATCGCGACGCGCACGAGGTACCGAACGACCGAGAAATATTACTAATTACGCAATATAACACGACAAGCAGCGAAATAAAAACACTATCAATAGAACACAGTGAAATACAAGCGTATGATTCTGGCCAAGGATGCAAGGAGAAAAAACGCGATAGCTAATAAGCGTAATAAATGTAGCATGTGCAATAGAATTATCTTGAATATAATAATAACACGACGTGGGTAATGAAACTGTTAGTAATTTCACTACGCGATCACGCACGTGGTTGGTTAGGCACTTAAAAAAATAAAACTTACATACCCTTTGAGCAGAATACACACGCACAGTACACAGTATATAGCAATAATATAAAAAATACCACGTAGCAAGCCTTTAAACTTAATAGCCGGGCGCCATTGTAACCTTTAGAGGTTTCCTTTAGAAGTAATGAAGGTTTTAGAGGAACAGACCACGCCGTAGGGGCGTGGTGTCCCTAGGTGGATTTAATTAAAAGATACAAATAAGAGAAGGTATGGCAATTACACTTTTAATGCGTTTAACTTTAACAATATAAAATAGACAGGGCGTGGGTCACTTAAAGGCTTGCTGCGTGTCCTTGTAGTCAGGAACACTTAACTGAAGATGTGGAGCCGGGCCGCAAGGAGGACGTCCAGGACGCGATCGGGGCTTATATACCGCTACCGCCGGGCAGGAGGGGAAGAGGGGGGCGACAGCCACCACTCCGACTCGCGCGCAGCCGTCAAGGTCGCGCGGTCCGCGTTACACTGTGACACCGCAGCCGAGGCTATCAACGTCGCTTCCCTGTGCGAGCTCCCCCGGGCAGTGACAAGCGTGTCATCCACATAACACGTCAAGTCGGCGCCCGACAGGAGCTCGCCTCTTAGTACCCAGTCGTAGCCGATGTTCTACAGGAGCGGTCCCAAGACTGATCCCTGCGGAACACCGCACGACATGAGGTGCCGACCGCCACCGTTACGTCCCCGATAGGTGACGCATCTACCCTCCAGATAAGCCCCTACCTTACGGCGGAGGTAGGGAGGCACGCGATGGTATTTCAGAGCCCGAATACAACTCCAGGGTAGGGTGTTGAATGCGTTGGAGATGTCTAAAGACACCGCCTGCACCACCCACCCCGGGACACCGTCTCCTCCGCCAGGGCCCTCACGCGCATGATGGCGTCTATGGTGGAGCGCCGCCGACGAAAACCAAATTGGTTGTCGTCCAGGTCCGGCGATCTGCGATAAGGCGCTCAAAAAGTTTGCCCGCCTCGTCAAGCAGCACTATGGGCCGATACGCAGACGGCGAATCCGCGGGGCGCCCCTTCTTCCTGAGCAGGACCAGCCTCCCCTCCTTCCACACACTGGGAAACTGACCCTGCTCGAGACATGCCGTGAAGAGCCCCCTCAGCTGGGGCCTAGCTCCTTCAGAGCGAGGACGAGAGCTCGACCAGGAACTCCGTCGGGTCCGGGCGCTGTGTTCTTAGCACGGAGTCGCGACACGGCCGCTCTCGTCTCTGCTTGCGTCACCTCGGGGACATCGGTGCTCATCTCTTCTGAAGAGTTTGTGGCTGAGGGCGAAGCCATCGCCGGGGGAACGTGTCCCGCTCGCTCAGGGAAGAGGGCCGATACCACCGCCTCTAACAACTGGGTTTGCATACTTTGCGCCAGTGGAGGCGCCCAGGGACGCAACTTGCCCCGTACCCAATGGTAGGGGTGCCCCCACGGATCCCGATCTAGGGACCCTAGCAGCTCCTCCTTGGCACGCGACTTAGAGTCGCCGATGGCGAGCCACAGCCTCTCCTTGGCCGCGCGGTACACCTCATACAGCGCGTCTTTCTCAATCTGCCAAAGTGTGCAGCGCCGTGTCCTCAACAACGTCGCGGCAGTCGCCGCAGTGGTGACAACCAACCGTCTCTTGCCGGCGTATACGACACAGGAACTGGTCAAAACAACCGTGGCCAGTCAATACCTGTGTCAGCCGGAAGGTGAGGACGCCATGCCGCCTCTCCAGCCACTCCTTAAACACGGGACTTACCGCCACGATCGTGGCGTGCCCATATCCACTTTTATGCCGCATCTCTCACTAATCACACTATTCCTTATTCTATCTTTCAGAGTCGCACCACATATATTTCTCAGTGCTCTCATTTCTACAGCATTTATTCTGCTCTCATGCTTCTTTTGCCATACCCAACTTTCACCTCCAAGCATAAGTGTAGGCACTAATAGTCCTCTATGAACAGCCAAACGTGCCTTTTCGGATACATTTCGACTGTTCATAAAAGCGCGTAGAGCGCTATTCACTTTATTGCTAGCAATCATTCTCCTTTCAATATCTCCCTCATGTGTACCATCCCTTGTAAACAAAGTACCCAAATATACAAACTCTTTCACTTATTCCACTTATTCTCCATCAATCATAATATTGCACATCGTCATGCACTCCTCCTTTACAAAAATACCATTACTTTCGTCTTGGTTACATTCATTTTCCTTTACTCTCAAAAGGACCATGCATAATAGTTACCATCGCCTGCAACTCTTCCGCCGATGACGCAAGTATTACTTGGTTGTCGGCATAAAGTTGACATTTGACAAGTAACTCATTCATTCTTAATCCCCATTCACAATCTTTAAAATCTTTCATACAATTGTCCATGGTTTAGGGTGACGCTACAAATCCTTGTCTAACACCTTTTCCATTAAACCATTCTGTGTAAGTCCCATTTATCCTAACACAAGCTCTGGAATCGTCATAAAGAGATCTCCAAACACAGCTCAAGCAACCTTTTTCCATTCTCATTCACACTTTCATCTCCATACTTGCCTAAAACCCTTTCGTATTCTTCACGCTTTACTCCTACCCAACCATTTAAATCCCCTAACATTATCAACCTCTCGTGTTCCTTGCATTTCCTCAGGACATCTCTTAAAATCTCCCAAAAATCTTCTCTTTCTGCCCGTGCACTCTGAGACATACTCGTTGCCATGTTTACGGGTGCATATATGTGATGTAATTGTTCTTACTGAGTGTTGGTTATCTAATCGCAGCGAAACTCTCCCAGTAATTGCCGGATACAATACATACCACAGCGCGTTAAACCATAATCAGAATGATGGTGTGGTAGTATATATTAAGGAAGCATTACAATTTTCTATCGAAGAGCTACCTTTTCAAGACTGTAATTGTTTAATTATCAAAATTGGGACGAACACAGCGATTATTGCTATTTATAGATCTCCTTCAGTAAGAAATTTGGACGCCTTTCATAATTTCCTAAATCAGACACTGCAAACGCTTAGTGCGTTTAAAAATATTATTCTAACAGGTGACATAAACATAGATATCGGATCTGAGCTTCACGATACAGGAACACAATATTACCTTAATCTGTGCTCATACCATGGGTTTCTCCCCGCGCACACATTACCTACGCATCAGAGCGGTTCCTGTCTCGATCATATGATGATCAAATCCAGCTTATCATCTACCACGCTTGTTACTAACTCTACTTCTACTGACCATCACGCCGTCGTACTTGCTATAAATTTAACGCTACCTAGGCAAAATCAACCTACAACAAAGACTAATTTAAATATAAACAAACTCGAGTATGATTTACGTAATATTAATTTTAGCCCAGTTTACAATGGTGCTGATGCTAATGTATCTTTATCGTATTTAATACAGAATGTCCAACATGCAATATTACAAAACACATCAACAATTGTCTTAAAAAAGAAGTATTGCAATATTAAACCTTGGATTACCCCTGGTCTAGTTCGAAGTATAAGACATAGAGACAAACTCCATCAGAGCGCTCGTCGATCTCCAGATAATTTAGCGCTTCAAACAACATACAAAAGGTACAGAAACATATGTAATAATCTTTTGAAGAAATTAAAAATTAACTACGATAAATATATATTGCATAGAGCAGGTACTAATAGTAAAGAAATTTGGAAACATTAAAAACGTCACTTATACCTCAAAACACCGTGAATCAAACTCGAGTTTATTGGATGCTAATACTATGCCACTGCTGTCAGCTAACAAGGTAAATAATTATTTTGTGAACGTAGGTAAAAAGCTCGCCGAACGGACTCTGCAACGAACTAGTAGCCATTCTACACCTCTTAAAAAAGCAAGTAACAATCCTAGTCTAAAATCTTTTGTTATGCTGGACACTGATGAAGGCGAAATAGAGCGAATCATCTTAGTTATGCGTGACAATTGCGCTATCGGCTGGGATAACATAAGTAATAAGATTCTTAAGCGATTTAAGCACATTCTGATACCTCCACTATCGCATATTTTTCACCTCTGCCTTTCTGAAGGTATCTTTCCGACATGCCTGAAAAAGGCGGTAGTTATACCTGTTTTTAAATCTGGAAGCAAAGACCTAGTCACCAACTATAGACCTATATCGATTCTCCCTTCAATATCAAAAATATTAGAAAAAATTATAAACAGTAAATTAGTTAATTACCTAGAACATAATAATTTTCTTTCACCTTCGCAATATGGTTTTAGAAATAAATTATCAACAGCTGACGCGGTGCATAATTTAACTAATTTTATCACTTGTGAACTCGGCAAAGGTAATCAGACCCTTGGGGTATTCCTTGACCTTGCCAAGGCATTTGACACCATCTCAATTTCTTCATTGCTAAACAAATTGGAGGCACTTGGTATAAGGGATACGCAACTGAGAATTTTTGCAGATTATTTAAGCAATCGGCACCAATGTGTTAAAATAGGAAATGTCGTAAGCCATGATGAAAAAATACCAGGATATGGAATTCCCCAGGGAAGTATCCTAGCTCCTACGCTCTTCCTGGTATATATTAACGACCTATGTAATCTTACCTTAAAACATGGAAAGATAATATCCTACGCTGATGACACCGCCCTAATTTTTACTGCCAAAACTACCAATGAATTATACGATAGCGCCCAGTCTGGCTTTAATATTGTCTATACCTGGTTAAATAATAATCTTTTAACATTAAATGCTGACAAGACTAAATACATTCATTTTTCCATGCGCAAAAATCAGTACACTGTGACTAACAATTATATATACGCACACCATTGTCCTCTCTCCTACCACAATTTGTCAGTGCCCTTGTGTAATTGTCCTACTATCCAGGAAACCAATAAAAAAAAAAAATATCTAGGCATCATAATCGACGACATCCTCTCCTTTAGAAAACACATAGATAGTTTGGTAAGTAGAGTTCGTAAATTAATGTATGTATTTAAAAAACTGCGAGCTATAGCCGATTTAAAATTAATCATTCAAGTGTATTTATCTTTATGTCAATCTATCATCCAATATTGCATAACTTCATGGGGTGGAGCACTAAAAACAATATTACTGCCCCTAGAAAGAGCCCAAAGAGCAATTCTAAAAGTAGCCACAACCCGACCTTTCCTTTTTCCCACAATTATGTTATATAAATCGTGCAAGGTGATGACTGTTCGCCAAATTTTCATATATCACACAGTACTGCTAAGGGTGGGCAGCGTTTCGTAAGCTTCGTCAGGTTTTCTCATCGCCTTTACCGCAATGCTTGAAGACCAAAGTCTATGACCAGTGCGTCCTACCTGTTATGACCTACGGTGCCGAAACGGGGAAACTCACGGTAGGGCTAGTCCAAAAAATTAAAGTCATCCAGCGGGCTATGGAGCGAGCTATGCTAGGAGTTACTTTGAGGGATAAACTTAGAAATGAGGTTATCCGTCAAAGAACCAAGGTTACCGACATAGCTTACAGAATAAGCAAGCTGAAGTGGCAATGGGCTGGCCATATCTGTAGAAGGACCGATGGCCGTTCGAGCAAGCGAGTCCTAGAGTGGAGACCGCGACTTGGTAAACGTAAGGTAGGACGCCCCCCGGCCAGGTGGACCGATGACCTGAAAAAGGTGGCTGGGTCAGACTGGATGCGGAAGGCGGATGACCGGATGTTGTGGCGTAAAATGGGAGAGGCCTATGTCCAGCAGTGGACTGCAATGGGCTGATTGATTGATTGATTGATTGATTGATTGACACAGTACTAAAACAGCACACATTGCTTACATATCACGTAGATGTTACTAACAAAAGACGAAAATATATAGTCTGCGCCTCACAATCAGTTTCAAAATTCATTTTTTCAAATAGATTTCTTTCTTTCCTAGGTCCATTTTTATATAATAAATTAAATAGAGAGTTAAGTATTTATAAATTAAATTATGTTAACTGTAAGAATATATTACATAATTATTTACAAATTTTATCGTATGAGCAAACTGAGCAGTTACTTCAAGTAAGCAAATAAAAAAACTTGCTGATCTATCTTAACGCATCATTATTATTGACCCACTTATTACCGGTACTGCTAGTTGCTTATGCAGGTTATTAAAATGTTATTATTGAATTGTAGTTATGTAAATTTATATTGCTAAAATAGTTTGTAAGCACTTCTTCGCCCGAGCCACAGGTTCAATCTAGTTCGGGCAAACAACAACAAATGTATTTTAAAAATTAATTAGTCATTTATTATAAATTATTGTACCTATTATTTAAATAAATAAATATTATTATTATATTATTATAGATCCCTACCTTGAACACACGAGTAATCCCCACTTTCATTCTCATCCATAGTAATCTATTCACATATTCAAATTCTTTTACGCACACATTCATTCTAGCAGACAAAATAACACCTACTCCTACACCTACCTTCACCCTCGCGAGAAACGAGACGTGACGGGTGGCGGACCGCGTCGCCGCCATGCGGATAATTAATATCTGTAAAATCCATAGGCATTCCCACGATTGATAGGGAAAATACTGTCCACCGCTGCAGAGCCCTTTACGGAGGTAAGGTGGAATTGGTGAAAAACGTAGACAATTAATGGAATTAATTTTCTAAGTAATTCACTTTGGACGCTCAAATTTACGTTAGCTAAGATTTCGCCGTTGTTCTTTGTAAAATTATTTTTATTGTCTTAAGGTGTATGTGTGTCCTACACACTATACCGGTGGCACATTTAGTTATATTATATTATGTACATATACTTAGCTTATAATATTGGTTTAGGATATCCTTTAAAGTTATTATAAATGTGTGTCAGGTCTGGCGGCGCGGCTGTCGCTGCTGAGCGAGTCGCTGGTGCGGCCGGCGCCGAGCTACGCGTCACACAAGCTGGACCACACGCTGGTGCGGCGGCTGGTGGCGCGCGAGCTCGGCGCGGGCGCGGCGGCTCGGCCCGGCGCGCGCGCCCAGCAGGCCGTGTTCGCGCCGCGCATGTTGGGTACGTATACTGTACTGTCGCGTCGCTGCTGAGCGAGTCGCTGGTGGAGCTACACAAGCTGGACCACACGCTGCGGCGGCTGGTGGCGCGCGAGCTCGGCGGTGTACTGATCAGCGAGCCTTACATTAACGGCACGCGTAAATACCCGGAAAATGTACTGAAAATATCCTGAAAATATCCTGAAAATACATTGAAGATGATGGTATCGAGCAGTCACCTTATTTCTTGGCTGTAATAAGACCCTTGAATACAATAAAATTTCATTTACATAGTGTATAGAGAGACTCTACCAAGAGCACACATTTGATTGGCGGCATATTTTTCATACATTTTTTTAAAGCACTCCTTGCGATTACCTTTGTGGCCTAATGAAAAATTTATGATGAGGCGTGCCGACGATCAAACAGGTCGGAGTGCGTCGACAGCTGCGAAAACTCATGAGCACATTTGCAGCGTTTTATAAATAATTTTCTGTTACTATAACACATGTCGTATTTATGTTTGCAGCGTCGTTGACTCTGCAACGTCGAACATTGGGTCACTTGTCCGCGGTATACTGCGTCGTGTTCGACTGCACCGGACGTTACGTCATCACCGGAGCTGACGACATGCTTGTTAAGGTGCGTCACGGTTAACATAATATTAACTATTTTTCTCTCTTGTGTTCTTAAAGAGTTACCAAAGCCGTTAATAAGGTAAGGTCATCCATACATTGTGTTTCTAAACAGCAGATCAGATTAACAGATTGTTAAACGCATGCCGACTGTTGAGATTGGCTGACTGAGTTAGTAATATCCAATGTAATCTTTGATGTGAGTTTGATTTCGACATGTTGATTAACCTTTCGGAAACAGTATTACTGCGTACAAACTTAGATGTATTAAAATATGTGTAATTATGTGCTACATTTGACATCAGCAAGGCGTTCTATTCCATATACTAGGGATCGATGGGTAAAATATTAATATGATACCAAAAGATAGGATGATGTTTGTCTTCAAAGATATACTTTAGTGTTCTAGAGTGGCTAAGTCGAATCGGTAAATAAATTTAATTTCTATAAAGCTAATTACGATGTAATAAACAATGAGCTTGGTCAATTAAACTGGTATGAAATATTATGTCAGGGGTATATAGAGGATATGGTGGAAACTTTTTATGATATTCTATGGAATATCATAGCAAAATATGTCCCTGTTTCAACTTTCACCAGAAGGAGCTATCCTGTGTGGTATGCACGGCAACTTATAAATCTTATAAAGGAAAAAGAAAATACTGTCAGAGGTTTAAGCGTTTTAGGAATCCTATGGATGGGATTGATTACCGCTTGGCTAGAACTAGAGTCGACAGCCTCATAAAATCTTGGTATGCCAAATATTTAAGATATTGAGGTAGAAATTTCTAATAATAATGTTAAACGGTTTTGGTCTTACATACATAACAAGCGTAAGGGTGGTTCCTTTATTCCTAGTGAAATGACGCTAGGTGCCGAAACGTCTTCTACGCCACAGTCAATTTGTAATGCATTTGCCGGAAATGTTTCATCAGTATACAACATGTAACATAATAAACGCATATCCTGAAAGTAGTTTGTTCAAAATCGGCTACTGAATCAATTCCAGCAATTTTTAATATAGGTAATTTTTATCCCTAAAATAATTATAACGAATTAAATTATAGTCCACTAGTCATAGTAATCTCTTATTTGCCCTTTTGTAAATAATCACATTAAGCACATATTGTTACAAGAACAGCACGAATTTTAATAAAATGTCTACTTGTTTGAACGTTAAGAGTTATGCGAGTGAGATATCTGAATCCTTAGATAAGTCTTTCCAAGTCGACGCTATTTATACAGATAGAAGTAATGAGTTTGACAGAGTGGATCACGAATTGTTACTTACTAAGATGTCGAATGTTGGCACCCACAGATCATTACTTACATGGTTTTCATCTTATTTAACTGGCAGGTCCCAGAAAGTAGTTCTTTGTGGTCACGAATCTGATATTTATGTAGCTTCATCGGGCGTCCCCCAAGGTTCTCATTTGGGACCGATATTATTTTCTATTTTCATAAATGATCTGGGTTGCGTTATCAAATATTCTAAATTGTCATTTTTTGCAGATGACCTTAAAGTTTACAAAATTATTAATGATGTTGGGGACTCATAGCGGTTGCAGGAAGATTAAGTCAAAATATCTAATTGGACTAAAATAAATAAACTGCCATTAAATTTAAATAAATGTAAACATATAAAATTTGATCATAAACGAATTTTTTTACAAACTTCTTACACCATTGATAACATCCTGCTCGATGAAGTTGCTCAGATTAGGGATCTCGGTGTGATTATTGACTCCAAATTTTCCGTTATACCGCATATTGATAATATTGTCACCAGGTCATTTAAAATGTTAGGTTTCATTAATTGACGTAACTGCAAATCTTTTAAAGAAAGACGTGCACTTGTTACAATTTATAATGCTCTTGTGCGGAATATATTGGAATATTGCTGTAGAGCTTGGAATCCTCACTACCAGTGTCACATTGACGAAATTGAAAGAATTAAAAACCATTTCTGTTTTTCTTAACAGTAATTCATGCTAAAAAATTACAATCTCTTCGTACTTATAATGAAAGACTAAAATTTTTTAAGATTAATTTTTTTTGAGGATCGTTGGTGGGTTGCAGATCAAACAATTTTATTTAAAATTTTAACTAGTAATCTCGACTGTCCACTATTATTACAAAAAAATCACTTTACTCTACCTCATCGTGGCCAAATATTACAAAATTTCCTTCCATTTGACTCATAGTTCTTTATAACAAACATTGGATTTCATAGTATGATTCCCACATTATGTCGTGAGCACAACCGTCTGTTTAAACATAAAAAGATTGACATGCATGTCGTGTCTTTGCCGGTTTTCAATAAAAATATGTCCAGTTTTAAGTCAACCAGTAAGTGACGATTCTTTTGTTTTCGTTTATGTAATTTCCTTTTACTCACTTATAATTAGTTTTTTTTTTACATCTAAGTATTTTCTTATGCCATTGATGAGTATCACGTGAGTAGCCGAATGTTATACTCAGTTAATGTTTTGTGTGCCTAGCATTGAATTTACATTCTGTAAAAGTTTTTGTTAATATTAATTGTAAGTTTTGTATGTATAAAATAAAGTTACCCCTGTAGCTTGTAAGCTATTTATTGTTACTTTAATGTTAATTAAAGTTATTGGCAGATTCAAATATCAAATAAAGACATATTGGCGTACCTCAAGGTAGTATTGTAGGAGCTGTGTATATGTGTGCGCAGGTGTGGAGCGCGATGGACGGGCGGCTGGTGGCGACGCTGCGCGGCGTGGGCGCGGAGGTGACGGACGTGTGCGTGTCGGCGGACGGCGCGCTGGTGGCGTGCGGCTCCGTGGACCGCCTCGTGCGCGTGTGGAGCCTGCGCTCGGCCGAGCCGCGCGCCGTGCTGGCCGCGCACGCCGGCACCATCACCTCCGTGCACTGGGCGCCGCCCGCACGACACGACGTGCGCTGGCTCGCCTCCACCTCTACAGGTACGTATATCGTGTATATACGTGTGATCACGTGTGGAGCACGCACTATATAGTACAAGTGTGTGTGTACGCAGACTGCTCCGTGGCGTTCTGGACGTGCTCGCCGGACGGGCACTTCCTGTCGCAGCCGGTGCAGTACGTGGAGCGCATGCGGCCGGGCGTGTGCCACATGATCTGCGCCGCGTGGTCGGCGGGCGGCGCCTTCCTCGCCGCCGGCTCGGCGGACCACCACGTGCGCGTCTACACCGTCGAGCACGAGCCCGGCGGGCCCAAGCGGGTCAGTACCACCTCCTCTATTTATTATTATAATAATATAGCCCTATTAAACTATCCCACTGCTGGGCACGGGACTCTTCTCAGTGTGAGAAGGGTTAGGCCATAGTCGACCACGCTGACCTGATGGGGATAAGCAGACTTCACATATCTTTGAAAACATTATTAAGAACTCTCGGACATGCAGATTACCTCACGATGTTTTCCTTCACCGTTAAAGCGACCGATAATTAACTATTTAATACACACATAACTTCGAAAATTCAGAGATGCGCGCTTTGAGATCGAACTCGAGACTTCTGCGTGGCTGTCCAACGGTCTCCCATTAGGCTGTCAGTATGTAACAGGCAAACCAACCTTTTTCTGTAACATGCAACGCGAAAACTTATTAATGATTACATTTGATAACTCAAATTATGCTTGAATTATTAAATGTTCTATAAAAATCTATGTCTTTTAACATATTTTCAACAGGACCAAAAACTGAGCCCTGTGGTACTCCTACTGTATATAATACAGTATAAAATTATCAGTTATGTAGTATAATATATTTATCGAATGACGTACTGATTGATTTTAGGTCGATTTGTGTAATATTACTTAAATGATGATGATGCTAAATAATTGTTTCTCAATTTTGTCTATAATTGGTTGTGCAGTTAGATTTAAGACACAAATACTTGTATGTTCCTATCTGTAACAACTGTTGGTAAACCCTAATCTTATCTTATCTTGATCCGGGGGCCAGTCATTGTAGACCGGCGACACTTCGACCCAGTGGGATCTTTTGTGTCGGCCCCGAGGTTTATCCTTGAGCTATCTCCCTATGAATGTACTGCATCAGTCGCAGCGTACACCTCAGAGGGAGAAGCCTGAAGTCTTCAGGGTTCGGATATGCCAATCCCATCAGACCCATCCTTAGTCCGGCCAACGCGTCACATTCACACAGTAGGTGTGATATGGACTCGTCCTGTTCACCACAGGCTCTGCAGATCGAATTGTTTGACAATCTCAATCTGCACAGGAAGTCGTTGGTGCCAAAATGACCAGTAAACGCTCCTGTGAGTAGGCGTATTTGGCCCTTGTTGTACCCGCAGAACTTCCGGATAAAGCCCGTGGCTCTGTTTGCAATGAATTTCTTGGAGTGTTCCAGACCCCTAAGGGCCATCCACTCCAGCCTGTGTTTATCATTGCCATGTGCATTCTAAGCTGCCTTGACGGTACTCTCAGAGAGACCTACGAATGGCTCGGGGCCCACAAATTGTTGCTCCGAGCCCTTTTTGGCTAATACATCAGCCTCCTCATTACCCTGCACCCCTGCACGCGAGCAAGTACTCCATATGCGTAACATGCGCATGTAGCCCACGCAAGTAGCCCACGCCAGTTACTTGTGTTTTCACTAACAACTGTACGCGAGACAGCAAGGCAGGAGTATCACAGGGCTTAATCGCTGGACCAGTAATATATAAGTCTAATAATTTTCTAAAAAACTCTTCAGTTAGTTTATTGATATATGATCCGAGTTTCATTAGGCTCTCAAGCTCTTGACTTTAGTTACTTCCGCGGCAAATGTGACGTAACTATATACAGTGTGTTGGCTAATCTATTTGCGGTGCGATGCAGGTGCTGGAAACGGCGGTGCACGACGACGCGGTGGACTCGATCGCGTGGGCACACCGCGGGCTGCGCTTCGTGTCGGGGAGTAAGGACGGCAGCGCCGCGCTGTGGACGCTGCACGCCACGCAGTGGCGCCACGTGCTGCTGCAGCCCAGCTCCACCACCAACGACGGCAAGCGCCTCAAGGTACCACCCACGCGCACGCCACTCATGCCACCGCGTGTGGCGGCACGAAGTAGCAGTACTACTAGAGGTAGTGTTGTGTTGATACTCGTGTATTTGTTGTCAGATGACGATGGTGTGCTGGGACTGTAGCGACGCGTACGTGCTCACGGCCGTCTCCGACAACACCATCCGCGTGTGGTGCTCGCGCTCCTGCACACAGGTACGTGCTCCTTATGTTCCACGGGACTAAAGAATTCTAATATTCTCTCATTAATGACTACGAATTAATCATCAATATTGGAATTTCAATTTTTGTAGCAACACGTTGTTAATACAAATTTTCTTTTGCAAACTTTTGCATACTGTATAATTGTAATTAACTGACCGTCGGACAGTTTAAACCAATGATATATAAACTATAGATACGTTGCCCGCGCTTTGTAGTGACAACATGAATGCAAGGTAATTACCAGAAGTTCGTTTAGTCACTTACCAATCAGTGCCGCGGGTGCACGTGACATTAAAATAAATTCAGTGAATATCTTACTCGACAACAAATAAAAATGATGCCGTCCTGTGTTTTTAGGAAATGTAAAATAATTGCAATAGATAATGATGTGTTTTACACAATGGACAAAATCTGCCGCTGTTTGTAGCGTTAGATTGATATTTCTTGTAAAAAGGAGTATTATTTGAAGAGGTGATGTAGTTATTAGATTTGGAATGACTTGGGTGCGGCTTATAGGAGTCTGTTGGTGACTTTTCTTTCTTATATACAGGTTCTCGAGCCATAAACTTATTCTCAAGAGAATGTAGTAACTCTGAATACGATGCTAGGTCTCAAGGCGATTCATGTGATTCTATGAAGTCAGTACGCGTCTTTTCATCCAGTTTCTTTGTTAGGAGATTAACTAAAATGGGACCCCAGGTAGCGATGTCAATGGCTAGGTTCCTAATGCTGTTGATACATTGTGTTGTAGTATTATGCAGCTTCTTAAATGCGTGACATCATGACAGTTTATTGATCGGCGGTTGATTTAAAAAAATATCCATCTGCGTTGAAAATAAATCTGGGGGTTATTATAACGATGCGTAAGAATGTCCCACGCAGTCTCGTAATTTTCGGCTGATATATTAAGGTGCTGAATTAAATCCTCTGTCTCACTCTTGACCGTCCCTTTAAGATGTTGCATTTTCTGCGCCTTACTCAGACATTTGTTATTGTGAATCGTTTCCACAAATAAATCAAAGAAGGTAGGCCACTAGGTGTATTTTCCAAAAAAGGTAGGGACATCCAGTTTGGGTGTGGCTTGTTCAAGATTAGTAGAATTTAATTTTCTGTTTAACTCCTTCTTGATGGCAAGATAATGTTCATCAATGTCTAGAAACTTGGCTTCGTATGCGTGATTACTTTCCTTTTCTCCGATTACCTTCAATTGATTGTCAAGACGCAGATTAATGGTGTCAATAAACTTCCAAAGGTTTTGAAGATTCTTTTGTTCATCTACAAGCTCCCATATGTCCTCTAATTCTTCAAAGTTGATTATATTAATCAACCGGTCTAACGCTCTAAAATTGGTTTCTTGTTAGCTAAGTAGATCATCCCCAAGAAAGAAATAATCTTTAAAAACAGGCAGAGAAAACGACGGAAATTTAGGCTCCTTGTATGATGATATCATTTCCTTTGTTTTGATGTAATAATCCTTCATGTACCCATAAATTTTTTTTCTTCAAACTCCTTCCACCATTTATCCAGCGCGGCTAAACGGTTGAGAAGGTACTCGGATGTTTTCCTGGTTGCACTATCCTTTCGGAAATTAATATTTACTTTCTCAATTTCTTTTGACAGGATGCTCTGGCGTTCTAAAATGGATTGTGAACCTTTCATGATAATTGAAAATCAATAGGTAATATAAATACCTTATTGCTGTGTGATTGAACTACTTTGCGTATTATCTCCCGATTGATCCTAAACATAATAATTTTGCCCATTATTACGACTGTAACTACCTCGGTTTGTAGCACGACCGAAACTACGTCCACGTCCACGTTCATATCGCGCACCTGTTTTAATACCTCTATTACCTCTAAATAAAAGCTGCCAAGTGCGAGTCAGGGGTCAGTCAGTTACAGTGGGGAGGGGGGAGGGACAGTTCAGTCAGTTTCAGTTCTATGTATGATGAACCCCAAAATTTATTGCTTTTTCTATTTTCGTGTGATAATCTTAATGCGGTTCACAGAATGCATCTACTTACCAAATTTCAACAGCATAGTTCTTATAGTTTCGGGAAAAAGTGGACGGACAGACAGACATGACGAATCCATAAGGGTTCCGTTTTTTGCCATTTGGATACGGAACCCTAAAAATGGCTTAGTATATACATGATTATACGGCAATGGCGGCGGCGGTCTGAATGCGTTCTTTGTATAAACATTATTTATAGCTCGACCGCTGCTATTTGAGGTTGTTGGTACCTACCTCGGTGTTGGCTCGCAAAAATTGATTCCGATGATGTGCTGGTACCCACACGCGAAAGTTCTTCGTCATTGGCTGCTCTGATAACGTCCTTTAAAGCAGAGTAATTGCGAGCCGTTAAAATGGTGCTTAATCGACTATTTCTCAAGCCTTTGGTGAATCTCTGTATCGCAAATTTTTCATTTACTGGCCTAAATAATTTGAATGCGTTTTCATCGCCGTTAGCTTGGGACATAATCAATTCCACAAATAAATCTTTCAAGATTTTTAATAAAGTCTTCAATAGTTTGCGAACCTTGTCTCGATTTTATCATCTCTAATTGCAGCGCCGTGGCCGATTGCTTTGTCAAAAGATTATTTTTCATGTCAGCAATAAGATTTGTAGAACTTTTAGAATTCGATGCTAGTCGTAATTTTGCATGTTTAGATATACGGGTTGGTACGGGTCAATAACCGTACAACACGTGTATATTATAAATAATTTATTTTATTGCACTTTACGCAGCAATAATTAACTAGTTCATCGTTAGTCGTCATATCGCGCGCGTGACTCAAATCTCTTACCTTTCATTATTTTCACTCATCCTCATTCTTTAATTAATTTGATCTTTATTATTTTATTGTGGACTTTAAATATAGCAATTTTATTATCTTTTATCTTAGTTTATCTTTATCTGACCCCAACCCCGAACATTGGTCCTTCGAGCCGGATTCGTGACCATTACGCGTGTGCTTTTAATACGAAAGAAATCAGTAACTGTTCTTGGTATTTTTTGATATATTCACTGTAAAATTCAATCGAACCAAAAAGCTTTTTTGTGACTTTCTCGTCCCCCTTCATAACAGGTATGAGAGAAGTCGCGGTTTTCATGTCTAACTCAGCCATGGTGTTCATAACCTGCTCACTTACTGAACAAAAGATTCGAATCTTTTAATAATATAACTCTATTACCTCACAAACAACTAATATATCCTTAAACTCCTCCTGTTTTACATATCCCTTAAAAACATTAAAATCTAATTCGCTACGACATAAAATATATTGGTTATATAAATCTTTCGTTTCTAAATATTTTTGTCCTAAAAACTTTTTAGTTCTCTTTGTTGCTTAAATAAATTTATTTATATACATTTTATTTTTTCGTGTTTATAAAAGATGTCACACATTTAAATGAGACAATAGAGAAAAAAAATTTCATTCTTCGGAGCTAATTGTAGGCTATCGGCTTGCGCCTATAATTTTTAGCACGATATATGCGCCTTGTCAATTCCACTGGTGAGACCCGCTTGTGGGAGGCCAGCGAACCGATTCGCTATCGTACTAGAAATCTACTAGACACAAATGATAATGATGCTCTGTTTCACTGCTTGAAGGACCAAATGTAAGGGATTGATCTTGCCTACGATTTATGATAGTGACGAAAGTCGATGATATTGATAAACAGATTGCGTAGTAGAAAATGATAAACACACACAACCTTTTGTAACGAATGCTTTATTATCACTATTTAATAAAAATTCAATATAAAAACTCTGACACGCACCGCGGCGCCAATTAGTTATATAAAATAAAATTAAACTACAGCTGTCAGTACCATTATACTGCAACTGTGAAAGATAAAAAAGTATCATTTCATGCGTAAGTATCAAGAGAAAAGGTTTTCATTTATTTTTCGTTGCCTTCTAATGGCGCCTAGCGCCTGAGGTAAGTCACGTGTTCGCGGTCGGCCAATGGGCATGCACCACAGAATGACAACATCATTAAATAAATATATTTATCTCTCTCTAACAACAGAAATTCCGTAGATGACATTTAATTTTCTTTCCCTTCGTGCGTCGAAGTAGCTGTCTACCGATAGTATTTATGCTGTTTTCGAGTGACGTGATGTTCATGCATGACACGTCTATTTATTTATTTATTTATTTATTTATTTATTTATTTATTTATTTATTTATTTATTTATTTATTTATTTATTTATTTATTTATTTAATTATTCGGAAGACCAACAGCTCAAAAAAACACAATGGTAACAATAATAAACATCAGAGAGCCAATGACAGGTCTCCACGACTAACTCTAGATTAACAATCTGTAGACAGTTAATATAAGTTTCAGCATAAAACAGCATTACCTAATGACTATTAAACCCTGCAAAAAATTCAAGACTCAGCATGCGCCTCAATGTGTTCGGTTTAGTATTAAATACGTCAATGTCGAACTTTGTTACTTGTTCGTTTAAGCAATCACTCGCTCGCCAGAGGAACGCGTTTTGTCTATAATTTGTGGATACTAAAGGCAGGTGGATGGGCTTTTGACGTCTCGTGCCTATCCTAGGTACGTTAAAATCTATTTTGGAAAGAAGGTCTGGGCAATCAATAATGCCGGATATTAAATTTATTAAATATACAACATCTGCTATCATCCGTCGGTTCTTTAAAGGCAAAATATGAAACCTAGCACATAGATTATGGTAATGATCGGACTTGTATTTTATATTTAGCTTATAACATAGAAATCTCATAAATTTGCGTTGTATATTTTCAACTCTGCCTGCATATATTTCATATCGCGGATTCCAGACTTGACTTCCGTATTCCAATATACTACGCACAAAAGTACAGTACAAGACTTTGAAAGTCTTGGCCTCCTTAAAACCGTTAGAAGCTCGCATCACAAACCCTAACGCTCGCAAAGCCTTACTAACTATGCTGTCGATATGGTCATCAAAAAGCAACTTAGGGTCATGTATAATGCCGAGATCGCGAACATTATGGTGTTTAATTAGTTTGTGACCATTAAGAAAATATTCAGATGCTAATGTGACAGGTTTCCTGCTATAAGTGACTACTACGCATTTGGTAGGATTTAGATCTAATTTATTCAGGATGCAGTAATTTGTTAAGCGCGTTAAGTCTGCTTGGAGAGCTAGGCAATCGTTAGGCGTTGAGACTGATGCGAAAACCTTCATATCGTCCGCAAAGCATAGAAGGCGAGAATGATGGAAGCATTGGTAGATGTCATTTACGAAGATTAGGAACAAAAGAGGACCAATAAGGGAACCTTGGGGGATACCGCTAGGCACCAAAACCCAACCAGACATATAATTGTTGACCACTACTGCTTGTGAACGATTACTTATATAAGAGGAAAACCATCTCAACAGGTCTCCTCTTATTCCTATCAACTCTAGCTTGGCCAGTAGGATGCTATGATCAATTCGGTCAAAACATTTTGTATAATCTGTGTAAATGACATCTACCTGACTGCCTTTACTCATGGCTTCTGTTATATAGTCATTTAATAATATTAAATTTGAGGTTGTGGAACGGCCCTTGAGAAACCCGTGCTGATAGCTATTCAAACTATTTTTTACGGCAGCATATATCTGGCTATAAATTAACTTTTCAAATATTTTTGCGACTATACATAATTTAGAGACAGGCCTGTAATTAGTTACGTCAGATTTGGATCCTTTCTTATGAATCGGCGTAATAAATGCCCTCTTCCATAATTTTGGTACAGTACATTCGGAGAGTGATTTATCAAACAGTATATAAAGTGGAATAGCAATGGTATCGGCACATTTATAAAGAAAACATGGGGGTATTAAATCCGGTCCGGCTGATTTATCGAGGTCGAGCGATTTCAAAAGTTTTATCACTGTAGAAATGTTAATGTGTACCTTATTAATGTCGGATACTGTTCCAGATGCCGGGTCAGTGTTTTTATAAGTCGAAAGAGATGTTGATGAAGGCTGTAGAAAATTAGAAAGAAAGTAATCCGAGAAAACATCACAAATACTCTCCCCTGTGTTAGCGATTAAGTTACCATACGTCATGGACGCGGGAATACTCGCCGATTTATGATGCGTTTTGACATATGTCCAAAAATATTTGGGATTTCTTTCGATAGACGCTTCTACTGATTTAATATATTTGTCATAGCATTCTCTCTCCAACCGCTTAACCCGTTCCCGTAACATTTTAAATGTTTCATAATCCGCTCTATTGCCGTATATCTTAAACTTTTTATTATATTTATGCTTTTCCTTGATGCTTCTTTTCAATGCCGCCGTATACCAAGAAGGAAAGGAATTATTATTTCGTATAATACGTTTTGGAATATATTTTTCAATTAATTGCCTTGTATGTGAATAAAACATATCAACTGCATGATCTACCGACACACCTGATAGTTTATTAGGCCAGTCTATGCTACTAATGTCATTATTTATTCTATCATAATCGCCTTTTAAAAATAAGTATTTTGTTCGGGGCGCAGGTTTCAAATAATTTAGTTTTGTTGATACAAAGCGTACCGAAAGAGCTTTGTGGAATGGATCTATTGGTACTAACGAATTAGTGCATTCGGAGACGTGCAAATACTCATTTGAGAGAACAAGGTCCAATATTCTACCGTGTGCATTTTTTACGTGGTTAAATTGATGTAGGTTATGAAGATGTAACATGTCAATCAAGCGTTTATATTACGTCATTGGTCTAAACGCGTCGGTTGGTATATGGTATATGTTGTACGAGTGTGTTATGTGGTGTGCGTAGGTGCGCGCGCTGTCGGGGCACCGCGACGAGGCGTACGTGCTGGAGTCGCATCCGTTCCTGGGCGGCGTGTTCCTGTCGGCGGGCCACGACGGCCAGCTGTTCGTGTGGGACGCCGGCGCCGACGCGCCGCTCGCGCGCTTCCACAACCGTATCGACGGGCACGGCGACGGCGCCATCTTCGACGCCAAGTGGGGCGGCGGCGCCAGCGTGGCCGCCACCGACTCGCACGGGCACCTGCTGCTGCTGGGGCTGGGCCGCGGCCACCGGCTCTACTCACAGCTGCCCACCGAGCTGTTCTTCCACACGGACTATCGGCCCGTGGTGGTGGACGCGCTGGGCGGCGCGCACGACGAGCAGACGGACACGCCACCGCACCTGCTGCCGCCGCCCTTCCTCGTGGACGTGGAGGGCGCGCCGCACGCGCCCGAGTACCAGCGCCTCGTGCCCGGCCGCGAGAACCTGGCGCTGTCGCAGCTCATCCCCGCCGCCGACGCGCCGCGCTCGCAGATCAACTCGCTCATCGAGGCGCTGGCGGCGGGCCCCGCCGGGCCGGGCGCGGGCGCGGCGCGCGGCGTGTGGCGCGGCGAGGGCGTGCGCTACACGGCGGGCTCGTGGCAGCGCGGCGACCCGCTGCTGGTGCCGCAGTGCACGCGCCCCATCGTCGCGCCGCCCGCGCCCGCCGCGCTCGAACACCTGCACCGCGCCTGCGCCGAACTCAACGCGCTCGAACAGGTACGCGTCTACTATACACTCGACCGTCCAACCATTTGTCTATCCGTCCACCCATTCCTACCGTACCTCGTCCACCCAAGGATCTCATTTAGGTTAATAATGGGTTACTAAATGGTGAGATGTTAGGGTCCGATCCCACGGCCGTTAGACGGGCGTGCGCGTTTCTCGATTAGATCGAAATCGAGTCCTTACTGTTACTATCCATACACGAAAACCTAACAACGTTTTATTTAAAGGATATTGTTGTAAACCGTAATACAATTAAATTTACACATAAAGTACATTCTAGTTTCTCAATACTACGATTCTTCAAAAGCATTCGATTATGTATGTCATGATATTCTTGCAAGTAAACCGACGACTACACCCTATTGAGACGTAGAGACTTACTGGTCTCGTTATATTTTATATAATATCATGTAATGAGCCAATATAAGCTTTCTAAAATTCACCGGCTCGCCTTATAGGCGTTAGGCGTACCGCAAGGTTCGATATTAGGTTTATGTATAGTTTCAAATAACAATTAAAATATTTTTTTGTTATTATGCATAATTTATTGTTACGCTTTGGAATGTGAGAAAAGGCAGTATACTACCAGCATTATTTTGTGCACTAGGCGTGGTATCGTCGCGAGATGCGTCGGCGGCCGCTGATGATCAGCACGGCGCCGGACGGCGCGGGCGGGCCGCGGCGGCGCGCGGGGCGGCGGGCGGGCGCGCGGCCGGCGGCGCGCGCGGCCCCGCGCCCCGCGCCCCGCCCCTCCCCGCCGTCGCCCGCGCCCGACAGCGCCAGCGGCAGCGACACCAGCGACGAGTGGGTGCAGCGCGCGCCGCCCTCGCGCCACTCGCGCACCACGCCCGACAGCCGCGCCAGCGCCTCCACGCTCGACCTCGACACCACCTCCAGGTATGCCTCCACCTCCACCTATACCGTAGTAGCGTGACGACACTCCACTACCGCGGCCCACGTCTCTGCAAAGTCACACACACAATGGCAAATATGTATTAATGACGCGACTTGATGGCATGTCATATCAAAATGATACGACTTACTGTATTGTCTCACACAAGCGACTAATATTAAAATGTTGCACCGCAATAATACCAATATTAAAACGACGCACCGAACTAATATGTTTTACTATAAAGTCACTCCGCAATGACACTACTAATATTAAGATGTCTCACTAAAACAACGACAAATATTAAAATGTCACATCGGAAAACACATCATACATGACATGTAAATTCAGTAAATGTAATAAATCCACTAACCCTTTTGACATTCATAAGCGTTACTACTACTAGGTCACAACCTAAATTAATAAATTATTTCTGAGTTTGAATTTGACACACCAAAGTGACACGACTTACTGTAATGTCACAAGGAAATAACACTAGTAATATTACAATGTCGCACTGAGATGTCACAGGACAATACAAATGTTACATCGATGTCACCTAGCTTATTTTAATGTCACACAGAAATGGCATGACTTCTATTGAATTGTGTCACTGAACTGTCACATGTAAATGTCACATCGTAGTGACGCGGCTTAATTTAACGTCACACAGAAATGTAACATATCACAACAAATGTCACATGTCACATAGAAATGACATGGCTTATTATAATGTCACAAGACACAGGAAATGTCACACCTCTGTGACACAGCTTATGTGATATTATTCATATCGAAATGAAAACTAATGTTAAAATGTCTCACCGATATAACATGCCTTGTTGTATCCCCGTTAAACCTGTGAGACCATGAATAGCTTAATTGGTAAAGCAACGACACAGTTTATCGATATCGCAGGTTCAAGTCCTGCTTCATGGATTGTCATTCCCCCATTTATAATTTACATTTATAATATATATTATACATTTCTGATAAGTCTGATGAATAAGAGTCAGAGATTATGTGTTGTGATTCTGATGTCACGTTGATCATTGTGAATAATTAGTGTCGTTTGTCGCAGCTCGCACTCGTGCAGTCGGACCGGCAGGTGCGTGCCACTCACTGCGTTTAGCGCGATTATATATACCTCTGTTACATGCCATTATTATATATCTTTACGATTTATATAGCAAGTAGATGGTCGTACGGCTTTCTTGCGTATAAACATATATTTTCCTTTTTTTTATTTAGGGAGAAACATCAAACAACGTGGTTGTTTGATGTTTCTCCCTAAATAATAAAAACAACAGAATCACTTAAAACTAGGTAGTAATGTAGCCCACGGCGAAGTTTACATATTACCATATAAATGGCATAAATGTTGCCCGCGTCGTGTACAACAGCTTTGAAAGAATGTTTTTTTAAATAGTTTTCTTATATTGCTCCAACTTTAACGAAATATAGATTTACTGTTACTAACCCATAAAAACATGAAGTTATTTTAATTAATTTGTCTTTTAAAGTGAATTACCAAAGAAATCCTGTTATTTAAATACCACTATAATATAAAAAAGACTTTTTCAATTTTATGTTCTCATATTAGACATTTGTTATGTGTAAGACCTGTTATCACAAGCAGATATTATTCTATTTTAATATACAATGGTCTATCGATATTCAACGTAATTGCAATGTACTATCGACTTGAGCGACGGTTGACCATTTCAGAAAAATTTTCGCTTACACATGTTGACTTTAAGTGACTCCGCCCTAAAAAAAAAACCCTTGTAAAAAACTCAAACAAAAAGGTCGTAGTTGTGGCCTGCTATGCGATTTTAACCTTAGGAGTGGTCATCCGTCGCTCAAGTCGATAGTACATATGCAGACTCATGCTAGGTTACAGTGTGGCTGAATGTGGTCAGAATTCTGTATTAGTATTTTAATAAAACAAAGACTCAACTCGAAATTTGAAAGTTAGGTAATTTTAACTATATACACACTATAAGAGTTCAAATTGCCTTAGTTCCAAATTTCGAGTTAAATCTCCGTTTAGGAGCCGACTTAAAAGAAGGAGGAGGTTCTCAATACGACTGTATTAATTTTTTTATTATCTCAGAACGTTTTTGTTGGTGACCTTTCTATGTGGTCCCGTTTAAATTGAACTAGTAGTTTTTGAGTTATCTTTAATAATGCGTATTTGGTTCACTTCGAGTACATTGATTATGTTCTCAATTTATTACTTGTCTATAGTCTGTTTCAAATACGAAGTCCCTTTTAACACTTCATAACACGTAAATATGCACATTTCATATAAATTACTAAAATAAACAATTATTACTTATGGTACTAAAGACTATTTAAAAGTAATTAGAATTTATACAAAACCTTATAGGTATAATTGATGCACAAATATAATCAGGTAATAATTTCTATTGAAATAAGTCTTAAATTTAAACATCAAAATAAAATAGCATTTTACTACAAATCCGTGGTTACGTACTAGGGTTTTTCTTACTTTCAGTCATAGTGACGCGCCAATATGAATCGGTTAAAATCGAACTAATTCGAGATAACAACAATTGTTCAATAAATACTTTTGTAAATTTGTTTATGGTATTAACTATTATTAGGGTGCAACGTATCTTAAACCCCATTCCGCAAACGCTTAATATATTTTATTTATCAAAAAATTAATTAGAAGATGCGATACGTCCAACACGTATGGTTTAAATATCCCATAGTTTTAAAGAGTAGCCGTCTTGCCAATTAAAATCTGTTATACCACATTTATTTCACCCTTATTCTAAGTATGGAGTAAGTATGTCATACTAGCAATTAATCAAGGATAAGCTCAGATGTTTTTTTACAAGTAAATACGTTATATATAACTTTGATGTAACTATTCTTTTGATATGTCAAACTTGGATTGACAACATTTTTATTTTTCTCTTGCTATCATTTCTGTTTTGATTATAAACTCACGATTACAGTTCGTTTGAAAAATAATCGATAATCGATGTCGTGATGTGTCGATTGCAACGGTATCTTCATTATTGCTGTTTAACGATCATCTGTCAAATGAGACTTCGTATTTGAAATGGATTATAGTTGAAGTTGCAATCTTTTGTTTAAATTTTTGTTTGACGAGAGTGATATGTATTACGTGTTGTGTGTTCATTAATAAGTGAGCTTTTGTCGAGTTGTGTATTAATGTTGTTGTTGGTCCTGTAGCAGTTCGTCATCGTCGTCGCAGTACTCGGACTGGGAGGCGGGCGCGGCGCTGGCGCCTCCCGCGCGTGCGCGCCGCCGGCCCCTCAGACCCACCAAGAGGTATCACAACATATTCATGCTATTCATTATTTATTAATAATTTAATTACAATGTTAACTATTTAAGTAACCGCAAAATTTATAAAGTGATAATATATTTTATAATTAATATAGTAACAATTTAATAATTTTAATTATTCCTCTAAAATGTGCAGTAATTTAAGTGGATAGTCACGTCACTGCTAGTGCAGTGATAGTGCTCACGTGTGGTGGATTCTCTCCGCCCAACGCTCACCGCTCACATTTGTTCTTCATAAATAATTGTTTCTATTCAGAGTTTTGTTTTCATTTGATGTTTACTAAGTTACTCGTGGATGGCCCTTGGGCCTTAGGCCCTTCCCTAACTATGTGAATGCGACGCGTTGACTGGATTGAGGATGGGTCTGCTGGGATTGGCATATCCAAATCCTGAGGACTTCAGGCTTCTCCCTCTGAAGTGTACGCTACGACTGATGCAGTACATTCATAGGGAGATAGCTAAGGGATAAATCTTGGGGCCGACACAAAAGATCCCAATGGGTCGCCGGTCTGTACTGACTAGCCCTCACACATAAGATAAGATAAAATACTCGCGAGACACAGAGTTTATTGTGATATGAGAGTAGTCTTAAAACAGGATAAGCTAAAGTGTATGGTGTGCAGGTACAGCCCGAGCCACGTGCCGACGAAGCGCTCGGAGCGGTCGGTGCCGGCGCCCGCCACGCACGCCGCGCCGCCCGCCACCGTCGCCAGCGCCGAGCCCGGGCCCGCAGGTACGCACACACGCACGCACGCACAGACTAGCGCTCGGAGCGGTCGGTGCCGGCGCCCGCCACGCACGCCGCGCCGCCCGCCACCGTCGCCAGCGCCGAGCCCGGGCCCGCAGGTACGCACACACGCACGCACGCACAGACTAGCGCTCGGAGCGGTCGGTGCCGGCGCCCGCCACGCACGCCGCGCCGCCCGCCACCGTCGCCAGCGCCGAGCCCGGGCCCGCAGGTACGCACACACGCACGCACGCACAGACTAGCGCTCGGAGCGGTCGGTGCCGGCGCCCGCCACGCACGCCGCGCCGCCCGCCACCGTCGCCAGCGCCGAGCCCGGGCCCGCAGGTACGCACACACGCACGCACGCACAGACTAGCGCTCGGAGCGGTCGGTGCCGGCGCCCGCCACGCACGCCGCGCCGCCCGCCACCGTCGCCAGCGCCGAGCCCGGGCCCGCAGGTACGCACACACGCACGCACGCACAGACTAGCGCTCGGAGCGGTCGGTGCCGGCGCCCGCCACGCACGCCGCGCCGCCCGCCACCGTCGCCAGCGCCGAGCCCGGGCCCGCAGGTACGCACACACGCACGCACGCACAGACTAGCGCTCGGAGCGGTCGGTGCCGGCGCCCGCCACGCACGCCGCGCCGCCCGCCACCGTCGCCAGCGCCGAGCCCGGGCCCGCAGGTACGCACACACGCACGCACGCACAGACTAGCGCTCGGAGCGGTCGGTGCCGGCGCCCGCCACGCACGCCGCGCCGCCCGCCACCGTCGCCAGCGCCGAGCCCGGGCCCGCAGGTACGCACACACGCACGCACGCACAGACTAGCGCTCGGAGCGGTCGGTGCCGGCGCCCGCCACGCACGCCGCGCCGCCCGCCACCGTCGCCAGCGCCGAGCCCGGGCCCGCAGGTACGCACACACGCACGCACGCACAGACTAGCGCTCGGAGCGGTCGGTGCCGGCGCCCGCCACGCACGCCGCGCCGCCCGCCACCGTCGCCAGCGCCGAGCCCGGGCCCGCAGGTACGCACACACGCACGCACGCACAGACTAGCGCTCGGAGCGGTCGGTGCCGGCGCCCGCCACGCACGCCGCGCCGCCCGCCACCGTCGCCAGCGCCGAGCCCGGGCCCGCAGGTACGCACACACGCACGCACGCACAGACTAGCGCTCGGAGCGGTCGGTGCCGGCGCCCGCCACGCACGCCGCGCCGCCCGCCACCGTCGCCAGCGCCGAGCCCGGGCCCGCAGGTACGCACACACGCACGCACGCACAGACTAGCGCTCGGAGCGGTCGGTGCCGGCGCCCGCCACGCACGCCGCGCCGCCCGCCACCGTCGCCAGCGCCGAGCCCGGGCCCGCAGGTACGCACACACGCACGCACGCACAGACTAGCGCTCGGAGCGGTCGGTGCCGGCGCCCGCCACGCACGCCGCGCCGCCCGCCACCGTCGCCAGCGCCGAGCCCGGGCCCGCAGGTACGCACACACGCACGCACGCACAGACTAGCGCTCGGAGCGGTCGGTGCCGGCGCCCGCCACGCACGCCGCGCCGCCCGCCACCGTCGCCAGCGCCGAGCCCGGGCCCGCAGGTACGCACACACGCACGCACGCACAGACTAGCGCTCGGAGCGGTCGGTGCCGGCGCCCGCCACGCACGCCGCGCCGCCCGCCACCGTCGCCAGCGCCGAGCCCGGGCCCGCAGGTACGCACACACGCACGCACGCACAGACTAGCGCTCGGAGCGGTCGGTGCCGGCGCCCGCCACGCACGCCGCGCCGCCCGCCACCGTCGCCAGCGCCGAGCCCGGGCCCGCAGGTACGCACACACGCACGCACGCACAGACTAGCGCTCGGAGCGGTCGGTGCCGGCGCCCGCCACGCACGCCGCGCCGCCCGCCACCGTCGACAGCGCCGAGCCCGGGCCCGCAGGTACGCACACACGCACGCACGCACAGACTAGCGCTCGGAGCGGTCGGTGCCGGCGCCCGCCACGCACGCCGCGCCGCCCGCCACCGTCGCCAGCGCCGAGCCCGGGCCCGCAGGTACGCACACACGCACGCACGCACAGACTAGCGCTCGGAGCGGTCGGTGCCGGCGCCCGCCAAGCACGCCGCGCCGCCCGCCACCGTCGCCAGCGCCGAGCCCGGGCCCGCAGGTACGCACACACGCACGCACAGACTAGCGCTCGGAGCGGTCGGTGCCGGCGCCCGCCACGCACGCCGCGCCGCCCGCCACCGTCGCCAGCGCCGAGCCCGGGCCCGCAGGTACGCACACACGCACGCACGCACTGACTAGCGCTCGAAGCGGTCGGTGCCGGCGCCCGCCACGCACGCCGCGTCGCCCGCCACCGTCGCCAGCGCCGAGCCCGGGCACGCAGGTATGCACACACGCACGCACGCACAGACTAGCGCTCGGAGCGGTCACTGCCGGCGCCCGCCACGCACGTCGCGCCGCCCGAAACCGTCGCCAGCGCCGAGCCCGGACCCGCAGGTACGCACACACGCACGCATACACGCATGCACACATGCACGCACACACGCCCGCACACACGCACGCACAGACAAATGCTCGGAGCGGCCGGTGCCGGCGCACGCCACGCACGCCGCGCCGCCCGCCACCGTCGCCAGCGCCGAGCCCGGGCCCGTAGATACGCACACACGCACAGACATTCACGCACACACCTCTCTATACTTGAAGATGTAGCCAGAAACTCACTGCAGCCATATTCCTCTAGACATGTTTTAAGTGCAAAATAACGAGAGCTGAGCCTATTGACGTCTACAACAATCTCTAACAGCTGCCCGGAATCAGTATTAAAGAAAAAAAATAAAGGGGTAATTAATATTGAAATTAATTTTAATTACTATTTTACGAATTTTATCGCGTGTAAAGTAGTTTTATTTTAATAAAAACATTTTCGTCAATATAAGACAATATTAAGGGTGCGTTCCACTTGGCGTTCACGACGCTCAAGACGCTCCTTTAGCCGTTCCACATGACGACTACGATCGTTATGTGCGCGGCGAAAACGTCACTCATGACGTCATTACTCACGCCCACGCAACGCTCACGACGACCCACCTCCTATCATGGGTCGTCGTGAGCGTTGCGAAATTTGGCGGCATTTTCAATATAAAGTTGATAACAAAGATGGCGACAATGAAAATTATTTTATCTGGTCAGACTTAGGTACAAATTGTAACTTTTTAAAACTCTTTAAGCATTTGACTTTTCTTTTCTAATTTATTCAATTTACATCAACGCTCAAAACACTCCATTATCCGTTCCACTTGAGTTTACAATTGTAACGCTCGGAAGCAAGTGGAATGGGAAAATCCCTAGTCGTGAGCGTGAGCGTCGTGAGCGCCAAGTGGAACGCACCCTAAGTAATTAATATTTTAGGATGTATGAAAAAGTGGAGTCGTTGTGATGATATCTTACTATCTCCCTCGGACAGCTGCGGTTAATTAGTGTTTACGTCATAGTTTGTATAATGCATCCTTTTTCTGTCATTTGACTACCCTCACTACCAGATTTTAAAGGCTTATAATTTTAATAATTATTAAGTAGATTGCAAAAATTTGTTATAGTTTGGGTAATGTAACTCCGCTGACTTTAAATAATAAATAAATGTGAAGCTATAAATGAAGTACAGCTTTTCACAATCTCTTTATGGTACGTTTGGTTCCCAAAGTGGGTGCGGCGCGCGGGCACGCGGAGGAGCTGCCGGACGCGTACCGGCCCGGCGAGTGGATCACGGCCGTGTCGCCGCGCAAGGCGCCCTACCACCCGCAGATGGGCGACCAGTGCCTCTACTTCCGACTCGGACACCAGAAGTACGAGCTAATTCTTTATATGTCGTATCATACTAACATTATTGTCGGCCTCGATGGCGCTGTGGTTAGTGTAACCGACTAACCACAGCGTCATCGAGACTATCGAAACCGCGACCTGAGTCGTAGCCTCAGGTCGCGGTTTCGATTCCCGCACAAGTCAAACATTTGTTTGCATGAACATGTATGTTGGATTAATGTTGGTCAAAAATATCCCAATAATTTGTATTCGGTCGGATTTGGCATTTGAACTCGAAGTCCTCATACACAGCAGCCGAATACACCCCGCTCCGCCATTGATGCAGCATTCTACATAAACTATAAATAAACTGAGACAGCATGCCACTTGAGAATCTCACCTCGTATAAATAAAACTTAATTTAGCATTCGGTGTACAATAACTGTGATGTGTGCGCAGGTACTTCGAGGCGGTGGCTGAGAAGGACGTGTACAAGATCATGCCGCGGGACAAGCCGTGGGAGTGCACGCACGTATATGTACGTATACTGTTGTATCACTAAGTGTTTGGCAAAAAGTTTTACGAATTTACTGCAATTTTGTATGATTATTTGTGATTTTTATATATTCTGCTAGGTAGGTTAGATTTTGTTAGTTAACAACGTTAATTAGGAAGATTCCGTTAGCGATTAAATAGGCTCGGTAATCGTCATGAATGTGTATCATATTAGGCATGGACACAAGTAAGTCTATTAGCAGTTCAGTCGCTTTCAACATTTATTTAATCCATTAAAAAGTGTGCACTCACATACATATGTAGGCACATTGCTACTGTGTAACCTCAATATTTAAGATGTACTTACAACCTCAATAGTATCGACTCGATTGTGCTGAATATTATTTAATTCTTTTACTTAGTCATATATTTCTGTTTACATGTGTGAATATGTGTATGCTCACACATACTTAATATTATAATATAAATACTCTCGATATGAGCAAATAAACAAGCATTCTGAACACGCAATCGTAGTTTCTACTACAGTAACTAAAGTTAGGTTATCAATAAAGATCGGTGTAACGAATATTACCCTAGTGTTATTTCGAGATTTCCCTCATGTCTGACCACCACGTGGACGAACTAAAAAATGAAGATGGGCCTCTTACGCGCTCATGTATATCAGAAATAATAACGGGCCCATTAAATTACCCTGTGGTACACCACATTGTATTTGCCTTGTTTGTGTTTAATTTATACTTTTTTATACTCTGGGACTGCTTACACATGCCGACCTATTACCTGGCTTTCATTTTAGATGCTGAAACATGTTTGTGAGCCCATAGCCTTGTAGTTTAATAATATATGTACGGTCGACAGAATCAAAGGCCTTACTGTAGTCCATGTATAAAGTAGTTAGTAACTGTGTCCGTTGCAGGAGTGCGAGCTGGTGAAGGTTGTGGGTATCAAGTACGTGATCAAGCCGCCGCGCGTGGTGTGCCTGCGGCTCGCGTGCGAGCTGGGCGCGCCCGGAGCCGCCGGAGCGGGCGCCGCGCCGCGCACCATCACCGTGCGCTACCACGACATGCCCGACGTGATCGACTTCCTCGGTACATACGTACTACTTACTTCTGTTACTCATGATTTAGGTTGTTCTTTCTGGGTAAGGACACAGCACGAGGTTGTTTGTCTGTTGATGGTTAGAATCAGCTTTGTGACTATAAAATTTTAATTTGTATTAGCGTTTACATTTGCTCATATCTATGTTTTGAGTTAGGTGTTTGTTTTGACTCAATATGTTTGTATATGTTGCAGTGCTGCGGCAGCAGTACGACGCGGCGGTGGCGCGGCGCTGGGGCGCTGGTGACCGCTTCCGCTGCATGATCGACGACTGCTGGTGGACCGGAGAGGTACATCACACACACTTACATTATTTCTTTTTATTGCTATTGTTGTCAGAGCATAGGAACATGGTGCTGGATTGATATTTGTGATGCAATTCGAATTCAAATTTCTTGCTGACATGGCACGCCATTCAAGAGATAGGGTCACTCGATCTTTTGATGACTGCTACATTGACTCGAGTTGTTACGATTCTTCTTTTCGTTCTGTTAATTGGAAATTAATTTTGAACTTGCAATTAAGCGTTAAACATGTAGTTTCAGTGGATTATACTGTTGCGAATGTAAAACTGTACTTACTAAAATCTTATTTATATTGGCAAATAAACAAATTGTATTGAGTTTATAGCAAAATTTTAAAATTGCATTTGTTTTTAGCATGTGGGCTAACTTGCTGAAAGACCTAGTGAATTCAAGCTAATGATTTTTTTTTGACCCGTTCACAAATTTGGCAACATCATTTGAGTTACTCGAGTTAAAAATAGTTCAAGTCGCATTTCTCTCCAGTTGTGAATAAACCGTGTGTGTGTATGCGTGCAGGTGCTGGAGCGCGCATGCTCGCCGGGCGCAGGCGCCAGCTCGCTGGGTGCGGACGCGGCGGGGCAGGCGGCGCACGACTGGGCCGCCGCCGCCGCCGCGCACTTCCTTGCGCTGCGCGTGCGCTGGGACAACGGAGAGGTACCGCCCCTCCCCCTCCCCAAAACAGTACTAAGTGTAGCATGGCGACTAACATGTATTACACGCGGGCGCGGCGGTTGTAGTTTGTACAATAAACGAACTGCGTGTTGTGTTGCAGGTGGAGCGGTTGTCCCCGTGGGACCTGGAGCCGCTGGACCCGGCGCGGCTGCCGTCGCAGCCGGGCGGCGCCGTGCCCGTGCTGCCGCGCGAGCTGGACGCCGTGCTGTACCGCGCCGCGCCGCACGAGTGGGACGGCGAGCGCGCGCACGCGTGCCGCGCCATCGCCGACCACATCGGTGCGTACTGCTGCTCGTACTACTAGTGTGCGAGTGACGTCACTACAGCCGGGCGGCGCCGTACCCGTGCTGTTGCGCGCGCTGGACGCCGTGCTGTACCGCGCCACGCGCACGGTGCGTACTGCTGGATGTACTGCTAGTGCGTGTATGACGTGACTACAGCTCGGCACTATTGTGGCAGGGTCGGTGATGTCGCTGGCGGCGGCGGAACCGTTCGTGGCGCCGGTGGACCTGCAGCAGTACCCCGCGTACGCGCGCGTGGTGCCGTACCCCGTGGACCTGGCCACCATACGCGCGCGCTGCGAGCAGCTGTTTTACCGCCGCGCCGCCGCCGCGCAGTTCGACGTGCGCTACCTCGCCACCAACGCCGAGCGCTTCAACGAGCCCCACGCCATCATCGTCAGGTACACACCCACACATAAATTGCTAAAGTTACCCCTATTCACAAATTAAGACCTAAAATAGGTCCAGGTTACTAACGGCATATATCTGTATTGCCAGTTCTGTCATCAAAAATCCTAGAGATGATTCTAGATGCTAGATTGGAAAAATATTTAACCGCTATTAACTACATTTCAAAATAAAAGTGTGGTTTTAGGCCCAAAAGTAACACACTTACAGGTACCATCGAACATGATACCAAATCAAAAAAATTGCTTTAGGTTTTTATTAAGCTTTCGACACCGTAAGTCAAACTCCTTTTGGAAAAGCTAAAATATATCGGTATCACTGGCAAGGTATTACAAATATTTTGTATCATATCTTTCTCATAGTTCACAAGTAGTTAAAATAGACAACAATAACTACGGCACATCACTACCCACCACTTGTGGCATTCCTCAGGGCTCAATATTGGGTCCATTGCTCTTTGTCATTTAGATAAACAACATATATGACTTAGGTCTACATGGACATATCTATACTAATATTATAAAGCTGTAGACTGTTTGTTTGGTTGTACGCGCTAATCTCAGGAACTAATGGTTCGAATTGAAAGATTATTTTAGTTTGTTAGATAGCTTATTTATTGAGGAAGGCTATAGGTTATATAACATCACTACGACCCACGGGAACGGCGCAGAAACTGTAAATGCGGGAGAAGCCACGGGCACAGCTAGTTACTTTATATGCAGACGATACCTGTTTAGTTTATATTTTATATATTTTTTTATTTTTGCTAAGCGATTTATGTGATTTAAAAACGGGTCTTTAAGCGATCGTGCTTGGTATTTACATACCTTTTTCCAAATTGGTATGTGAATTCCGAGCATGACACAAATATTATTTATTTTATTTTCTGTCTGACCAATATTACCAGTATCAAAGTCTGATGTTTTATTATATATTATCGTCATGTATGTATGTTTGTGTGTGCGTGTGTGGCGCAGACAGGCACGGCTGGTGACGGACCTGCTGCTGCACATAATCGCGGCGTGGCGCGACTGCGACGTGCTGGCCAAGTACCACGAGCTCGCCGACAACTACCATTCCTCCGACGACGAGCCGCTGCGACCCGCCAAGGTACCGCACCACTACTTACACCTACCCAACCGGTCATATACCACCCGTACCATAACCCACCTAGTTGTCATCTACCTACTTGTCATCCACCTATTGTCTAGTACTGACTACCTATCCATCACCTGCATATCTAGGTTAACGTAACGACATTATGTCCACTCCTGTCGCCTTAACATCACCAAAGACCATTTGGTTTCTCGTTCGCCACTCAAATACCATCACATAAAATTTAAGTAAATCTTGATAACAAAATTATTCTTTTGTATAAATTATTTCTTTTATATATTTATACATTTGCCAAGTTTTTTATCAATGCAAGGATTAACAAGGGCTCCATATGAAGATCCTGTGATACTCCTGCGGTCTAATTATGATTGTGATTTGAAATTTGGCGGCTTGAGTGCGAATCTGAGAACTATTTTGCAAGATTTAATCACACCAGCACATCAGTGACCCGTGTCTACCCTTATGAGTGATTTAGCGACCAAGATGAAACGATTGATAAGGTCAAACGCCTTGCTAAAGCAGGCGCGTGCGCTTCATACAAGCAAATAAGCACCTAGTCCGCTGGGCTATGTAAATCTATATAATCGAAATCTATTTATTAAAATTATCAGATACAATAAGAGCTTGTGCCACTGCCATCTATTGGTCCTTGAGCGAACTACTAAACAAATAGAATATATAATAGAGAGATGTCTGGCAGCAGAGATATTTCGTGCTTATTGGCAGTACATTTAAACGTCAATCGAGCGTAATCGAGACAAATATTTTGCTTGTGTGTATAAAATGCACGTGTGCGTCGGCGAGCAGCCGACTGAAGGCACTGCCTACAACGAAAATCCAACCAGTTTAAATAATTGTCAAAAAACATCATAATTGTTGTTTATTATAGGCCTATTATTTTAGCAATATAGCATTGTACGCCATTATTAATTATTTCACAGAGCTGTCGAGGAGATTTTGAGCGCTTTGTAATTGATAACTAAATTATTAGTGAAATTGCCGGAATTACTGTAAATTATGGAAAATTGTACCTGTGAGATCTGTGTTGGTGATGTGTGTTTAAATAAATTAAGTTTTCTCGACGTTGTCTTTTGATGACAAAAATAAAATAATTTCTCTTGGACGCTGTGTTCGCAATTTAGGTCTAAAACAACAGAAAGGTAATACGACACGTTCTTATAATAAAAAGTATTATGATATTTATAGCTGGCTAGCGGGCTGTGTACTCACAAATAAACTATTTTGTTTGTTAACCAAATTGCGATCGACCGAAAAGAAAACGAGGTGTTGACAATGTCTTGAACGAGTGTCGTAGTCGTTATAAAAACTTAAACTTACCTTAAGTTTTTCAATCTACTTTCGTATGAATATTATACTTTGTATTGTAATAATTTTCCAGAGCAATTGATCGTCGAACTCATTAATTCGCATGAACATTACTTTAAGGCGGATCGCCTTAGGAATGAGCTCCGATGCGTTTATAAATCAGACGAATCAAAAACGTTAGGAATATTTGATCTTATTCAATATTTACATACAAACAATTTAACAGCCATATTTCCCGAAGTTTACAAATTAGCAAAATTAATAGTTACGATTCTAGTTACACTCTATGCGCTGTAGCATGGTGCGGGTGACAGTTTCAGTAACGTTTCGTTTCACTCTTGAAAGTTGCTGCGATTTACAAATTATGACTTAGTATTTCAGTTGTACCACATTAGTAATATATTAAATCATTAATTACTGTAGTAAATTAAATTAAACCCAACCAGAATGTTCTAGTCTACAAATAAAATCGAATGGAAATAAAAATTAAGCAAAGTGTTATGTGTATAACGTAACGCCATAGACGTATTTAGTGATGGGATGTAATGCTACGATGGATAGTCGATGTTTTTTATAATAAAAAACGTATAGTGATAGTTCAATTATTATTGTAAAAAGTCTATAATTATATTAATGAAACAACAGAACATATATAAAAAAATTGATTTAAACTAATCTCATATCAGAGTCAGGAACATCCGAATTGTCACTAAATTCATCATCTGTATCTGTGACGGATATTATTAACGATGACTCCATTATATTGTCAATATGGATGTCACGATCCCAATCAGACATAATGTCCCTTTTTGTTTTATTCACAACCTTCGACCAGTCTTCAGGTTGAACATTGTTGATGGCCTCTTGCAATAGGGCCAACATCTTATTTGCCGTAAATCAATCATAAACACGATTTTGATTATTTTATATAAGTACAAAGATATTATTATGAAGCCATAAAATATATTTATTGACAAGTTTATATACGTAGTTACACTGCACAACTGAATAACACACTAATTTTCAAAACACTATTAATGAGAACTAGATTTATGCTGCGAGTATCGATAGTGCTAAAAATCAGTTGCATAACGTCACATCCCTAGTGGTACTGACAAACGTCATACAGGCAACTGTCACCCGCACCATGCTACAGCGCAAAGAGTGTAGTAGCGCATAGGCTGAACGATCATTTTCTTGCTTAAAAAGAATCCATACATATCTACGTAACACACAGGGCCAAAGCAAACTCACTGATTTGTCTATGATTTCAATTGAAAAATAACTTTTAATGATTTTAAATCGATCTTGTAATTTTTACGACGACGTTTTACAGAATTATTTAAAAAAAGATAGGCGCGTTGATTTGATTTATAAAAATTAAAATAATACCTACAGTCAAGTATGTTAGTAATTTCGTTCATTTATTTTTGTTCATTTGCGCAAAAAACACTTAACATCTCACGACTTTGTAATATCTACAAGACTACAATGGATATCATTTAGGTGACTCGTTCTCACCATCAGTCACTTATTTGGATATTCATGGTGGCCGCACACACAATCATCAACAGTGCCATGTCGAAAAGTCGCTGAATTGAATTTGGTAAGATATTTTATTTATGTATTATACACAGATATATATACACACAAAAACATTTATAAATGAAATGTAGTGCCCTCGCAGAGGTTTCGGGTAGGGCGTGCATACCCTACCAGTAATCTTTGTGCACGCCCCTGTGCTAAAGTCAGTTCGGTCAAAGGACAACACTACACGGTGGATAGACACTCTCGCCGTTCAGCTCAGGCTGCATTCAACATGCGCGCCTTGTATACTTATCTACGTCCGTGTTAACGAGCTACATAAGGTTCCGTGGCCATTGCAGTCGCGGAGCCGGCGAGCGCGCGGCGGCGACGAGTGGCGCGGCGCGTGCGGCTCCGTGCTGAGCGAGCTCATGGCGTCCGCCGACGCCGAGCCCTTCCGCGCCGCCGTCTCGCCCGACCAGGCGCCAGGTACGTCAAACCCGCCGTGTCTTCATCCGTGCCAGTTCGAGCTACTCCTGACGCAAAATTAAGTTCATAAGCGTACTTGTAGACCCGAATGAATAAATGATTTTTGACTTTCGACTCGAGGGAGTTAATTAAACGAAAACACTGACAACTTATCACAGCTTATATAGTATCATTGAATAGTTATTAAAATAACCTTTAATCTTATCAATATTAAACAATTACGTATATTTAGAATAAAAAAATATTTTCAAAATATGTGTCACATGTGCGATTTTATTGCACCCTAGTGTAGTAATTTTGTTAGAATATTTGTTTTCTATCCAAGACTTATCTGATTTAGATGCGTGTAACATGTGCTTATATGTGTGTGTGCGTAGACTACTTGCTGGTGGTGACGCGGCCGATGGACTTGGGCACGGTGTCGGCGCGGCTGGCGGGCGGTGAGTACGCCACGCCGGAGCACTTCGCCGCCGACGTGCGCCAGGTGTTCGCTAACAGCCGCCTCTACAACACTAACAAGCGTAGCCGCGTACGTACCACTACCATCTGCCTACCTTTAGTTTAGCCCCTTTTAAGGTGGATAGCTTTATATTATTCATACGATTAACTTGACTTTAATACTATTCATGATTTCAAAATAAAAAAAATAATAGCGTGTGAGCCTTGAGGGACACCCGATGTGACGTATTTCGTAGCTCTCTTCTATTCAAAGCTACAAATTTTAACTTTTTGTTAGTCCAGGTTAAATATGATGGAAGCCATAAATGGATTAGACCTAAATGTCTGCTATTTAAATCAACAGCAAAAAACACTGGAACTATCCAGGTCACCTCTAATGGCATAAATATTGATATTGTAGACAATATAAAATTTCTAGGAGTACAAATGGACGCTTTGTTAAACTGGAAACATGAATTGTCTTCTATTGTTAGTACTATAAATTCAGCCTGCTACGCAATAAGAAGTCTTAGGGATGTTCTCACAATAGCTCAGCTGAGGATGGTTTATTTTGCTCTAGTTAAGTCGAAACTGCGGTATAGCATTCGATTCTGGGGAAATAGCTATAATTATAATATAAAAGCAGCCTTCATAATACAAAAGAGAGCCATTAGAACAATGGTGTGCATACATCAGACTGAATCATGCAGGGACTTTTTTATTAAATTACAGGTACTGACTGCTCCATCTCTTTACATTTTAGTAATTTTGACCAACTTAATAAAACATCTTTCCAAATTCGAGACAGAATCTGAAAGAGCAATACGTCTCAGTACTCGTAAAGATCTACCAATAATAAGAATACATCCAAAACTGAATGTGGTGAAACATTGTGCTAGTGTACAAGCAGTCACATTGTACAATAAATTACCCTCCGAATTCAAAACAATAGTAAACCATAAGGTTTTTAATAGTAAATTTAAACAATTTCTTGTGAAATGCTACTACAGCGTGGATGATTATATAAAGGATGCAAATAAAGGCTTATGCATATAAGGCAACAATAACAAGCATATCATAGTTTGTAAATTCGATATAAAATCTATATTTATGTTCTTAAATCTTTTTTTTTTTGTAATTTTCTTTTGTTCTATTTCTTGTCGTATTAGTTTTAAGAATTTTCAACACAAATGTATGTTTGTTCAGAAATAAATTAATCTTAATCTTAATCTTAAAAGACCAAAAAATAACATTTGCATTTGAAGAGAAGATTATGGTCGACCTTGTCAAAAGCTTTACTGAAATCTATCCAAGATGGATTTTTTACTACTTTATCTAATGCACCATGTTCGAATATGTTATCAATTTTGTTCTTTTACTTTGCTCAGTGTAAGAAAGTGTTAAGATCAGCTCGTTTGGTGTGGTGTGGTGTCACAGATCTACTCGATGACGGTGCGACTGTCGGCGCTGTTCGAGGCGCTGTGGTCGCGCCACTCGCGCGCCGCGCGCCCGCCGCGCCCCGCGCGCGCCCCGCACCCCGCGCGCGCCCCGCACCCCGCGCGCGCCCCGCACCCCGCGCGCCCGCCGCGCCGCCCGCGCCGCCCCCGCCGCGCCGCCAGGGCCAACAACTGTACGTATCTACATGAACTGCTAGTAATAGACTATCTTTATATATTATGTAATGAATGCTATATCTTGGCGCAGCGGAGTTTATGAACGGCACGTGCGCGTTGGGGTCGGCCAGCGACAGCTCGGACTCGGAGACGCTGGCGGCGACGTCGCGGCGCGTGCACGCGGCCGCCTCGCGCCTGCGCGCCGGCGCCGCCTCGGGCGACGAGCCCGGCGCGGCGGCGCGGGCGCAGCGCGCGCGCGACTCGTGGGACAGCGACGCGCCGCTACGCACGCACAGCAAAGGTGACGTCATTATCTAGCGGCGATTCGCCAACGACCTACCCATAGTAAAAGATACCTTACCACACAGTGATTCGGATCATACTCGTCTAAACACATCGATAGTAGGTTCTCCAAACAATTTGCTCTTTATTGATGCACGGCAAGCTTAGTTATTCTGCACGCAAACTCTTCCAGTGTCACCTGTCTCCTGGTCTGTGCCTGTTAGTTAATAATATGATATAACTTGCAGGCAAGGGCATCGGCAAGAAGAGTAAAAGCAGTAGTGCGAGCGCGAGCGCTAGCGCCAGTGCAAGTGCGAGCGCGAGTGCTGAACCAGTAGCAGGCACCAGTAGGGACACGCGACATGGTCAGTACTACATAGTGTCTCTATCTCCACTGACGCAATCTAACACTGCCCCACGTCCTATACTTGCAATCTCCCACTTTCTATATAACCGATTTTCCAAGCTCCCGCTGTCTCAATCCTCCAAATCACATGCTCTCTCTCATTTTTCTCCTCTTCTTAATGTCACTTTTGCACCGTCGTATTCAATAAGAATATGTTTACTACATTTGTAAAATTGCGGCGCCGTTCACCCCTGGTTGCCGGGTTACATGTAGTAAACCATTTCAAATTGTAACCAAAATGAACACATAATATATGCAATAAAGATTTTGATTTGTCATAATTATACTGACGTGTAATTGTCGGTCCGTTGCTAGAGGCGTACCTGTCTGTGGCGGGGTCGGGCGGCGCGTTGTCGGAGTCGTGGCACTCGTCCAGCTCGTCGGAGGAGTCGAGCGCGCGCTCCGACCTGCACGTGCTCGAGGAGCAGCTGCACGACGAGGTGGAGCTCACCTACACCGATAGCGACCAGCGCTACCATCCGCCACACGTACGTACCACCCGCACCACCCACCACCTACCATACGCTGCACTAGGATATACACGTACACCTTACTACAACACTGTTAATTATGTATAGATTCAGTATATGGTCTGACTTTGTGCCAAGTTTCATCAAAATCCATCGAACAGTTTACGCGTGACTGAATAACAAACTTAGCATTTAATTCAGTAGAAATTGTACCTAAGACCACATGCAACTCAGTCGTATTTACTTCTGCTGCACCACCGAGGAAGTCGGTGCAGGTAAATCTCGAATGTAATTAATAAAGTATAGTAGTCCAAACACGTTACCTTGAAGAACTCCATAGGCATTTTAAGTATTTAATTTGTTCTTATTTTTATAAAAATATATATTTTCATATAAGCGACTACATCATATTGATTTCGGTTATTGCAACAATATTTTGTCCATTCTATACCTTAGTTGTCTAAATTTTTTAATAAGAGTTTGTGGGAAATAGGCTCAAAGGCCTTTGACATGTCAAAGAAAATGATGGTTGTAGGAATTTTCTTAATAAGATATTGGAGAACATTGATAAATAAAATATCAAACTAATAACACTAGTGGAGTGTTGTTGGTATAGATATTATTATTTTCTAAAACTTCTATATCATTCAGTGATCTAGACCTGCTAGGAATTGTTTGGGCAGTGGAAGAAAAGCCTGAAAGATTCTTGTAGCCCGATCTAGCATCAAAAGTGAACCTAAGATGGCCATTGTAGAAGTGTATGTGAAAAAATATAATAAAATGATAAGCACGATTTATATCTAAACGACTATATATAACTTTGTTTGGTAATACATACGTGAAATCGTGTAATCGTGGTACCGGGTAACGGTCAGGCTTTGTCACGGCATTGAGGCGGCGATAATCACCACACGGTCGTATTTTGCCGTCCTTTTTCGGGACAACATGAAGCGGGCTAGCCCATTGACTCCTAGAGGGTTGGCATATACCTAGTTCCTGCACGAGACGAAATTCTTCTTTGACTAGCTTATACTTATCCGGTGGCAGCGGTCTGGCTCGCGCGTGAATAGGTGGTCCTGTCGTTTCAATGTAATGTTTCACTGAATGTACTGGTACCATTTCCTTGAAAGAGATTGGCTTAGTTATATCTACATATTGTTCTAATAAGTCGCGAAATGGGTGGTCGCTCTGAATGCTTTTAATAGATGCGTGTCTGTAATTTATGATGGACCCTATCGTATATAACTCAGTAACATTATCTATTAATTTTTTATTGTGTAAATCAACCATTAACCGGTGTGTTTTCAGAAAGTCTGCACCAATTATTGGCTTGCTTACATCGCAAATAATAAAATCCCACTTATAACTACGGCGTAATCCTAAATTTAACTCTAAAGTTACACAACCGTATGTGTTAATCTGCGTATCATTTGCAGCAAAAAGTTTGTAGTCACACGCACTCGCGGAACACTTCTTGAAACCCACTTTGCTTACTGGCACTACTGACACGTTAGCTCCGGTATCTATTAGAAAGTTCATACCTGTTTTCGAGTCCGTAACACATAAGCGATGATTTGCACAAAGATCCCTTGTAGTACAGCCTTCCACCGCGTTAGACTGTACTGCCATTAGTTTTCCGTTTTCGGTTTCCAATTGCATGGTGACTCGCATTTCCTGGCCTGCTCGCGGAACTTGTAATGGAAACGGCACAACCAATCCGCCCGATGCCGATGTGATGCTGGTCCCGATCGCCTTTGGTTGGCGAACCGAGAGCGTGACCTGCTACGATCTCTCCCGTTGAACCTGCGATGCATCTGCCGGTTTCTAATACTACTCACTTCTCCTCTTAGGTTCTTTAACTCCATAGACATCTCTCGTAATTGTTTTACAAGTTCTAAACTGACTGCGTCTACCGATGTCGCTACCGAAGTCGACGGCGTATCAACCACTGCAATCTCGCCATTTTTCAAATTTTCCATGATTTTATCCGCTAAGCTAGCAAGCTCTTCGAGTTTAGTTTCTGCGCCGCTGCTGGCTAATATAGCACGAACCCATCCAGGTAACCGGGCCAACCACAGATTTCTTAACGTTTCTCCTTCCGTTCCTGAGTTCTTAGCCAGTTCTCGCATTTTTGATAACAGTTGCGAAGGACGCTGTTGTCCTAAATCCATCTCTTTTACCAGCTTGTGAAACTGGGCTTGCGCGCTTTCTTGAAAAACTTTTAGCAATCGCTTTTTCAGTACAGCATACCGCTGCTGCTCCGGGGGCTCATCAATAATGTCTGTAACTTGGCTTAATTCTTCTTTGCCCAATTTTGATAGTACAAGGTCATATTTGGTATTCTCACTTTGGTGCTGGGGTCCGATGATCGCTTCAAATTGTGAAAACCACATGCGGGGCATGTCAGTCCAAAACTGAGGTATTCGGGTAGATATAGTGATTGCGGCTAAGTCACTGTATTGTTCTTTTAACGCTATGATACTGCACTACGTACGTGAACTTGAACGAAAAGAGAGAAGAAAAAAAAAATATATGAAATAGGTACGGCTACGGTCGGGGTCACCACTGTAGAAGTGTATGTGTAGTAGGGTGTACTCCACTTTAGTGAGTCACGGGACATAGAAAGTAAACACAGTTCAAGTTACGAAGTTCACTATATTGTTACACCAAAAATCAGAAGTTGTTATTTAGATTACATGTATTTAAGGTTACACTAAAGGAACGCGTGTTCACCCGTGCCGTACCTAACCCGTGACTGCCGCAGCGCAGGCGGCGGGGCCACTCGCAATCGCTAAGTATAAAATGTAGCGTCAGCACCTACAGCCATGATACATGGCTCCAAGTTTATACACTAGAAAATATTACTAACCTTAAAATTGTTCTTCAATCGCCGGCTGTGAATCAAGGGGTTAGCACAATTGAACAATAAAGCGGATCCGAATTATAGTCAATGAGCTCACTAAACAAACAGAACAACTCGAATAGCTTCTCCACAGTAGGGTCAGCGTACGTGATTACACTGTTCAACTGATTGTATTTTATAGTTTTTATTAGGCGAGGAAAGTTACCATCAACACGCGAACAAACAAGTGATTTTAATAAAATTGTTTTTGATGCACACAAGAGTCATTACACAATACTACGCGCAGTGATTATAACTTACAAAGTCCGGCAATATAATAAATGCCAAAGTTTTATAAAGAGAGACATAGGTAATTATTCCAAAAATGGCCTCGTGGTTTCAAATACTTATTTCAAGATCAAGTTTAGGTTAAGAGGTGACAAGTAGATTATAGATACAATGATAAGTTGACAAGTTTAACATTTCGTTTTACAATGACTTCCGCGGCATGTACAACCGGAAATGCACAAAAGGTTGCCAGTGGGAAAATTACGTCATAGACGGTACAACTTCTTTCCACATATTTTGTAATAATATAGTAGCAATTTTATTGTAGCCAGTGGAATGGGTATTATTTTAAACGCCACAAAAATGACACAATTATCGGTCCATGCGTTTAGGAAGAGCTTTGTGATAGTTTATAGAAGAATTATATATAAGAGTTTGCTTGTTATTCCAGAGCGGGCCCCGGCCACGTGCGCGAGCGCGTGCGTCGCGCATACCGCGCGCGCGCAAGCGACGCCGGCGCAGCAGCGACTCGGCCAGCAGCGCCGCGCCCCTCAGCGCGCATCGACAGAAACCTAAACGGTAACGCACCTTGACGTCCTAGCTTTATTAACTTGATTACTGCTTTTATTTAAAATGCTATAGGTGTTAAAATACAATTGAACGTTCAATTCTAACGTTCGAGAACCGGAACAACTACCCTCTATGATGTAAACTACAGTTTCATGTATAACTACATATGCTATAGTCATACATTTCTATAACGATCGTAACTGGCACGTGAAACATTACGTCAGCCTTAAAGTTATTACACACGACCGTCTTTCATACAATCTGCGTTAATATTACTTAGCCTGTATTTATATATGTATATGTATGTGCTAAAAACCTAGAAGCTCGTATACACGACCATCTGTGAAAGGTGGTGACGGCTAGAATACGGTAAAACTTATGTAACGAGTTTGTATTAATGTGTGTGTTTAGCAGGATATATAAAGAATTTAGCAAATATTATGAAGTTGTGTTAATTTGTATGCATGTGTGTGTGTGTGTGCGTGCAGGACGCGCGAGCGGTTCACGGAGGGCTCGTCGTCGTCGTCGTCGTCGGGCTCGGGCGCGGCGGCGGCGCGGCGCTACGAGTCGGACCGCTCCTACCGCCCGCGCTACTCCACCGACGACGACCGCCCGCTGCACCTCTACCGCCAGGAGCCCACAGTCAGTACTACGAGGCTATACTTACATCGAACACGTGTTGCTGATCTACCAACACTTCGCGCAAAAGAGAAGTGGAGAGGTTATGTCAGGCTCACCCGAGAAAAAAGAAAGTCCCAGATACTACCGACTAAACCTACCAAGGTGTGCCAACTCCTACCCGATCTAAAGAATCTACCTGAAAGCGCAGCGACATCAGTGCAAAATCGAACAGCAAACCGAGTGCATTCATTACTAGCAATTCCCTATTAGCAATATCATCCGCTAGCTGAACCGCGCAACTTCGTCTGCATCACATAAGAGAATTTTCCCCGGTTTTGCAACATTTTCATTGATTCGCCGCTCCTAATGGTCGTAGCGTGATGTTATATAGCTTGTAACCTTCATTGATATATCCTACACTAAAAGAAATTTTCAATTCAAACCAGTATTTCTTGAGATTAGCGCGTTTAACCAAACATTATTTTAGTTCAGATTATCATTTAGCATAGCATAGATAAGGTACTCTTTAACCGAAATAGTGATAAATGTTTTCCAATCACAGTGTTAATTTAGCATCTACTTAAGCACAGTTCCAGGTAACGTACCGCACACCTTGACAACTTAGATTCTGCTGTTTGCATATTATATCGGTGCCAATAGGTATTGGCTAGTCTACGCCAGTGATGATGATTTAATGAATAATGACCAAAGATTTGTTAAGATAATTGTTTTTTTTATTTTTTATTTTAGTTAGCTCTAGTTATTATTAGTAAAAAATGTTTATAATTTGTAATGTTATAAATTACTTATGAAATCTAGATATTGGACAGGATCCAACACACTACCTTGTGAAACTCCCAACTTTATTATGCTTGTAGTCAGATCAATAAGTAAGGAATTGATGTAAGGTTAATTGTGTTACGTATACATATTTCTTTCTCTTGTGAAAATTTATGCTAATTAATTTAGAAATGAGTTACAATGTTGTGATTGTATGAAACAAAATCGAAAGCTTTCGACGAATTGAAAATTGTTTAAATTATTATATTGTTGGTGTTATTTTATGTAGGAGCCAGTTAATGATCCTACACTTAAAGATTTATTTAAGTCGTTGGAGCACCGAAAGAACCACAAGTTACGTTTAAAAGTTATATTGAAAATCTATACTCGATCATGTCAGCTCTAACCTCAAAAACGATAACTTTCATATGGCAATAATTGATTCACCAATGTCCGATCACAAATAGATAATTGCTTAAAACAAAAAAAACAAAGCAATAAAATCCCCACCAAAAATTAAAACCCGATATAAAGCGATACATTGCCCAAAACTGCAAAATCTACTGAAATCAACAAATATTGAAGAACTGGGGGACGACTACAGCCTATTCGAGAAAAGAATAAAACTTTAATGTTAGACAGAAGCAAAACCATAAAGACAAAAATCCTAAATACTCCTCAGAGCGACTGGATAAACAAAAACATAAAAAAGCATCAACCAAAGGAACGAGTTGTGGACCACTCTCAAACAGAACCCAAATAACAACAACCTCCAAATACAATAGCGCAAAGATCTGTCTTGTTTTCTTCCTGTTTTTGCGAGATGTTCCTTATTCCGATTTTAGAGGAGTATAATTGTCGTTCCATATTGTCCACCCTTTCTTCTAGCTAACGGAAGTAACGACGATCAGTAATGCGTTCGGACTCCAAATTTGAGAATTTTAAATTTGGAGTTTCAAGTCGTCGTCCTGCTCCGAGATAAAACTGAGAGATTCTTTTATCTCGGTATTTTGAGCTATGATTTTGGCTATAGTCGACTGTAGTGACGCCAACTTGTTGTCAGTTTGTATAGTAGAGGCTGACAGCAGTGTTCTTACTTCGTCCAAACCCGGTCTACATTCACAGTCGTCGCGCTTACGCTTCAGACAGGTTGTTATATTACAATCACCTCCCAGAGCGAAAAGATCCGAGGATGAGCCGCGAGGAAATAAGGGATTTGCAGGGATAGTTCTACCTTTAGTCTCTTCCAGCAGGGGTGTGCTTGGTGGAGTTCTTTTCAGTGGCATTGTTAGTGTTAATAATGAAAAGGAATTTACCTAGTGTATTCCAATGTCTGATAGCTCTTTTCCTGTTTTTGTTCAAACCAGTTCACTATCCGCTGTTATGTGTGTGTTGTGGCAAGCGCTAAAGCAGTGTGACGTCGTGGCAGCTCGTAGAGGGATCGGAATGCCGCGCACTGTGTAGCTCGTGCGATGACTGTGTCTCAAGTGTTGCTATCCTTTTTCTGCGTCGACTCCACGTTCGCCGCTGCGTTATGAGCGCCTGGTACTTTGCGAAATTTACTTAGTCGTATATTTGAGCGAATTTTAAATAAATTCAGAGATAGAATAAAAAAAAAATTGTACGGTTGCACCTATATACGCTTTCGCGGTCCGAAGGGAAGGGGATTACATTAAGTGTGTGATATTTATTGAAGAAACCATTAATTTAAGTAACATGTATAAAGTTAACCTTGTATTTTAACATGTCAAGTGATGTCTTGGTATTTGGCGGTATTAATGTTGTTCCCTGCGTGCAGTCCGGCACCGCTAGCGGCGGTGGCGGCGGCGGAGGCGGAGGTGGCGGCGGCGGCGGCGGCGGAGGCGTGTCGCTGCGCGCGCGGCGCTCCCAGCGGCGGTACAACGAGGACAGCGAGGAGGACTCGGTGGCCGCCATCAGCAAGCGCCTGCAGCACCACGCGCGCGCGCACCACGCGCACCTCGCCACCAGGCGGCGCCACCACGCCGCGCAGGTACACATATTATATCAACACTGTATTAAACTGTCCCGTTGCTGGCCACGGGCCTCTTCTCACTGTGAGAAGAGTTAACCCCGCCAGTTAGTCCACCACGCCGCCCCAGTATGTGTTGGCAGACTTCACATATCTTCGAGAACATTATGAAGAACTCACAGACATGCAGGTTTCCTCGCGATGGTTCCCTTCGCCGTTAAAGCGAACGATAATTAGCTATTTAATACGCACCTAACTTCAAAAAGTCAGAGTTGCATACCTCGACACCTTTGCATGGCAGTCCAACGATCTCCCACAAGGCCACTTATATCCTACTTATATTATAAACGTGAAAGTTTGTGACGATCCGTTCATCCACGGATCCAACTCTTCCCGTGACCCTTACCAGGTCGTCACTCCACTTTGTAGGAGCCCTGCCCCTGCAGCGTCTTCCGGTGTTCCGTGTAAAATTAATAGTAATTCTACTACATACATAGATGCACGTCTGTTTCTCAGATGAACAGACATCAATTTGTGAGGATGGATGGATAAATGTTTGTTAATCGTTCACGCAAAAACTACTGAATCGATGGCAATGAAACTTGGTATGAACATAGCTGGAGACCTGGATTAACACATAGGTTACTTTTATCCCGAAATTCCCACGGCATCGGGACTTACGCGAGTGAAACCGGCGCTGCTAGTATTATAAATGCGAATTAGAGTTTGTTCGTTTGTTGCATGCTTTCATGCCTCAACTACACAACCGATCAAGATGAAAATTCGCATACACGTTTTCAGTATTACAGAAAAGGACATAGGATAACTTTTATTGAAAAAAAATACTGTTACTAACCAAACCTAACTTACATTTACGCGAGCGAAGTCGCGGGCAACATGTAGTAGACTATAAGTTTAATAAGGTTTCTAAACTTTATTAAACTCAGAGTCTTCTTCGAAGAGGTTAATGAAAACACTATGTGGGTATGTGTGTCTGTCTGTTAGTGACAGGCATAACTCCGGAATCACTGGATTGACTTGTAACTTAGTGTGCAGACACCTTGGGGTCATCCCTCGGTCGAGTTTGAATATGGGCCCTGTGAGTCAAAAGACCCCCGAGATATAGAGGTCATTTCTTTTAATTACTTTTACATTTAAGACGAAGAAGTTGAATCCTGGGTTTTTAAATTTAACGAGATGGGTTCGTTAAATTTCCATAATATATTTTATAAACCGAATGCGCGGACGGCGTTGTGGTTTAGGTGATCAACTCGACACTGCCACTGCACCGAGGGGTGTGGGTTCGAATCCCATACAGGATAAAAAATTGTGTGCTTCATAAATAGTTGCTTCTAGTCTGGATAGTTTTTGTGTTCGTTCTTTTTTTTTTTTTTTCTTTATTTGTTTTAGGAATTTTTACCCAAATGGATATGCCAATTCCATCGTAACCTATTATAGAAATTAACACAAATACATATTTAACAACGATTTTAGGAAGTTATTCATGAGCGGCTGCGACCATTTTATATATGGCCAATGCTAGTTCCGAACCAGGCTTAAACAAAGCACATTGCATGATACCCACATCTAAAACATTTATATTGTACTGTCTCAGGAGTAACTCCCTTTGGTTTGTGTTCGTTGTTTGAGTGTTTGTATTGTCAAGGTTTCATATATTTGTGATGTTATGGATAGGCATTCATTGTAAATGCACAATTACCATGCATGCTTATGTGTACCAAGTTATTTATTTAAAATTTGAGTTTTCAATACGTATTATTTCATTTGTATGTTTGATATACTGGTTGTTTTGTACAAGGTTTTAATTTAATTCTCGGGTTGTGTTATTTGGTTAAGAAATCGGTAGTATGTTGGTAGTTTGGAATTGTGTTTGTTAAATAGTAATAGGCTTTTTCTTAATATTTAAGTATTAAAAGGAAAATAAATGAAAAGTATGTGTAATGTGACATAATATATAGAGATATAACTTTGTGTATTATCATTTTTAATTGTTATGTGTATAGTCTAAATGTTTTATTTGTTTATGAAATAAATAATGATACAGTTATTACGCTAAGGTTATACTTTATAAATAACAAATATTATATTTCATGCATCAGCTTGTATAGGGTGCTTTAGTCTAGGCATTAGTAGTATCGTAATTTACTTACAATATATACACATAGTCTCGAAGCGACAGTGTGCCGACCGATCCTAATAGAATGATCTAATAACGGTTTATTTGTTTACCAAATAAACAAGAAAGATAGTGTGTATAGGTGGTCTCCATGTGATAGTCCGACGACTGATTCAAAAACGAAAGAGTGGACGTTGGTTTAGTAAATTTTTGTGTAAAGAGTTGTATGCAACAGATGTGAGGTGTCACACCTGCACCTCGGCGCGCACCTCACCTGACCGGACCGAGCTTACGTACCGATGTGTGTGCTGGGTTTGTGTCAGTAGTTGTATGCAACAGATGTGAGGTGTCACACCTGCACCTCGGCGCGCACCTCACCTGACCGGACCGAGCTTACGTACCGATGTGTGTGCTGGGTTTGTGTCAGTAGTTGTATGCAACAGATGTGAGGTGTCACACCTGCACCTCGGCGCGCACCTCACCTGACCGGACCGAGCTTACGTACCGATGTGTGTGCTGGGTTTGTGTCAGTAGTTGTATGCAACAGATGTGAGGTGTCACACCTGCACCTCGGCGCGCACCTCACCTGACCGGACCGAGCTTACGTACCGATGTGTGTGCTGGGTTTGTGTCAGTAGTTGTATGCAACAGATGTGAGGTGTCACACCTGCACCTCGGCGCGCACCTCACCTGACCGGACCGGACCGAGCTTACGTACCGATGTGTGTGCTGGGTTTGTGTCAGTAGTTGTATGCAACAGATGTGAGGTGTCACACCTGCACCTCGGCGCGCACCTCACCTGACCGGACCGAGCTTACGTACCGATGTGTGTGCTGGGTTTGTGTTAGTAGTTGTATGCAACAGATGTGAGGTGTCACACCTGCACCTCGGCGCGCACCTCACCTGACCGGACCGGACCGAGCTTACGTACCGATGTGTGTGCTGGGTTTGTGTTAGTAGTTGTATGCAACAGATGTGAGGTGTCACACCTGCACCTCGGCGCGCACCTCACCTGACCGGACCGGACCGAGCTTACGTACCGATGTGTGTGCTGGGTTTGTGTCAGTAGTTGTATGCAACAGATGAGAGGTGTCACACCTGCACCTCGGCACGCACCTCACCTGACTGGACCGAGCTTAGGTACCGATGTGTGTGCTGGGTTTGTGTCAGTAGTTGTATGCAACAGATGTGAGATGTCACACCTGCACCTCGGCGCGCACCTCACCTGACCGGACCGAGCTTACGTACCGATGTGTGTGCTGGGTTTGTGTCAGTAGTTGTATGCAACAGATGTGAGTCGTCACACCTGCACCTCGGCGCGCACCTCACCTGACCGGACCGGACCGAGCTTACGTACCGATGTGTGTGCTGGGTTTGTGTCAGTAGTTGTATGCAACAGATGTGAGATGTCACACCTGCACCTCGGCACGCACCTCACCTGACCGGACCGAGCTTACGTACCGATGTGTGTGCTGGGTTTGTGTCAGTAGTTGTATGCAACAGATGTGAGGTGTCACACCTGCACCTCGGCGCGCACCTCACCTGACCGGACCGGACCGAGCTTACGTACCGATGTGTGTGCTGGGTTTGTGTCAGTAGTTGTATGCAACAGATGTGAGGTGTCACACCTGCACCTCGGCGCGCACCTCACCTGACCGGACCGAGCTTACGTACCGATGTGTGTGCTGGGTTTGTGTCAGTAGTTGTATGCAACAGATGTGAGGTGTCACACCTGCACCTCGGCGCGCACCTCACCTGACCGGACCGGACCGAGCTTACGTACCGATGTGTGTGCTGGGTTTGTGTCAGTAGTTGTATGCAACAGATGTGAGATGTCACACCTGCACCTCGGCGCGCACCTCACCTGACCGGACCGAGCTTACGTACCGATGTGTGTGCTGGGTTTGTGTCAGTAGTTGTATGCAACAGATGTGAGGTGTCACACCTGCACCTCGGCGCGCACCTCACCTGACCGGACCGGACCGAGCTTACGTACCGATGTGTGTGCTGGGTTTGTGTCAGTAGTTGTATGCAACAGATGTGAGGTGTCACACCTGCACCTCGGCGCGCACCTCACCTGACCGGACCGGACCGAGCTTACGTACCGATGTGTGTGCTGGGTTTGTGTCAGTAGTTGTATGCAACAGATGTGAGGTGTCACACCTGCACCTCGGCGCGCACCTCACCTGACCGGACCGAGCTTACGTACCGATGTGTGTGCTGGGTTTGTGTCAGTAGTTGTATGCAACAGATGTGAGGTGTCACACCTGCACCTCGGCGTGCACCTCACCTGACCGGACCGAGCTTACGTACCGATGTGTGTGCTGGGTTTGTGTCAGTAGTTGTATGCAACAGATGTGAGATGTCACACCTGCACCTCGGCGCGCATCTCACCTGACCGGACCGAGCTTACGTACCGATGTGTGTGCTGGGTTTGTATTAGTAGTTGTATGCAACAGATGTGAGGTGTCACACCTGCACCTCGGCGCGCACCTCACCTGACCGGACCGGACCGAGCTTACGTACCGATGTGTGTGCTGGGTTTGTGTCAGTAGTTGTATGCAACAGATGAGAGGTGTCACACCTGCACCTCGGCACGCACCTCACCTGACCGGACCGAGCTTACGTACCGATGTGTGTGCTGGGTTTGTGTCAGTAGTTGTATGCAACAGGTGTGAGGTGTCACACCTGCACCTCGGCGCGCACCTCACCTGACCGGACCGGACCGAGCTTACGTACCGATGTGTGTGCTGGGTTTGTGTCAGTAGTTGTATGCAACAGATGTGAGGTGTCACACCTGCACCTCGGCGCGCACCTCACCTGACCGGACCGAGCTTACGTACCGATGTGTGTGCTGGGTTTGTGTCAGTAGTTGTATGCAACAGATGTGAGGTGTCACACCTGCACCTCGGCGCGCACCTCACCTGACCGGACCGAGCTTACGTACCGATGTGTGTGCTGGGTTTGTGTCAGTAGTTGTATGCAACAGATGTGAGGTGTCACACCTGCACCTCGGGGGGCACCTCACCTGACCGGACCGAGCTTACGTACCGATGTGTGTGCTGGGTTTGTGTCAGTAGTTGTATGCAACAGATGTGAGGTGTCACACCTGCACCTCGGCGCACACCTCACCTGATCGGACCGAGCTTACGTACCGATGTGTGTGCTGGGTTTATGTCAGTAGTTGTATGCAACAGATGTGAGGTGTCACACCTGCACCTCGGCGCGCACCTCACCTGATCGGACCGAGCTTACGTACCGATGTGTGTGCTGGGTTTGTGTCAGTAGTTGTATGCAACAGATGTGAGGTGTCACACCTGCACCTCGGCGCGCACCTCACCTGACCGGACCGGACCGAGCTTACGTACCGATGTGTGTGCTGGGTTTGTGTCAGTAGTTGTATGCAACAGATGTGAGGTGTCACACCTGCACCTCGGCGCGCACCTCACCTGACCGGACCGAGCTTACGTACCGATGTGTGTGCTGGGTTTGTGTCAGTAGTTGTATGCAACAGATGTGAGGTGTCACACCTGCACCTCGGCGCGCACCTCACCTGACCGGACCGAGCTTACGTACCGATGTGTGTGCTGGGTTTGTGTCAGTAGTTGTATGCAACAGATGTGAGGTGTCACACCTGCACCTCGGCGCGCACCTCACCTGACCGGACCGAACTTACGTACCGATGTGTGTGCTGGGTTTGTGTCAGTAGTTGTATGCAACAGATGTGAGATGTCACACCTGCACCTCGGCGCGCATCTCACCTGACCGGACCGAGCTTACGTACCGATGTGTGTGCTGGGTTTGTGTTAGTAGTTGTATGCAACAGATGTGAGGTGTCACACCTGCACCTCGGCGCGCACCTCACCTGACCGGACCGGACCGAGCTTACGTACCGATGTGTGTGCTGGGTTTGTGTTAGTAGTTGTATGCAACAGATGTGAGGTGTCACACCTGCACCTCGGCGCGCACCTCACCTGACCGGACCGGACCGAGCTTACGTACCGATGTGTGTGCTGGGTTTGTGTCAGTAGTTGTATGCAACAGATGAGAGGTGTCACACCTGCACCTCGGCACGCACCTCACCTGACCGGACCGAGCTTACGTACCGATGTGTGTGCTGGGTTTGTGTCAGTAGTTGTATGCAACAGATGTGAGGTGTCACACCTGCACCTCGGCGCGCACCTCACCTGACCGGACCGGACCGAGCTTACGTACCGATGTGTGTGCTGGGTTTGTGTCAGTAGTTGTATGCAACAGATGTGAGGTGTCACACCTGCACCTCGGCGCGCACCTCACCTGACCGGACCGAGCTTACGTACCGATGTGTGTGCTGGGTTTGTGTCAGTAGTTGTATGCAACAGATGTGAGGTGTCACACCTGCACCTCGGCGCGCACCTCACCTGACCGGACCGAGCTTACGTACCGATGTGTGTGCTGGGTTTGTGTCAGTAGTTGTATGCAACAGATGTGAGGTGTCACACCTGCACCTCGGCGCGCACCTCACCTGACCGGACCGAGCTTACGTACCGATGTGTGTGCTGGGTTTGTGTCAGTAGTTGTATGCAACAGATGTGAGGTGTCACACCTGCACCTCGGGGGGCACCTCACCTGACCGGACCGAGCTTACGTACCGATGTGTGTGCTGGGTTTGTGTCAGTAGTTGTATGCAACAGATGTGAGGTGTCACACCTGCACCTCGGCGCGCACCTCACCTGATCGGACCGAGCTTACGTACCGATGTCTGTGCTGGGTTTGTGTCAGTAGTTGTATGCAACAGATGTGAGGTGTCACACCTGCACCTCGGCGCGCACCTCACCTGACCGGACCGGACCGAGCTTACGTACCGATGTGTGTGCTGGGTTTGTGTCAGTAGTTGTATGCAACAGATGTGAGGTGTCACACCTGCACCTCGGCGCGCACCTCACCTGACCGGACCGAGCTTACGTACCGATGTGTGTGCTGGGTTTGTGTCAGTAGTTGTATGCAACAGATGTGAGGTGTCACACCTGCACCTCGGCGCGCACCTCACCTGATCGGACCGAGCTTACGTACCGATGTCTGTGCTGGGTTTGTGTCAGTAGTTGTATGCAACAGATGTGAGGTGTCACACCTGCACCTCGGCGCGCACCTCACCTGACCGGACCGGACCGAGCTTACGTACCGATGTGTGTGCTGGGTTTGTGTCAGTAGTTGTATGCAACAGATGTGAGGTGTCACACCTGCACCTCGGCGCGCACCTCACCTGACCGGACCGAGCTTACGTACCGATGTGTGTGCTGGGTTTGTGTCAGTAGTTGTATGCAACAGATGTGAGGTGTCACACCTGCACCTCGGCGCGCACCTCACCTGACCGGACCGAACTTACGTACCGATGTGTGTGCTGGGTTTGTGTCAGTAGTTGTATGCAACAGATGTGAGGTGTCACACCTGCACCTCGGCGCGCACCTCACCTGACCGGACCGGACCGAGCTTACGTACCGATGTGTGTGCTGGGTTTGTGTCAGTAGTTGTATGCAACAGATGTGAGGTGTCACACCTGCACCTCGGCGCGCACCTCACCTGACCGGACCGAGCTTACGTACCGATGTGTGTGCTGGGTTTGTGTCAGTAGTTGTATGCAACAGATGTGAGGTGTCACACCTGCACCTCGGCGCGCACCTCACCTGACCGGACCGGACCGAGCTTACGTACCGATGTGTGTGCAGGGTTTGTGTCAGTAGTTGTATGCAACAGATGTGAGGTGTCACACCTGCACCTCGGCGCGCACCTCACCTGACCGGACCGAGCTTACGTACCGATGTGTGTGCTGGGTTTGTGTCAGTAGTTGTATGCAACAGATGTGAGGTGTCACACCTGCACCTCGGCGCGCACCTCACCTGACCGGACCGAGCTTACGTACCGATGTGTGTGCTGGGTTTGTGTCAGTAGTTGTATGCAATAGATGTGAGGTGTCACACCTGCACCTCGGCGCGCACCTCACCTGACCGGACCGGACCGAGCTTACGTACCGATGTGTGTGCTGGGTTTGTGTCAGTAGTTGTATGCAACAGATGTGAGATGTCACACCTGCACCTCGGCGCGCATCTCACCTGACCGGACCGAGCTTACGTACCGATGTGTGTGCTGGGTTTGTGTCAGTAGTTGTATGCAACAGATGTGAGGTGTCACACCTGCACCTCGGCGCGCACCTCACCTGACCGGACCGGACCGAGCTTACGTACCGATGTGTGTGCTGGGTTTGTGTCAGTAGTTGTATGCAACAGATGTGAGGTGTCACACCTGCACCTCGGCGCGCACCTCACCTGACCGGACCGGACCGAGCTTACGTACCGATGTGTGTGCTGGGTTTGTGTCAGTAGTTGTATGCAACAGATGTGAGGTGTCACACCTGCACCTCGGCGCGCACCTCACCTGACCGGACCGAGCTTACGTACCGATGTGTGTGCTGGGTTTGTGTCAGTAGTTGTATGCAACAGATGTGAGGTGTCACACCTGCACCTCGGCGCGCACCTCACCTGACCGGACCGGACCGAGCTTACGTACCGATGTGTGTGCAGGGTTTGTGTCAGTAGTTGTATGCAACAGATGTGAGGTGTCACACCTGCACCTCGGCGCGCACCTCACCTGACCGGACCGAACTTACGTACCGATGTGTGTGCTGGGTTTGTGTCAGTAGTTGTATGCAACAGATGTGAGGTGTCACACCTGCACCTCGGGGGGCACCTCACCTGACCGGACCGAGCTTACGTACCGATGTGTGTGCTGGGTTTGTGTCAGTAGTTGTATGCAACAGATGTGAGGTGTCACACCTGCACCTCGGCGCACACCTCACCTGATCGGACCGAGCTTACGTACCGATGTGTGTGCTGGGTTTATGTCAGTAGTTGTATGCAACAGATGTGAGGTGTCACACCTGCACCTCGGCGCGCACCTCACCTGATCGGACCGAGCTTACGTACCGATGTGTGTGCTGGGTTTGTGTCAGTAGTTGTATGCAACAGATGTGAGGTGTCACACCTGCACCTCGGCGCGCACCTCACCTGACCGGACCGGACCGAGCTTACGTACCGATGTGTGTGCTGGGTTTGTGTCAGTAGTTGTATGCAACAGATGTGAGGTGTCACACCTGCACCTCGGCGCGCACCTCACCTGACCGGACCGAGCTTACGTACCGATGTGTGTGCTGGGTTTGTGTCAGTAGTTGTATGCAACAGATGTGAGGTGTCACACCTGCACCTCGGCGCGCACCTCACCTGACCGGACCGAGCTTACGTACCGATGTGTGTGCTGGGTTTGTGTCAGTAGTTGTATGCAACAGATGTGAGGTGTCACACCTGCACCTCGGCGCGCACCTCACCTGACCGGACCGAACTTACGTACCGATGTGTGTGCTGGGTTTGTGTCAGTAGTTGTATGCAACAGATGTGAGATGTCACACCTGCACCTCGGCGCGCATCTCACCTGACCGGACCGAGCTTACGTACCGATGTGTGTGCTGGGTTTGTGTTAGTAGTTGTATGCAACAGATGTGAGGTGTCACACCTGCACCTCGGCGCGCACCTCACCTGACCGGACCGGACCGAGCTTACGTACCGATGTGTGTGCTGGGTTTGTGTTAGTAGTTGTATGCAACAGATGTGAGGTGTCACACCTGCACCTCGGCGCGCACCTCACCTGACCGGACCGGACCGAGCTTACGTACCGATGTGTGTGCTGGGTTTGTGTCAGTAGTTGTATGCAACAGATGAGAGGTGTCACACCTGCACCTCGGCACGCACCTCACCTGACCGGACCGAGCTTACGTACCGATGTGTGTGCTGGGTTTGTGTCAGTAGTTGTATGCAACAGATGTGAGGTGTCACACCTGCACCTCGGCGCGCACCTCACCTGACCGGACCGGACCGAGCTTACGTACCGATGTGTGTGCTGGGTTTGTGTCAGTAGTTGTATGCAACAGATGTGAGGTGTCACACCTGCACCTCGGCGCGCACCTCACCTGACCGGACCGAGCTTACGTACCGATGTGTGTGCTGGGTTTGTGTCAGTAGTTGTATGCAACAGATGTGAGGTGTCACACCTGCACCTCGGCGCGCACCTCACCTGACCGGACCGAGCTTACGTACCGATGTGTGTGCTGGGTTTGTGTCAGTAGTTGTATGCAACAGATGTGAGGTGTCACACCTGCACCTCGGGGGGCACCTCACCTGACCGGACCGAGCTTACGTACCGATGTGTGTGCTGGGTTTGTGTCAGTAGTTGTATGCAACAGATGTGAGGTGTCACACCTGCACCTCGGCGCGCACCTCACCTGATCGGACCGAGCTTACGTACCGATGTCTGTGCTGGGTTTGTGTCAGTAGTTGTATGCAACAGATGTGAGGTGTCACACCTGCACCTCGGCGCGCACCTCACCTGACCGGACCGGACCGAGCTTACGTACCGATGTGTGTGCTGGGTTTGTGTCAGTAGTTGTATGCAACAGATGTGAGGTGTCACACCTGCACCTCGGCGCGCACCTCACCTGACCGGACCGAGCTTACGTACCGATGTGTGTGCTGGGTTTGTGTCAGTAGTTGTATGCAACAGATGTGAGGTGTCACACCTGCACCTCGGCGCGCACCTCACCTGACCGGACCGAACTTACGTACCGATGTGTGTGCTGGGTTTGTGTCAGTAGTTGTATGCAACAGATGTGAGGTGTCACACCTGCACCTCGGCGCGCACCTCACCTGACCGGACCGAGCTTACGTACCGATGTGTGTGCTGGGTTTGTGTCAGTAGTTGTATGCAACAGATGTGAGGTGTCACACCTGCACCTCGGCGCGCACCTCACCTGACCGGACCGGACCGAGCTTACGTACCGATGTGTGTGCTGGGTTTGTGTCAGTAGTTGTATGCAACAGATGTGAGGTGTCACACCTGCACCTCGGCGCGCACCTCACCTGACCGGACCGAGCTTACGTACCGATGTGTGTGCTGGGTTTGTGTCAGTAGTTGTATGCAACAGATGTGAGGTGTCACACCTGCACCTCGGCGCGCACCTCACCTGACCGGACCGGACCGAGCTTACGTACCGATGTGTGTGCAGGGTTTGTGTCAGTAGTTGTATGCAACAGATGTGAGGTGTCACACCTGCACCTCGGCGCGCACCTCACCTGACCGGACCGAGCTTACGTACCGATGTGTGTGCTGGGTTTGTGTCAGTAGTTGTATGCAACAGATGTGAGGTGTCACACCTGCACCTCGGCGCGCACCTCACCTGACCGGACCGAGCTTACGTACCGATGTGTGTGCTGGGTTTGTGTCAGTAGTTGTATGCAATAGATGTGAGGTGTCACACCTGCACCTCGGCGCGCACCTCACCTGACCGGACCGGACCGAGCTTACGTACCGATGTGTGTGCTGGGTTTGTGTCAGTAGTTGTATGCAACAGATGTGAGATGTCACACCTGCACCTCGGCGCGCATCTCACCTGACCGGACCGAGCTTACGTACCGATGTGTGTGCTGGGTTTGTGTCAGTAGTTGTATGCAACAGATGTGAGGTGTCACACCTGCACCTCGGCGCGCACCTCACCTGACCGGACCGGACCGAGCTTACGTACCGATGTGTGTGCTGGGTTTGTGTCAGTAGTTGTATGCAACAGATGTGAGGTGTCACACCTGCACCTCGGCGCGCACCTCACCTGACCGGACCGGACCGAGCTTACGTACCGATGTGTGTGCTGGGTTTGTGTCAGTAGTTGTATGCAACAGATGTGAGGTGTCACACCTGCACCTCGGCGCGCACCTCACCTGACCGGACCGAGCTTACGTACCGATGTGTGTGCTGGGTTTGTGTCAGTAGTTGTATGCAACAGATGTGAGGTGTCACACCTGCACCTCGGCGCGCACCTCACCTGACCGGACCGGACCGAGCTTACGTACCGATGTGTGTGCAGGGTTTGTGTCAGTAGTTGTATGCAACAGATGTGAGGTGTCACACCTGCACCTCGGCGCGCACCTCACCTGACCGGACCGAACTTACGTACCGATGTGTGTGCTGGGTTTGTGTCAGTAGTTGTATGCAACAGATGTGAGATGTCACACCTGCACCTCGGCGCGCATCTCACCTGACCGGACCGAGCTTACGTACCGATGTGTGTGCTGGGTTTGTGTTAGTAGTTGTATGCAACAGATGTGAGGTGTCACACCTGCACCTCGGCGCGCACCTCACCTGACCGGACCGAGCTTACGTACCGATGTGTGTGCTGGGTTTGTGTCAGTAGTTGTATGCAACAGATGTGAGGTGTCACACCTGCACCTCGGCGCGCACCTCACCTGACCGGACCGGACCGAGCTTACGTACCGATGTGTGTGCTGGGTTTGTGTCAGTAGTTGTATGCAACAGATGTGAGGTGTCACACCTGCACCTCGGCGCGCACCTCACCTGACCGGACCGGACCGAGCTTACGTACCGATGTGTGTGCTGGGTTTGTGTCAGTAGTTGTATGCAACAGATGTGAGGTGTCACACCTGCACCTCGGCGCGCACCTCACCTGACCGGACCGAGCTTACGTACCGATGTGTGTGCTGGGTTTGTGTCAGTAGTTGTATGCAACAGATGTGAGGTGTCACACCTGCACCTCGGCGCGCACCTCACCTGACCGGACCGGACCGAGCTTACGTACCGATGTGTGTGCAGGGTTTGTGTCAGTAGTTGTATGCAACAGATGTGAGGTGTCACACCTGCACCTCGGCGCGCACCTCACCTGACCGGACCGAACTTACGTACCGATGTGTGTGCTGGGTTTGTGTCAGTAGTTGTATGCAACAGATGTGAGATGTCACACCTGCACCTCGGCGCGCATCTCACCTGACCGGACCGAGCTTACGTACCGATGTGTGTGCTGGGTTTGTGTTAGTAGTTGTATGCAACAGATGTGAGGTGTCACACCTGCACCTCGGCGCGCACCTCACCTGACCGGACCGAGCTTACGTACCGATGTGTGTGCTGGGTTTGTGTCAGTAGTTGTATGCAACAGATGTGAGGTGTCACACCTGCACCTCGGCGCGCACCTCACCTGACCGGACCGGACCGAGCTTACGTACCGATGTGTGTGCTGGGTTTGTGTCAGTAGTTGTATGCAACAGATGTGAGATGTCACACCTGCACCTCGGCGCGCACCTCACCTGACCGGACCGGACCGAGCTTACGTACCGATGTGTGTGCTGGGTTTGTGTCAGTAGTTGTATGCAACAGATGTGAGGTGTCACACCTGCACCTCGGCGCGCACCTCACCTGACCGGACCGGACCGAGCTTACGTACCGATGTGTGTGCTGGGTTTGTGTCAGTAGTTGTATGCAACAGATGTGAGGTGTCACACCTGCACCTCGGCGCGCACCTCACCTGACCGGACCGAGCTTACGTACCGATGTGTGTGCTGGGTTTGTGTCAGTAGTTGTATGCAACAGATGTGAGGTGTCACACCTGCACCTCGGCGCGCACCTCACCTGACCGGACCGGACCGAGCTTACGTACCGATGTGTGTGCTGGGTTTGTGTCAGTAGTTGTATGCAACAGATGTGAGATGTCACACCTGCACCTCGGCGCGCACCTCACCTGACCGGACCGAGCTTACGTACCGATGTGTGTGCTGGGTTTGTGTCAGTAGTTGTATGCAACAGATGTGAGGTGTCACACCTGCACCTCGGCGCGCACCTCACCTGACCGGACCGGACCGAGCTTACGTACCGATGTGTGTGCTGGGTTTGTGTCAGTAGTTGTATGCAACAGATGTGAGGTGTCACACCTGCACCTCGGCGCGCACCTCACCTGACCGGACCGGACCGAGCTTACGTACCGATGTGTGTGCTGGGTTTGTGTCAGTAGTTGTATGCAACAGATGTGAGGTGTCACACCTGCACCTCGGCGCGCACCTCACCTGACCGGACCGAGCTTACGTACCGATGTGTGTGCTGGGTTTGTGTCAGTAGTTGTATGCAACAGATGTGAGGTGTCACACCTGCACCTCGGCGCGCACCTCACCTGACCGGACCGAGCTTACGTACCGATGTGTGTGCTGGGTTTGTGTCAGTAGTTGTATGCAACAGATGTGAGATGTCACACCTGCACCTCGGCGCGCATCTCACCTGACCGGACCGAGCTTACGTACCGATGTGTGTGCTGGGTTTGTATTAGTAGTTGTATGCAACAGATGTGAGGTGTCACACCTGCACCTCGGCGCGCACCTCACCTGACCGGACCGGACCGAGCTTACGTACCGATGTGTGTGCTGGGTTTGTGTCAGTAGTTGTATGCAACAGATGAGAGGTGTCACACCTGCACCTCGGCACGCACCTCACCTGACCGGACCGAGCTTACGTACCGATGTGTGTGCTGGGTTTGTGTCAGTAGTTGTATGCAACAGGTGTGAGGTGTCACACCTGCACCTCGGCGCGCACCTCACCTGACCGGACCGGACCGAGCTTACGTACCGATGTGTGTGCTGGGTTTGTGTCAGTAGTTGTATGCAACAGATGTGAGGTGTCACACCTGCACCTCGGCGCGCACCTCACCTGACCGGACCGAGCTTACGTACCGATGTGTGTGCTGGGTTTGTGTCAGTAGTTGTATGCAACAGATGTGAGGTGTCACACCTGCACCTCGGCGCGCACCTCACCTGACCGGACCGAGCTTACGTACCGATGTGTGTGCTGGGTTTGTGTCAGTAGTTGTATGCAACAGATGTGAGGTGTCACACCTGCACCTCGGGGGGCACCTCACCTGACCGGACCGAGCTTACGTACCGATGTGTGTGCTGGGTTTGTGTCAGTAGTTGTATGCAACAGATGTGAGGTGTCACACCTGCACCTCGGCGCACACCTCACCTGATCGGACCGAGCTTACGTACCGATGTGTGTGCTGGGTTTATGTCAGTAGTTGTATGCAACAGATGTGAGGTGTCACACCTGCACCTCGGCGCGCACCTCACCTGATCGGACCGAGCTTACGTACCGATGTGTGTGCTGGGTTTGTGTCAGTAGTTGTATGCAACAGATGTGAGGTGTCACACCTGCACCTCGGCGCGCACCTCACCTGACCGGACCGGACCGAGCTTACGTACCGATGTGTGTGCTGGGTTTGTGTCAGTAGTTGTATGCAACAGATGTGAGGTGTCACACCTGCACCTCGGCGCGCACCTCACCTGACCGGACCGAGCTTACGTACCGATGTGTGTGCTGGGTTTGTGTCAGTAGTTGTATGCAACAGATGTGAGGTGTCACACCTGCACCTCGGCGCGCACCTCACCTGACCGGACCGAGCTTACGTACCGATGTGTGTGCTGGGTTTGTGTCAGTAGTTGTATGCAACAGATGTGAGGTGTCACACCTGCACCTCGGCGCGCACCTCACCTGACCGGACCGAACTTACGTACCGATGTGTGTGCTGGGTTTGTGTCAGTAGTTGTATGCAACAGATGTGAGATGTCACACCTGCACCTCGGCGCGCATCTCACCTGACCGGACCGAGCTTACGTACCGATGTGTGTGCTGGGTTTGTGTTAGTAGTTGTATGCAACAGATGTGAGGTGTCACACCTGCACCTCGGCGCGCACCTCACCTGACCGGACCGGACCGAGCTTACGTACCGATGTGTGTGCTGGGTTTGTGTTAGTAGTTGTATGCAACAGATGTGAGGTGTCACACCTGCACCTCGGCGCGCACCTCACCTGACCGGACCGGACCGAGCTTACGTACCGATGTGTGTGCTGGGTTTGTGTCAGTAGTTGTATGCAACAGATGAGAGGTGTCACACCTGCACCTCGGCACGCACCTCACCTGACCGGACCGAGCTTACGTACCGATGTGTGTGCTGGGTTTGTGTCAGTAGTTGTATGCAACAGATGTGAGGTGTCACACCTGCACCTCGGCGCGCACCTCACCTGACCGGACCGGACCGAGCTTACGTACCGATGTGTGTGCTGGGTTTGTGTCAGTAGTTGTATGCAACAGATGTGAGGTGTCACACCTGCACCTCGGCGCGCACCTCACCTGACCGGACCGAGCTTACGTACCGATGTGTGTGCTGGGTTTGTGTCAGTAGTTGTATGCAACAGATGTGAGGTGTCACACCTGCACCTCGGCGCGCACCTCACCTGACCGGACCGAGCTTACGTACCGATGTGTGTGCTGGGTTTGTGTCAGTAGTTGTATGCAACAGATGTGAGGTGTCACACCTGCACCTCGGGGGGCACCTCACCTGACCGGACCGAGCTTACGTACCGATGTGTGTGCTGGGTTTGTGTCAGTAGTTGTATGCAACAGATGTGAGGTGTCACACCTGCACCTCGGCGCGCACCTCACCTGATCGGACCGAGCTTACGTACCGATGTCTGTGCTGGGTTTGTGTCAGTAGTTGTATGCAACAGATGTGAGGTGTCACACCTGCACCTCGGCGCGCACCTCACCTGACCGGACCGGACCGAGCTTACGTACCGATGTGTGTGCTGGGTTTGTGTCAGTAGTTGTATGCAACAGATGTGAGGTGTCACACCTGCACCTCGGCGCGCACCTCACCTGACCGGACCGAGCTTACGTACCGATGTGTGTGCTGGGTTTGTGTCAGTAGTTGTATGCAACAGATGTGAGGTGTCACACCTGCACCTCGGCGCGCACCTCACCTGACCGGACCGAACTTACGTACCGATGTGTGTGCTGGGTTTGTGTCAGTAGTTGTATGCAACAGATGTGAGGTGTCACACCTGCACCTCGGCGCGCACCTCACCTGACCGGACCGAGCTTACGTACCGATGTGTGTGCTGGGTTTGTGTCAGTAGTTGTATGCAACAGATGTGAGGTGTCACACCTGCACCTCGGCGCGCACCTCACCTGACCGGACCGAGCTTACGTACCGATGTGTGTGCTGGGTTTGTGTCAGTAGTTGTATGCAACAGATGTGAGGTGTCACACCTGCACCTCGGCGCGCACCTCACCTGACCGGACCGAGCTTACGTACCGATGTGTGTGCTGGGTTTGTGTCAGTAGTTGTATGCAACAGATGTGAGGTGTCACACCTGCACCTCGGCGCGCACCTCACCTGACCGGACCGGACCGAGCTTACGTACCGATGTGTGTGCAGGGTTTGTGTCAGTAGTTGTATGCAACAGATGTGAGGTGTCACACCTGCACCTCGGCGCGCACCTCACCTGACCGGACCGAGCTTACGTACCGATGTGTGTGCTGGGTTTGTGTCAGTAGTTGTATGCAACAGATGTGAGGTGTCACACCTGCACCTCGGCGCGCACCTCACCTGACCGGACCGAGCTTACGTACCGATGTGTGTGCTGGGTTTGTGTCAGTAGTTGTATGCAATAGATGTGAGGTGTCACACCTGCACCTCGGCGCGCACCTCACCTGACCGGACCGAGCTTACGTACCGATGTGTGTGCTGGGTTTGTGTCAGTAGTTGTATGCAACAGATGTGAGGTGTCACACCTGCACCTCGGCGCGCACCTCACCTGACCGGACCGAGCTTACGTACCGATGTGTGTGCTGGGTTTGTGTCAGTAGTTGTATGCAACAGATGTGAGGTGTCACACCTGCACCTCGGCGCGCACCTCACCTGACCGGACCGGACCGAGCTTACGTACCGATGTGTGTGCTGGGTTTGTGTCAGTAGTTGTATGCAACAGATGTGAGGTGTCACACCTGCACCTCGGCGCGCACCTCACCTGACCGGACCGGACCGAGCTTACGTACCGATGTGTGTGCTGGGTTTGTGTCAGTAGTTGTATGCAACAGATGTGAGTTGTCACACCTGCACCTCGGCGCGCACCTTACCTGACCGGACCGAGCTTACGTACCGATGTGTGTGCTGGGTTTGGACCCTAGACCACATTAGGATTCCCTGTGTCGTGGGATCTAGTCGACCTAGTCTCTTACAGTCTGAGACATATACATATATTTTAATGTTTCTTATACATTTTGATTAATAAAGAAAAGAAATAATTGAAAGCAAAATGTTTGTGTGTGTGTTATGTGTGTACATATGTGTGTGTGTGTGTCTACGTGTGAGTGTTATGTGTGTGTGTGTGTGTGTGTGTGTGTGTGTGCAATTATGCTGAAGTATTATTTTATGTTTAACTTACTCATCTATTTCTGTTTACTTGTGTGTATATGCTTAAAATTGTATTATGAATACTCTCATCATGATCAAATAAATAAGCATTCTGAACACGCAATCGTAGAATCGTAGTATTCACTACACCACGTTGTTGTTCCAGAGCGCGAGCGCGGAAGGAGCAGGCGCGCACACTACGGACCACAACTACTTCAACGGGCACGCGTCGCACGCGCCACACGCGTCGCACGCGTCGCACGCGCCACACGCGCCACATGCGCCACACGCGCCACACGCGCCACACGCGCCACACGCGCCGCACGCGGCACACTCCACACTCGTCGCGCACTCTTCACACACCAACGGTATGTACCACTCTTCATAACAACATTATATTTCGTATTACTTCTGTTTTATAGCCAGGCCTATGTATATGTCTCTATTAAAAACCGGACTAGTCAGCTAAATCTATTACTTTATGATTTCAAATGACTAATAATCAATTATTATTTAAATGTAAAGTTATGTGTCTACACTTTATTGTAAATAACTATTTTATAACAATCAAACAACATTGGATTCGAATATTAATTGATTACATAAAGATTTTTTATCACCATCCAAAATTTTAACCATTATATGTCATTAGAAAGCACCATTTTGAAATAAAAAATATTTTTTTACACTATGATATCAATTCTTCGTAATTACTTAACGTATGTATATGTTACGGATAATGCTAGAAGAACGAGTAAACTTAGGTTTACCCAGGATTACTTAATATTACCCAAGCTCTTTGGGTAAAGTTCGAAAATTCAATCAAACTCAATTTGTATTCAGTGTTTACCCGTTCACACCTAGGTCTACCCAACACTGACTGGGTAATGTGAGGAGTCGCGTAATTTTTTATTACGAGGCACAAAAGCGGGAACCGTACTTCTGGCTGCGGAGTATACCAACGTTCTATGATTTTCATTCTACTAATAGAACAAACAGGATATTTTTTCTACAATGTTCTACTAAAAATTTCAATTGAACAAAATGGCATTTAAATTCCTTATTGTTCTACTATCGATTGTAACAATAGGAGCAACTGGAATTTTCATTCCATAATGTTCTACTGTCTCTATCAGTAGAACAAACTGGAATTAAATTCTATAATGTTCTACTATTAACTACACATAAAGAGGTTAAATTACCCTAATTTATCTATCTATCTCTCTTGATACACTGGCTAGAAGTAAAACATAATTTTCCATTAAGAAAATTGTCCCTATGTCATTTCATTATTTATTCGTATTTACTTTTGTTATGACATTCATAACAAAATTCAATACGAATAGATCAACGCAAATATTGAATAGTAACAATGGAAAGATTTTCTATTAAAAGAGACCTGTTAGCTTTTTACGCCTAAACCACTGAACGGATTGTGATGAAATTTGGCATAGAATACTTTTTACCGATATACCCGATATCAACAACCGACAGTATAACATTATGGAATGAAAATTCCAGTTTCTTCTATGTTACAATCGATAGTAGAACAAGATGGAATTTGAATGCCATTTTGTTCAATTAAAAATTTTTCGTAGAACATTGTAAAAAAGAACATTGTAGTTTGTTCTATTAGTAGAAGAAAAATCATAGATCATATTGGAATACTGAAATTAAACTACTATTTATGGATTTTATCGCGTTGTTTATTTATCACTGCATTACATAATTTTGAAACTATTACACTACTATACGTATATAGTAGTTTAATTTCAATTTCGCGTAAACAGAAGACAATATTATATTACACTACTATTAATACTATAGAAATTTACTAATTTATAAGCTAATAAAATTATTTAAACTATGAAATCTATTTATATTTAGGTTTACACTTTCCCCGATGTTTCGGTTGCTTTTCAGCAGCCATGGTCACGGAGAGACTATGACCGTGACCATGGCAAGAGCTTTTGATGGAAAAAGGAATAAATTAATTTTATTTTACAAAGAAATAATATTCTAATATTATTAATTCTGTTAAAAGTGCCAAAGAAGCCAGATTGAAAACTACTTAAATACCGGAAACAGAAATTTCGAATAGAGATTAGTTATGGCAGGTATAGGTTTAAAAGCCCCAAAACCAACACGTAAAAGAACCCAAACAAAACTTGGTTTGGTAGCGATAGAACAGGCAGTGCAAAAAATTTACTGGCGACCAGTTTATAGCGAATCACGCCCTTTAGATGCCACGCAAGGTTTTATGTCTGTCTTAACTTCTATTATAGAAAGACATACACGAATTATGGCGGTTAGCTGCTCGAAATTGACTTTTAAGCCCTGGATGACTCCTGGACTTATAAGATGCTCATTACATAAAGATAAACTTCATACAGAAGCGCGTAAATCGCTTGATGATCCTGTCAAATTACACATTTATAAGAGACTAGCTGTCCCGACAGACGGTTGTACTATATAGACAAAAAAAACAAATCTAAACCATCCTCAAATCCACTTGAACACACATAAAAAAATTCATTCAGATTGGTCCAGCTGTTTAGGAGGAGTTCAGTATAGTATAGAGTATAGTATAGTAGTGTAACAGTTTCTAAATTATGTAATAGAGTGTTAAATAAACAACGCGATAAAATCCGTATATAGTAGTTTAATTTCAATGACAAACATGAATTAGAACAAAATTTAAATAATTTACGTAAGCTATGGGGTGCTATAAAACGCATTACACATTCCGTTCGAAATATAACAAATGCCCACGAACTCTGCAAAGTAAAAGACACTCCCATAAATTCATTAAATTTATGTAATAACTTCTTCGACAACGTCTAGCCGGCCAAATACTCGAACGGTTGGATGAATCACAAATCTTACTAGCCTCACAAACTAAAATAGCCGATAAACCTTCTAACTCTATGTTTCTTCATCCAACTTTTCCGTCTGATATTGAAAATATCATACTCCAACTTAGTAATAATAGTGCACCTGGTCTAGATAAAATTACAAATCAACTTGTGAAACTACTTACAAAACTATAATATTATTGAGCCATTATCATACATATTTAACTTGGCCATTTCTTCTGGAGAAATCTAGTTCTAACCTAACATATGGAAAATAGCAACTGTAACTCCAATTTACAAAGGTAGTGCAACAGGGAATCCTAGTAACTATAGGCCAATCGCACTCCTTAGTGTTATCTCTAAACTATCGGAAAATAATAAACAAACAACTAGTACATTTTTTAGAATCACAGAATTTGCTATTCACGCACCAATATGGTTTCCGCCAAAAGCGATCAACGAAACTAGCTGTCGTCTTATTGACCGAAATAGTCAGTAAACATCTTGATGAAGGGCAAGCCTGCATGGGGATATTCCTTGATCTAGCTAAGGCTTCCGAAATGGTGTCGGTCCCGATTTTGTTAAAAAATTAGATAGCATTGGGATAAGAGGAATTAATCTAAATTTCTTTCAAAGTTATCTCACGTCTCGGGGTGGCAGTGTTAAAAGGTTGATGGCTACGTCAGTAATACACAAGAGGTTAACTATGGAATACCACAAGGTAGTATTCTGGGCCCGACACTCTTTTTGGTCTATATAAACGATCTGTCAGCAAAATAACAAATAGGCAATGCAGAAATTATTAACTATGCCGATGACACCGTTATTTTAATTAATGAAAGGACCTGGGACAGATTTTCCAGACTGCACAGACCGGGTTCAATGGTGTGGTTAACGGGCTGAATAAAAATCTTTTGTCACTAAACATCAACAAGACAAGCTTTATGTTTTCTCAAAACAGCTGCATCGGCTCCTCCAACAAGCTTGCAAATCATAGCTCACGCCTGCAGCACTGACATCCATATTAATACACCAACGAGCTGTAATTGCATGCGATTAAATAGAGCAAAATCTATAAAATACCTGGGCATTATCATAGATGAGAAACTCACCTTTGGCGAGCATATCGTTGCCACGTCTGTGAGTCCGAAAAGTCATCTATATTATGAAAACACTACGGGACGTGGCTCCGATGAGCTTGCTAAAGAGTGTTTACCTAACTCTTTGCGAGTCTATTTTATCGTACTGCATTGCAGCTTGGGGAGGCGCTGCCATTACTCACCTCATAGGTTTGGAAAAGGCTCAGCGTGCAGTGCTGAAAGCTATGCTAAAAAAAACTTACAGGTTTCCAACCAGCTCATTGTACCCCGTGACCATGGCTGCTGAAAAGCACCCGAAACGTCGGGGAAAGTGTAAACCAAAAATAAATAGATTTAATAGTTTAAATAATTTTATTAGCTTATAAATTAGTCAAATAAAATCAATAGTAGTAGTAGAGTAATATTTTCAAAATTTTGTAATACAGTGATAAATAAACAACGCGATAAAATCCGTATATAGTAGTTTAATTTCAAAAAAAAAAGGTGCTGCTATTATACCTAATATTACCCAGCCAGTGTTGGGTAGACCTAGGTGTGGACGGGTAAAAACCAAATAGAAATTGAGTTTGAATTTTCGAACTTGACTCCCTAGCGAACAGACATATTCGCTACATTCACTATTCGCAGTATTTTGTGATGTCTCTTCTCGACAAGACCTAGTTAACGGGTATAATCAGATTCCTGTGAATCTTTTCGATATTCTAAAGGCGGCCATTTTAACGTTGTTTAGATTATATGAATTTCGGATGCAGGACAAAATTTGCAGCTTTTGTGAACGAGATGCTGCATGTGCTTAACTTTTGTTACCTGTGTTTGGACGACAACTTAGTGTTCTCGCTAGACGCAATGTCAATTGAGAGAGGTCTTTGATAGACTAAAAATATGGTATGGTATTAAAACATCAAATTTTTTTTGGTGCCTCAGTGGTGACATTTTTAGGCAACTTATCATACTACACCACGTAAAGATCCAATCCATTCAGAATTTTCTTGTTCCGCAGAGTACTAAAAGAAAAATATGTATTTAATTTTCCGAAAGATTATTATGCTTAAATTTGGATGGAAACTAAAGAATTCGATCTGTATTTTATTTATTCTTCTCGTTCGGTGACATCGACTCGGTCGATAGTATAGTAAGTACACGAGGTGACACATCCCGGCAGGCGGCGCGGAGGCGGCGGGCGGCGCGGAGGGGCGCGGCGCTGTGTCCATCTCGTCGCGCGGGCGCGTGCGCAAGCTCACGCCCAAGGCGCGCGGGCTCCTGCGCGACTAGCGCCGGCCGCGGCGCCTCCTGCGCCACCGGTACTTAGCGCCGCCGGGCGCGCGCGCGGTGTCGTCCGTGTCGTCGCGCGGCCGAGTGCGCCGCCTCACGCACAAGGCGCGTGACCTGCTCGCCGACCAGCCGCGTACACTATGTACGTATGGAACCTAGTTAAGTAATCAAACTGAACATTGTGATATCATGTTCGTGACCCGCGGGTGTACCCCCGCACGGGGCGCGACCCGCACTTGACATATTTTTTATTTTTGTAATCACCGGTGACGACTTTTGTGTGAACGATTGTAATTTATTTATGTATTAGTACCTGCTATTTGTAATTATTAAATCTCGATATGATTAATTATTATTGTTAATTACTCTATGACGTTAATTGTGAGTTGGCACGGTGGCGCAGTGGCATTAGTGATCACCTCGCTGCGTCGAATGTCGCAGGATCGACGTACGGCACAAAGTATTGTACGATGTTTGTGAAGCTCCACGACGTAGAGATTGTCCCTACGTGGGAGGGGTTTGAGCTCAAAACAGTCCGTTACGAATAGTTATTATTGTAGTACTTATATAATAAGCTAGCATTGTGTATAGCTGCTCGCACAACGACCGTCATACGGGACGCACGCTTGTGTATCTTATATGTGGGGTAGGCAGAGAACACTTAATCGCTGGAATAAGGAAGTATATAACCATTTACCAGTTTATATACAATACAATTATATAATTTATAACATGTGAGTCAATACACGCACGGTGTATTTTTTGTACTTCAATATTAAACACTAAGTTTTCCTCGCTGTTTCAACCACGTTTACGATGACTGTTCCCCTCTTGTGAATCGTAGCGTGATGTTATGTAGCATGTGTTCCTTCTGGATAGAGTAGCTAACTAATCGTGAAAGAGTTATAAAAATCGGTTCAGTAATTTTGATGTTTATCGATTACAAACAAATATTTGCTCTGTATCATATTAGTATATATTTACTATTAGTGTCTATTTTGTATAGATCGTCTGTATTATGTGTACTCTCAAGTGTCGTGTGCCTCGGTGATCTAGAAGAGAGAGGAAAGAGGAGGGCGGGGACAGATTACGGTTTAGGGGGAAGGGAGTGTCTAAGAGAAGTATCTGTAACATATACAATACGGGTGCATGAATTATGATTGTAGAAAGACATTTTGTAAAATTTAAGAAGTCCACTGTTATTAAATATATGTTATCACATACCTATATCTATAAGTGTCAGTCCGGATATACAAGCGTGACGTCACGAGTGGCGAGGGCGTGACTCGCTCACGCTGCGGCGACAGTGGACAGTGGACAGGCGAGTGTGTACGTTGTACGTGTATATATAGCGGCGTGTGTGTGTGTGTGCGCGCCGGTCATACCAAACTGAATTAAATAAATGATTATTTTGTAGTACACGCTTGTTTTATTTCAATTATACACGAGGAACAGGCAAACTATAAAGCGGCACTTGAACCTGCTACTTCTACGAGTCGTGTCGTCGCCTTACTTGGCTTTTCGTGGTCCTAGGCTGGAAATTGAAATTATCATCGTCTAAAATATCTAATATAAGAGAGCGCCATCTATCGGATAGTTCAGAGTTGCATAAAAAGCGGAATATAATATGGCGTGCGAGCAGTAAGTATCTTTTTTTTTTAATTTATTTACTTAGTTCTGCCAGCTATTGTGACAGTAATACATGTAAAATTTTATGTGGCAGCATTTTTCACTCAAATACCGTTGACGCCAATCGGCGTCAAAACCGGACTTCGGATTTGTACACGTCAAACCCCGGTGACCCCATATGGCGTCGAGCACACTTGATAGTGAAATGTTTACGTTAGCTCAAATAACAAATGCAAACGTAAACAATAAACTATAGAGTGTGCTCGACCCCATATAGGGTCACCGGGGTTTGACGTGTACAAGTCCGTAGACGCGATCGGCGTTAGAGGTATTTGACAGGTTAAGTGAAATTTTATTCCGAGTGCACCAATCCGACAATCCATCTATATCCGCTTGAATATTTGTAATATCGGTGCTGGACTTTATAATTTTGATAAGTTTCAAGTCATCAGCATACAAAAAAGGGGTAGTATGAACTAGGCAGTCACTAATATCATTGACAAAAATATTAAAAAGTAAAGGGCCAAAGTGCGAACCCTGTGGGACTCCTGAATTAATTTTAAATAATGATGATTGATATCCATTTACCACGACATAATATGACCTTTCAGTCAGATATGATTCAAACCAATTTCGAAGAGGACCAGTGATTCCATACCAACGTAATTTGTATATAAGTATTTGATGGGAAACTCTATCAAATGCCTTACTGAAATCCGTATATACAGCGTCAACTTCATCTCCACAGTCTATAGCTTCCACAACGGTTTCCACAAATGTGACTAGGTTTGTACATGTTGATCTACGTTGTACAAACCCATGCTGATGAATGGACAAATATTTTTTGAAGTAATTCTATACATACAGACACAGCACGGATTCAATAATTTTACCAAAAATCGAGAGAATCGATATAGGTCTGTAATTTTTCACAGAACAGTTATCCCCACTTTTAAACACTGATACCACTTTAGCTGTTTTCCAAACCTTAGGAAAAGAACCAAAACTAATCGATCTGTTAAATATGATTGTTAAAGGTCCCGCTAAATTTGAAGCACAATTACCTATGTATATATATCGGGGATATACCATCAGGACCTGCTCCCTTCGATATATCTAGACACTTCAATTTACGTAACATTTCCTTTTCGTTAAAGGTAACCCCAGAAAAACTGACTGAATTCGCTTTTGGACATATAGGACTAACAAGCTCATGGGCAGGATCTATATTGTCGCCTAAGGCATTATCACATCGATACACCTCTGCAAAATTCATTGCAAACAAATCACAAATACTATAGCCATCGCCCGCACTAATAGATCTATTAGACATTGTCTTTGGATAAGTGCTCTCGCCACCGCGCTTATTTTGTATAAAAGACCAGAAGCATTTAGGGTTTGTAGAGATAAGTTTTTCAGTACTATGGACATATGACTTGTAACATTCCTTTGCATAATTTCTACAACGCACATTAAGTATTTTAAGTGAGATCGCATCTAAGGGGTTCTTATATAAAGCATATTTGGAACGAACCCTACTTTTTTCTTTAGTGAGACGTATAATTTTGGAATTAAACCAGCATTGATACTTCTTACTCCTTCTAAAGCTACGAGGCGCAAATGCGCTTATTGTTTCATTAAGAACGTCGTAAAACAATTCCACCGTGTCATCAATATTGGTGCTTTTACTTAATATTTTATCCCAGTCTTGTTTTCCTGAGTATTCATTCACCTTTTTATAGTCCATTTTGTGAAAATTATATTTTAACGTCGCTTGGCTTGATGTCAGGTTTGTTGCTTTTTTAAAAGATAACTCTATTTGCAATGAGGGATGGTACTTCTCGATGACACTTAGCGGATCGGCTCCACAGACGTTACAGTTCGGGGTGTTAGTCGGTACGATATCAAGCAGTTTACCACTACAATTATAAACTGTGTTGCACTGTTGTAGAGCGTTAACCGTTGTGAAATCGACAAGCAACTGTTCGAGGTTGGAGTTTCTTTGGTCCACTGAAGAATCATTTATAGTTTGCCGAATCTATATACATACAGAACTAGCTGTCCCCCGCGGATTAGAAAATAAAATGAATTTAATCCTTTTTCCATCAAAAACTCTTGAAAATGTTGATCAAAACGTTCTTGAAAAGCTGCGCATGCACTTTGTTCGGTCGCCATTTCGTCAATGAACTGGACAAGCGACGGCTGCTACCCCGCGCCGTGGCCAGGGAGTATTCCAATATGATCTAGACTAGCGAACGGACATATTCGCTACATTCACGATTCGCAGTATTTTGTGATATCTACTCTTCTGGACAAGACTTAGTTAACGGGTATAATCAGATTCCTGTGAATCCTTTCGATATTCTAAAGGCGGCCATTTTAACGTTGTTTAGATTATATGAATATCGGATGCCAGACAAAATTTGCAGCTTTTGTGAACGAGATGCTGCATGTGCTTAACTTTAGTTACCTGTGTTTGGACGACAACTTAGTGTTCTCGCTAGACGCAATGTCAATTGAGAGAGGTCTTTGATAGACTAAAAATATGGCATGGTGTTTGAGCTTTTAGCTGCACGGTTCGGTTTACTTAACTAATGAATCAATTAGAATGAAACAACCGTTTGATGCGAGACAAAAAATTATTTTGTTCGGGCCCTTATATACGTGCGTCGGAGAATCTTAACACCGCGATTCAGCCGGACGGCACATCGCCATCTACCGAGCGGATTGTCAACTTTATCACTCGATTGAACATTCCGCCCACCATGGACGAAATGTCCATAACTAAAATTAAAACAAGCAACAGCAATAAATAAACAAAACCGCCCACCATGACGTAGGTAATAAAAGGAAATTTAAAAAAAAATGTATTTGAGGCATTACAAACAATAGTGGACTGTATAATTAGCGACTAAAATAATTACCTAGTCATGGGGTGCTACAATATTACAATTTCGATTCACAAACGAAGGGTTTCAACCGAACTCAACAAAAAGAATGCTAATTCTACACGAACAATAAATCTCAATACAAATCTTAATTATAAAATTTGAACAATTAAGTAGTAATAGGCAACACTATTAGTTTAGAAACGGGTCTTTTAATTATTGACCCCTTGCAACGCAATGACACAACCCTCGTGACTTTGTCTGAGCCAGTGTGTTTCTCGATTATAAGGCCGTAGAGCCATCTTACAGGAGGCAAGTCATCCTCCATAACTAAAACCACATCCCCTTTATTAGGTTCTACAGTCTGATGAGACCATTTGTACCGATGATGGAACTGGACAAGGTATTCGTGGGACCATCGACGCCAAAAATCTTGGGCTAGACGCTGAGTTAAATGCCACCGCCTTAGTTAGTGTACTTACGTTTAAACTTTCGAATTTTGACTCAGGCGGAAGCAGCAACGGTTCTCCAATTAAAAAGTGACCCGGTGTCAAGGGATATGGGTCGTCGGGACTACCGCTAAACGTAGAGATCGGCCTTGAGTTCAGACACGCCTCTATTTGAGCGAGCACTGTTGTTAGTTCCTCAAAGGTAAGAGTGCTGATCCCTACGACTCTTCTGAGGTGATGCTTGGTGGACTTCACTCCAGCTTCCCAAAGCCCTCCAAAATTAGGAGAGTGTGGTGGAATGAAGTGCCAACTAGTCCCGTTGGTTGCAAACCAGTCCGCAATGTCTAATGCTACGCTTGACCTTTCTTGGATGAACAAAGCCTTCAACTCTTTATTAGCTCCGACGAAGTTGGTGCCGTTATCACTCTACATCTCCTCGCAATGGCCCCGTCTGGCTGTAAAGCGTTTGAAGGCTGCTATGAATGCTGTCGCAGTCATATCACTTACAACCTCCAAATGAATAGCACGGGTAGCCATGCAGACAAATAGACAAATGTGTCTTTGTGGAGTGATATCCGCGCTCTCTTGTGGGCCTCACACTAATAGGACCTGCATAGTCCACCCCGCTTTTAGAGAAAGATCGGCCAGCATTGACTCTGGCTGATGGTAATTGTCCCATTAAGGGCGGTACAACTCGAGCTGAATAACGTAGACAAGTCACACACTTGCGCACATATTGTCTAACCACTCTTCGCATTGATGATCCAGTACTTGGATCTTAAATAATTAAGGACCAATTGTGGTCCGCCATGCAGAGTGCGCTCATGAGCATCGGCAACTATAAGGTTCGTTAAGTGTGACTTGTGAGGCAATATTACAGGATGCTTCATAGTTTCCTCAATGTCAGCTCTATGTAACCTTCCGCCAACTCTCATAACTTGATCCTGGTCGAGATAGGGATTGAGTTGAATAAGTTTTCCTCTTTTCTCAACTTTACCAGTTTTCTTTATGCTGTCTATTTCATTACAAAAATATTCATTATGACACATTTTTATACATGTAAGTAGATCTTGGTCAATTTCGGCAAATGTTATAAACAATTATCTTGTGATTTAGTTTGATTAATAATTTTATTTTTTATTTCAGTAACCTTCTACAAATCGCAATTACTCTAGTTAACTTTCTCAAAGATGAAAATTTTATTATTATATTATTCTCTTCCTTATTGTTCTTTATTACGTTGCATACTATGTTTGATTTCCTTTCCTCTATGTTAGTTTGATTAAATTTCCTTATAATATAATCAATTGTGTCGTTCCTAAGCCAACTAGGTCCTCTTAGCCACAACTCAAGATTTGCACACATGGAAGGCTTTACTCCACGGGAGGCACAATCAGCGGGATTGTCTTTTGATTGGACGTGCGACCATTGATTGCTTTCCATAACGGTGAGAATTTCGGCAACTCGGTTGCCGACAAAGGTTTTCCAACGACTGGGGTGGCTCGCCAACCAGGCAAGAACCACTGATGAGTCAGTCCAGGCATGTACATTATCCCTTTTAATCCCCAAGGTGTCCGAAACTTCACGAAGAAGTTTTGATAGCAGCACCGCGCCACATGATTCCAGACGAGGTATGGATACCTGTCTGACGGGGGCCACCTTGGTTTTTGATGCCACTAGACTGACGAAAACTAAGCCGTTAGAATCAATGGACCGTGTATAGACTACTGCAGCATACGCTTCATTAGAAGCATCACAAAGGCCTTGCAGTTCAAGATGCTGGTCGTGTCTACTTGTGTGAATCCATCTAGGCAGATGGAAACCGACTAAACTGTTAAGTTCTCTCCTGTAACTAGGCCAATTCGTTGCTAGGTGACCTGGCAATGCATCATCCCAATCTATACCCGAAAGCCACAAGCGTTGAATGAACACCTTAGCTGTTATTATTGCTGGCGCGAGCCAACCCAGTGGGTCGAATAAACGGGCAATGTCAGATATCACTCTTCGCTTAGTCAAGGGTGTTTCCAGAGGAGGAAGATGGACAGTGTATTGAAATTCATCCGTATCTCTATTCCAAGTTAAACCTAAAATTTTCATAATCTTATCAATTTTGAAATTTACTATATCACGGGTTGCCTCTGTTCCGGTTTGTATTTTATTCAATAATTCGTTATTATTGCTGGACCACTTTTGAAGTTTGAAACCTCCACGTGCTAATAACTCATTTATCTCATGATAGATCTGTTTTCCTTCAGCTACAGATTCACAACCTGACAAAAGATCGTCAAAATCCTTAATTCGGTCTGCAACTAGAGGATAATCCTTGCCTTCATCATGAGCCAGTTGTTGTACTAACTACGCACCGCCAAGTATGGAGCCGAAGATACACCAAAGGTGACACGTAACAAACGTAGATGTTGCAACTCCGAATTTGAGTTGTCACGCCATAAAAAACGTTGGTAGTCTACGTCATCGTCAGAAACCTTAATCTGCCGGTACATCTTAATGATGTCCGCTACTAATGTTATGGGATGACAGCGCCATCTCATAATAATTTGACGTAAATCAGGTTGCAAGGTTGGGCCAACCATCAAATCGTCATTCAACGAGACCCCGTTGCATCCAGAATAAGAGGCGTTGAAGACAACCCTAACCTTGGTAGTACTTTTATCCTCGCGTACTACGGCGTGATGCGGTAAATAAAAGGCATCGTTTCTCAATTTTGCTTGAGGAACTACTTCGACGTGTCCCAATCGAACATACTCGTGGATAACTTCTGAATACTGCTGTCTTAGCTCAGGATTGCCTGATAATTTTCTTTCCAGCATGTTAAAACGTTTACGAGCGATATCCTCCGATTTTCCATAAACGCAGCTAGGACGATCAGTTTTGAATGGCAGCTTGACTATGTATTGTCCTGTTGCATCTCTTTTGGTTGTGTTAGAGTATAGGTTCTCACACCTTTGCTCTACCTCAGTGAAGATCACTCTATGAGGAGAAGACTCAGACTCCAACTCCCAAAATTTCCTTAGGAGGCTGTTAATGTCTACGCTTGCATTGCAACATACTGGTTGAGTCCTGAGCGATGTGTGAATCTCGCCAGATAGGATCCATCCTAACTTGGTTCTTTGGGCAACTGGTGTACCAGGTGGGCCCTTGACCAAACCATCCATTAGAACTTCACCGACCACGCGAGTACCTAACAGGATATCTATTTTACCCGGGGTAGCAAAAGACGGGTCTGCAAGGTCTAAGGATGAGATTGACGGCAGAACATTGACGATCTTCCTTTCAGGAAGACGTGATGTGAGTCTGTTCAATACATACGCATTGACATATAAATAAAATAATAATAATAATAATAATCATTTATTCAACTTAAATTGGTACAAGAGGTACAGAGCTTTGGTTAAATCGTAAAGGTATAATATAAGGGGTGCCTGTACTAGGGTAAACCTGTGCCACAGGCATTAAGGGCACATACTGTATAATATAGATATAAATTCTAAAACAATACTTATGAAAACATTATTACTTGTATATAAAAACTTACGAATTACATTATAAATTAAGTGATTACTATGACTACTTAAAGAGTTATTTTATTGCGCAACACTTATTGAACAACAGTCATCAAATTTTCAGTATGATCGTAGTTCAAGGTTTGTAAATATTGTTGAACTAATTGCTTAGTGTTAGCATAATTTTTGTCATAAATCGCAGTTATTTTGTTTATATTATTATAAAGAAATGGACCTAAAAATGCGAAAAACCTATTGGTAAAAATATACTTAGATTGAGACTGAGTAGTACAAACGATATCTTTCCGTCGCTTAGTGTTAGTTAGTTCCGGGTTATATTCAAGAGTAGTATGTTGTTTTAGTACGGTGTGCATAATAAAAAGCTGCCTGACTGTTAGTACTTTAGAATTTTGATACAAAAGGCATGTGGGATAGCGAAAAGGTCGATGTGTAGCTACTTTTAGGAGTGCTCTTTGTGCTCTTTCAATTGGAAGAATAACTGACTTGGCGATGCCTCCCCGTGAGGTAACACAGTATTGAATAATGGATTGGCACAGTGTCTTGTAGATTTGTATAATAAGATTATTGTCTGCTATATAACGCAGTTTTTTAAAAACGAATATTAATTTACGTAGTCAGCTTGACAAAGTGGCTACATGTTGTTTAAATGAAAGAGTGTGATCTATTATAACCCCCAGATATTTAATGTTAGTTGTACTATGGATTGCAGAACATATGCAATCGTCATTCATGGTGTTGTTACAATGGTGTGCATATAGTCGAATCTTACTTAAATGATCTTGTTGATTGCGCATGTTAAACTTAATGAATTTAGTTTTATCAGTATTTAGTGTAAGCAAGTTATTTCTAAGCCATTTATTAACCACATCGCACCCACACAAATGAGGCAGTCTTTAAAAATGCCCAGCATTTTTAAAGACTGCCTCATTTGTGTCGGCGGAGAAGAGAAGGGCGGTGTCATCTGCGTATGAAACGATTTTGCCGCTAGGAAAGCTTAAGTTACAAAGATCGTTAATGTACACCAAAAATAGAGTACTTCCAAGGACACTGCCTTGTGGAATACCGAATTGTGGCACTTGTAAGTCGGCACTGAAGATATTATCTATTTTTACGCACTGATACCTATTTTGTAGATAGTCTGTTAGCAGCTTAAGCTGAGTGCCTCGTATTCCTAAAGTATCAATTTTTTTTAATAGGATAGGTACAGATACAGTGTCAAAAGCTTTTGCGAGGTCGAGGAAGATTCCAATTACTTGTTTTCTTTTTCCAAGTTCCTCTGAGATAAAAGCTGTCAAGTTGTGTACTGCATCTGCTGTTGACAACTTAGGTCTGAAGCCGAATTGCATTGGGGAAAATAGGGAATTTTGTTCAAGAAATGATACTAATTTATTATTAATTAATTTCTCTAGTACTTTTGAGAAAGTAGGTAATAGCGAGATTGGTCGATAATTTGTTACGAGGTCTTTCGTACCAGACTTATGAATGGGAATCACTATTGCTTTTTTAAGGCATAGAGGGAAGACTCCGATGGAGAGACAAATTCGGTAAATGTGGGTTAATGGAGGCACCAGGATATGCTTAAAGGTCTTTAATATTTTACAGCTTATATTGTCCCACCCAGGTACACAATTATTTTTTAACGAGTGAATAACCCGCTCTATTTCTTGTTCATCCGGATCCATCATAACAAAGGATTTTCCGCTTTTAAGATATGTTGAAACCGGAGGAGAACTGTTATTTGTGCTGCACTGACATTCTATTTTTTTTGCCAAAGTTGTGCCAATATTTACAAAAAACCTATTGACGTTGTTGACAGAGGAAAGCAGAGAGGAATGTGTTTGCAATAAACTTCTATCAGATTTATGTTGTTTTGACGTAAACGAGACTTTCTTCACAATTTTCCAAAGTTGCTTTGTGTCTTTTTTAGACGGCGACGCGCGCGGCGTCACAAATGTCACCGGCACTTGAGCGCGTGAGCAGAGTTATGTCCCCATCCTCAGATACTATGTCAAACAAACAAGCGCCGGGGCCGTGTTCATCACAATCAACGATGGCGGAAATAGTTAAGGCGCCAGGTGAATGGAAAGAAAACAAGCCGCCAACTGATGAATGGACTGTGATACAACGTAGACGACATAAGAATCGATTTATTGGAAAAATGGGAAAGGCAATAACCGATGTTGAAACAAAGTTCAAGGCGGCGGAAACGAAGATTCCTTTGTTTATTTCCAACGTAAACAAAGATACATTAGAGGCTGACATATCTGAATATATATTTAATAAGACTCAGGAAAAAGTATCTCTTGAAAAAGTTATCATGAAGAAAGAAAGGCAGTACAACTCTTTTAAAATATTCGTCTCAATGAATAAAATAGATACCTTTTTAAATGATAACTTGTGGCCGGACGGAATAACATTTAGGAGATTCATACGGTTTAGACAACGGAATTCTGATAAACATAACATACAAATAAATGAATAGTACGTTGATAAGTTATAACTGCAAAAATATTAAAAGAAGTATGGAATGTGTGAGAACCTTATGTAATTCGGCAGATGTGATAGCCCTCCAAGAAACTTGGCTGCTACCGTATGATACAAAAGTATTGGGTGATATTGACGACAACTTTGGTTACACGGGTAAGTCGGCGGTGGACTTAACTGCTGGAATGCTACGAGGCAGACCTCACGGAGGGGTCGCAATACTGTGGCGAAAAAGTGCGTTTCGCAATGTTACGGTAGTGAAGTGCATAAGTGAGCGTATTGTTGCGATTAAGGTAATGACGGGAGCGGGCCGTGAAATGTTAGTTATGTGCGTGTATATGCCGACTGACCAAACTGTCAACTTGCCGGAATTTACTCAGTGTTTGGGTGAGTTGAATGCAATTATACAAGACAATAGTATCGAAGTAGTGTTTATGTTGGGGGATTTCAATGCACATCCTAATGCCCCGTTTTGTTGTGAACTTCTTGATTTTTGTAAAGAAAATGACTGGATATGTGCTGATTTAATCAAATTAGGTATGTCATCTGAAACCTACACTTTTCAAAGTGAAGTACATGGGTGTAAGCGATGGCTGGACCACTGCGTGGTAACCCAGTCAGCCTGGCAGTCTGTGGTGGATATTAAGGTTCACAATGATGTATACTGGTCGGATCACTTCCCTTTACAGGTGACTTGTAATTTAGAAGTAATTAAAGCCAAAGTAGAAGTTAACAGTTATTTACGTAATAATGTGATATGGGGGGTAAGAGAATCGGAAGAAATTCAGAAATATCATGAAATATGTAATAATAACCTCAAAAAAATTATGTTTCCTGATGATCTTCATGAATGTGCTGATAGGATGTGTCAAAATATACAACACAGATCTGTAATTGATAACTTATATAACCATATTGTTAGTATATTAAGTCAGGCCTCAGCAAACAGTCGCAGTCCCTTACCTAGGAAGCCGACTAATGTTAAGTGTGTACATGGTTGGAACAAGCATGTTAGAGACGCCCACAGGCAGGCTAGAGTAGACCATCAATTGTATGTCTTAGGTGGTAAACCGGTTAGTGGATTTGTGTATGACAAAATGTGTGAAAGTCGAAGAGTTTTCAAGTCACGCTTAAAGTACTGTCAGAACAACCAGGAACAGATAAAAATGGATATACTTGCCTCACAACATTCTGCTAAGAAATTTAATAAGTTCTGGAAGGGCACCAAGCGTTTAAATGGTAAGGTTAGTCTGCCTGTGTGCGTTGATGGCATCAGTGATACGAAAATGATTGCGAATATGTTTAAGGATCATTTTCAGGTGAAATCTTCCTTTCTGCCGGTGTCTGATACTGAACATGGCCCAGTAGAAAAGCCTATTGGCTTCTCAAGTAAAGATGTGGCTGATGTTGTTAAAAATATGAAAAGGGGGAAGTCACCAGGGCATGAGGGACTCAGTGTTGAGCATCTGCAGCACGGAGGAGTGCACCTATACAGGGTGTTAGCCATGTTTTACACTTTTTGTATACGGCACTCATATCTGCCACCTAATCTTATGAGAACAGTGGTTGTGCCAATAGTGAAAAATGCTACAGCTGATTTATCAGATAGAAGTAACTATAGGCCAATATCTTTAGCTACTATAATTGCAAAAGTGTTTGATGGGTTATTGGATAGAAAACTTGATCGTTTGGTAACATTACAGGATACACAGTTCGGTTTCAGGGAGGGGTTGTCAACTGAAAGTGCAATACTATCTCTGAAACACACGGTTGACTACTATGTGAAAAGACAGACTCCAGTATATGCATGCTTCTTGGATTTGTCCAGGGCTTTTGATTTGGTGTCATATCATAAGCTCTGGACAAAGCTAAGAGGTGCGGGTGTCCCAAACGATCTTGTGAATATCCTTGCCTACTGGTACAGTGAACAGCTTAATATAGTAAGGTGGGGAAATGTGTACTCAGATGAATATTCTTTAGAGTGTGGCGTCAGGCAGGGTGGGCTGACTTCGCCACGACTCTTTAATATCTATGTTAACCATCTGATTGAGGAGCTCAGCAGTATGCATGTTGGATGCCATATTGATGACATATGTGTTAATAACTTGAGCTATGCTGATGATATGGTGCTGCTGAGCCCCTCAGTTGGTGGTCTTAGACAGTTGTTAAAGGTGTGTGAGGTTTATGCTGCGGAACATGGCTTGGAGTACAATGTAAGTAAAAGTGAGTTCATGTTATTTAAATGTAAAAATAAAAGCAATATCTTTATACCACCTATATTACTTAATAGTGTACCTCTAAGTCGTGTTGCACAGTTTAAATATCTTGGACACATTGTAACTGAGAATTTGAGCGATGAATTAGACATTGAGAGAGAGCGCAGGGCATTGTCGGTGCGTGGTAATATGTTGGCACACAGGTTCGCTCGGTGTACTGCTCCTGTTAAAATAACAATGTTCAAGGCATTCTGCCAGACATTTTACACGAGCGGCCTGTGGGCAAACTTTACACAGAAAAGCTACAATGCCTTGCGCGTCCAGTATAATAATGTGTTCAGGGCTCTGTTTCGGCACCCTCGATATTGCAGTGCATCTGGCATGTTTACTGACGCCAGCGTAGATGACTTCTACGTAATTATGCGTAAAAAAGTTGCGGAGCCCGAATAGCGTCCTCAGGATGATTGGCGAGAGAACCGATACTGTTCTGCTCAGTAGGTTCACTGAACTCCATGTGTTGCGAGACCGATGAGCCTACTGAGCAGGGAGAGACGGTGTGTTTATTTACTTTTTAATTACTAACATTAGTTATAAGCAAAATTCTTGTCACTAACAACCTTGTCTTGCCTATGGACTTTTTTGTCTGAAATAAATGATTTTTATTTATTTTATTTATTTAGCTCCTTGTAATTGTGACCTGTCGTACTCTATTTTTACATTCTTCAAAAGATTATTGCAAAAATTCCGATACCTTTTATATGATAAATTTAGAGTAGAATTTTCGGGGCATTGCTTAGCTTACTTGTGCAGTTTATCGCGGTTTCTAATACATCGGACTAAGCCGGGAGTTATCCATGGCTTAATTTTACAATATTTTCTACTGAATTTTATTATATTTGTATTGTACATGATAGCCTCTTGTACTTTATTAATAACAAATGGCATAGAGATGTTAACGTCGGCAGTTTGATAAACTGGGGTAAAGTCAATATTGCACAAATCACGTTCTTGGTGAATCATATTTATAATTGACCTTTGTTGCGGGCGAATAATATTCTTAGTTTGCTTTAATTCAAGTATTAGTAAAACAGCAGAGTGGTCAGTTATTGACGAGTTAGTAACAAGTGTTAAACACGGAAGCCTAGTTTTGAGCATGACGTGGTCTAAACATGACCCACTTTGATGTGTGGGAAAAGTGTGGCTAGGCAAAATACCATGGTACGCACAGAGATTTAGGTAATCTTGGGTAGATGCGTCATGATTCCTACAATTTATATTTATGTTTATATCTCCTGTAATAATAATATTCTTAAAAGTTGATAAGCTTTGTAAAATTTGGTTTAAATTGTTTGTAAACGTCTCTAAGTTCCTGAAAGAAGGAGGTCTATGTATATAGACCTCCTTCTTTCAGGAACTTAGAGAAAAATAGGCACTGATACCGCGATCATTGCTGTATAGCAATGATCGCGGTATCAGTGCCTATTTTTATAACAAGACAGTTGCAGTCTTGGACCGTTAGCTCTTCGACGGAGACGAGTAAAGAACTTTTCACATATATTACTAAGCCATCATTTTGGTTGAGAGATGTTGTACTATTGTAATTATTGTATCCCTGCAATGTTGGTATATTGTTCCGTCTGTTTGAGAGCCAACATTCTGTTAGAATAATCACGTCACACTCAATATTAAGCCTGTGTAAAAAGACATTCAAACTATCTATGTTCTTACATATGCTACGAATGTTTTGGGTTAATGTTGTTAGCGGCTTACTATATTGAGAAAGATAAAGTTTGCAGCTGTCAGTATCACACATTTCCGAAAGATGTATATAATTATTATCTAAGGCATTAATTACTTGATCAGCCATAAATACTTTTAAAATTAAGGTAAATTCAAACAAAAATATAAATAAAAAAAACGGTCTAAAAGAAACTGAGTAAGGTAGCGCTCTTAGACGCCTTCATGATAATCTATAGAATTAATGTACCTTGTTTCAGCCATTTTCTTCGCTGGACATTCGAGATCACCTGTCTTATGGTTGCATGGTTTCTTAAAACGCAAGCATGTTGAACATTTTGGTGTTTCGGCTTTCTTTGTACATTCATTGGTCTGGTGACCTAATGCACCGCAATGTCCGCAGGTGGAGATGGTTTCGCGGCAAGTCTTAGCGGCATGTCCATATTGTTGGCATCTGAAACACCTGGTCACGAGTGAAAAGTCACGTACGGGGCAGGATGTCCAGTTGATGAAGACTCGATCCTGGTTGATAAGGGCCTTTCTGATGCTGGCAGGCACTTCAATAATGAAGTTGCAAGTTTGTGCGTCTTTCTTACCCGACTTATGGCTCAGTTTTAGCGAGGTCAGGAATTGATTACGGGTTACGTTGGGGAGTTTTTCGGCAACATTCTGCTCGTATATGCAATCATATACTTCTTGGTCACTAAGGGCTGCTGGTACTCCGATTACTATAATTCTTGGTCTTCTTTTATGTGAATCCTCAACCTTTAAGCCAGAGCTAGTTAACTGGGTTGACTGCCTTAGCTTCTCAATGTCGTCCTTGCTGTCAGTGCTAATGATTACTCCTCCGTTTTTGGTCTTCCTTAATCCTCTAACGCGCAACTTCAATTGTTCAGGGCAAATTATTTTCTGAACCAGCGACTTTGTGTTATCAATTTAGTTTTCAATTTATCGTTTGGATAAATTGCAATAGCGCTCACATTTTTAGGTCGTTGCATGACATTTTTTGTGGTCTTGACCATGTCCGCAAAAGACACTTTTTCAATGGCTGAATTTTGTGCAACGCATTTTTCTTCAATGGTCATCTTAATGGACTTTTCGAAGGCATTCAGACACAGCAAGATCCTGCTTTTCCGTCATGGCTTCAAGAGAGCTATTCATCAGTAAGGCCTTTTGCTTCAAGGATTGGTAAAAAACCGCCATTTGAGAGACACCATTTCCAACTTTACGGGCTAAAGAATTTATTTTCAACTTCTGTTCAGAGTTGAGTTTTCCTTCTGATGCAATGTTACACACCTCACTTAGCGATCGCTCAATGGAGGTAATCCAGTATTTGATGTCATTGGTGCTTAAGGTTTCCAAGGGCTCTTCGGGTTCATGCTGAGGTGGTTGTGGCGTGCTGCGTGGGCTGCGAGTTGTCATGGTACTCCGATTGAAAGGGCTACTTTCAAAATTAGCCATAGTAACACTTAGTTATTATCTTGCATATTACTTATGTTTCACCGTTTTACTTCATCGCCTAGTCGCAATATGTCGGTGTAAGCAGGTGTTTTCTTCAAACCGAGTAACTGTACTGCGGCCTCCGTGATAAAGGAGACTTGAGAGCCCTGATCCATCAGAGCTCTTAAAACAATAGCAGTACCAGTTGTTGACTCAATATCGACCAAGGCTGTAGCGAGCAGACCTTGGTTGTGTACATCTGCGAAACAACAAATGGTGTTTATGGTCTCGCATTGATTGGAAGAAGCGGCTGCCGCGGCAACCACAACATTCTTGTCCGCTGAACCCTCTACCGGTTCAGTGGCATCGACGGTTGTTTTAGAATGAAGGAGTGTATGGTGTCTCCTTTTGCAAAGATGGCATTTGGTAGGCTGACGGCATGAATACACGGCGTGGTGTTTACCTAAACAATTAAAGCATAACTTATTGGCTCGAACAAAGTCACGACGTGCATCACAATCCTGGTTTGCAGACTGCTTGCAGTGACACAATTTATGGTCTCCAGAACACAAAATACAAGTTAAAGAAGCAACATGAAAGGTTTTTACATTAGTATTTGGACTATTATTCTTGGTTTGGGTAATGGACTTAAATATTCCAAAGCACGAAATCTTGATTCCAAAAAAATCTTGAACTCGGCAAAAGTAGGTAAATTATCGTCAATACTAATTTTAGACTCCCACAATTTTCGAGATTCGTTATCTAATTTTTCGCTACTTAGAAATATCACAATTGTATCCCAAGCGTCCACATTAATGCCTAAGGTACATAAGCCACGTAAACAATCGACTGTGGTATCCAATAAATTTTTAATTGAAGTTGAAGACTCTTTAACAGTTACTGATTGTTTGACAAGACGCTTTAACATACAGTTAGATAAAAATTTCTTGTTGTCATATCGTTTACATAGAATAGACCAAGATTCACTATAATTAGCTGCAGTTACTGGTGTATGTCGCAGTAGCTGTTCTGCTTCTCCCGACAAATGAGAATTCAAATAGTGAAGTCGTTGTACATCGTCTAACGACCCGTTGTTGTGTATAAGGGACAGAAATAAATCTCTGAAACTAGTCCACTCAGTATAAATACCTGAGAAGGTAGGTAGACTAATCTTTGGCAATCTAATATTTGACGATGTTCTTTCTTGCTCCTTTGAATTAATATTAGTAGTAGTTTTTACATTCATTTGTTCCTTAAGTTCTGATTTATACAATATGTAGAACTCCTCGGTATTATCGTATACTTCAGTTGAAAAATACTCATTATTTAAATCTAAATCTGTCGCTTTCTCTATAATATTTCTATGTGTTTTTACAAATTGTTTCCACTGCTCTTCTAATGATTCTAAACTTGTTTGCAAATATGATATCTATGGCGAAAGCCATAGTATATCATAGTATAGTATAGTACATGCAAACGTGATATATATAACTTGTTATTAGCAAAGCAAAATACTACGTGCCGTAATACATAATAGTTAATATTGTTAATTATGCAAATAAAGTAAATATCATAATTTCCCTTTCCTATATAGGTCCGTACTACGTATGTATAATATACTTAATTTATACTTAATACTTAGTATATAAGCCTTAATTAAGTAACAATAAACGAGTCAATATTCAATCACCACATCGTCGTTTTAATTGGTTCATAAAGCAACACGCAATAATTGGTGACCCCGACGTGATCTATTGGTCTCTAGTGCTGATATAATACCGGGACGACCGGAACCCAATTTGGTTTTCAGCGGTGAATCTAGAGAACAATAGTATTACGATATTATCACATCCTCATAACGTCAGAAGAAAAATGGCTCCACCAATAACTCCTTCAAAAGGCGACTCAGGCTGCGAAACTGTTGCTGCAATCACAGTCACGGAAAAACTACCGCAATTTTGGACAGACTCACCACGGTTATGGTTCGCTCAGTTTGAAGCCATCTTGGCACCACAAAAACAGGGCGAAGACTATAAATACAATATGGTAATATCTAAATCAAATCAAAAAAATCAAACAAACGGATGTCAAACTAGTAGAAGTAGCTCTGTTGTTTGTTTACGTTTTTAAATTAAAAGACCTTTTCAATTCCAAATATTTATTAAGTAAAAGTTCATAAACAAAAATATATACTATATACATTGTGTGCGTGTGTTTCTGTGCAGTGATAATCGTTAAAAACTAGTTTATAATATACACGGGCCCCTTAGACAGTGACTATCTACCCGTCTTTGTAAAATAATCAGTGACTATAGTTAATCGTGATTAATCATAATATAGCTTATACTCCTAGTGTGCGCGCGCCCTAGGCTTACATTGTCTGCCCATCTAGTGATCTGTGCGACCTATGCTTGCTAAATAAAACACCATAGAACAATAAAGTGAAAACAGCGCCATCTACATTTCACTACAACATCATTGAGTCACTGAGCTTACGGCAACTCGTATCAACGATGACCAGGACGTGTGGTGGTTGCGGTCGATTTATCGCGGCGACTGACAGCGGTGCCGCTAGATGTCATAAGTGCGCCGGGGTGTATCATAGACGATGTGTAGCGTTACCCACTTCGGGTGCTATCGCACCTACTTGGCATTGTCCGGAATGCAAGAAACATCGTGCAACACACAATAAGGCCGAGACACCCGTTAGGGGATGTAGCGTACCGGCAACTGGCCATCAAAATGCTGGGGTCGAGCCGATGGATTGTGCCTCCGGGACAACCGGTCCTGACCACCGTAGTCCCCCTATATCGGTCAAGTCCCACATACCAGCCACTGAGACAATGCACGACGTCATGTCTGAAATCTGGACGGAATTAAAAATATTTCGGGACAATTTGCGGGACGTGAACAGGGACTTGCAATCCTTTAAGGATGAGGTCGCCCTCATTCGACAGTCATTACATGACTGTCAAAGCAATTTGAAAACCCTCGATGACCGGGTTACCGTCCTCGAGAAGCGGGAGCCTCTGGACCGCGTGGATAAGGGAGACATAATCGAGCAGCTCAGGGAGGAGATCAATAATCGGGACCAGGAGTTATTGGCAAATGACATAGAAATAGCCAATCTACCGGAGGTCGGTGGTGAAAGCTGCATAAATTTGACCCTTCAAATAGCTGTCAAGCTTGGAGTGCAGTTGGAGGAGCGAGACATCGTGAGCGCCGAGCGCGCTGGACCTCGTCACATCGTGTCCACGGATGCCGGCGGGCCGGAGCGCCGGCCCCGCCCCCTCGCCGTGCGGCTCGCGCGCCGCAGCGTCCGCGACGAGCTGTTGGCGGCAGCGCGCATGCGTCGCGGTGCTACATCAGCTGACCTGGGCCTGGCTGGGCCCCCGCGTCGCTTCTACCTCAACGAGCGCCTCACGTGGAAAAACCGTCAGTTATTTCGGAGGGTACGGGAAGCTGCACAAAAGGGAGGCTGGAAGTTTGTTTGGTATAGGCGCGGGCGTGTGCTCGTACGAAAAAACGAGGGCGATAAAGCTCTCAATGTTCGCAACGAGGCTGACCTTCACAAAGTTTTTGGCCATGATTAGTCTCTTGATCGCTTTTATTTGGCACATTTTATTTTCATGCAGAAAGCCAAATGCTCTGTACTGTTACCCACCGCCCCATAAGCGTTTACATTTAGTTTATGTAGCATGCCGAATTTATAATTTAATTATATTATGTGCGTCTTATACTAAGATGTCAAAACACTATTTTGCAAACGCATGTTCGGCACTGGAGCTGGAACGCAAAATGAAACAACAATGTAGTTTTAATATTTTTTATTTACAGGTTCTTACTTATTTACAGGTTTTTATTTACCTAAATAGCATACATATTAGGATTTCGTTAGTCGTACGCATAATTAATAAGCTATACGCTAGGAACAAATTAATCTGTACAGTACATTCGATACGATCATTTAAAATTTTTGTACCTATTTTATTATATTGTGGCTGCGCGCATGTGTACTCAATGTGCACATACATTTGTCTTTTGTGTACGTTACATGTGTTTTGTACACATTCTTATTGTAAAGTAATTATATGTATCAATGTTGAAAAATAAATTTCTTAAATTAGGTCTTTTTAATGCGGGCTCTCTTGCTACAGGACAAGATGAATTTATTTTAGCTATGCATAGTCACTCGGTAGATATAATGGCTATTAATGAGACATGGCTGCGAGTGGGAGAGGAAGGTAGAGCTCCATCTGTACAGGGTTACCGTCTTAAACATGTACCTCGTCCGTTGAGTGTGCGTGGGGGGCGCGGTGGGGGAGTAGCCTTTTATATTAAATGTGGCATACGCGCACGCGTCCTGGCTCATCCGGAGGATGCACGGGTCGAACAGCTGTGGTTGAGCGTAACTTTAAACAAAAAGAAACTTCTTGTTGGCACTGCGTATCGGCCACCATGGCTGGATCTGACCTGTTTTATTGACTCCATTACAGCAAGTATTAGCGCTCTAGCCCCATATGACAATATTATACTCCTCGGAGATTTTAATGTCAATCAGTTTGAAAGGGATACCTCTAAATATAGGCGACTGGCAGACTTTATAAATTACTGGGGTTTGGACCAGTTAGTGACCGCGCCGACACATTTCACTCAGGATAGCTGCTCACTTATTGACATAATTTGCACCGATGCTCGTTATAGGAAAGTGTGTGTGGACCACATTGAGGAGTTAGGCCATCACTCCTTTGTGACGTGTGAACTTATAATAAAAAAAGACAAACCACATAAAAGAACAATAAAATATCGTCCACTCAACAATATAATTTTTGAGAATTTCACTAGCGACCTGGTTTCCATTCCCTGGGAATACATATGTGGGATTAGGGATGTAGATAGTATGGTTTCTGTGTTTACCGGCTACGTTTTGCAACTGTTTGACGCGCATGCTCCGCTGAAACTTAAGGTTTTTCGTGGCCCTGCAACACCTTGGATTACAGACACAATTAAATTGATATTTAGACTTCGTAATGAAGCGCGTAATCGATACCGCCTTTCTAAAATGGACAGCCATAAACAATATTATCTCCAACTAAAACGTCAAGTTAAGGAAGCTTTACACTCCCAGAAAAGGGCCTATTTTAATAAGAATATAAATGAAAAAATACACGATCCCAAGACCTTGTGGAATAATTTAAAGACACATGTGTATCAGTCAAATCAAGGGATTAGTCTGCCATGTCACTTACACGATCCGCACGCAATAAACACCGCTTTCCTGGACGTTCCTGGAAATCCACATGTTTCTATCTCTCAAGTAACGTTTTTCGAATTTAATAGCTACGGGCAATTAACATTCTCAATTCAAACAGTAGACCAAGACGCTATTATGAAAATAATAAAAAATATCACTACTAATGCTCAGGGCATTGACGGTATCTCTGTTGATATGTTAAAGCTTACACTACCTCAAAGTCTTTCTGCAATAACAGATATAATAAATACCTCTATCAGTACGAACACGTTCCCTGATCTTTGGCGCTGTGCAAAGGTTATACCATTGCCTAAAAATAGTACCCCTGGGACCTACAAAGACCTACGTCCCATAAGCATATTGCCCTGCCTGTCGAAGGTCTTGGAGCGTGTAGTATATTTGCAAATGACAGAGTATCTCGAAGCTAATAATATTCTGCCCGAGTTACAGTCCGGTTTTAGGCGGGGACGCGGAACGGCAACGGCTCTAGCGGACGTGGTAGGTAACATAATTGAGGCGCGAGACAGGGGAGAGGGTACAATGTTGACGTTACTGGACTATTCCCGTGCTTTTGATGCCATCAGTGTACCGCTATTGCTTTCGAAACTCAAGTACTATGGTTTTCATGAAAACTCCATAAAATGGTTCAATAGTTATCTGACAAATAGATCACAGTACGTCGAGATACAGAAGGAAGATGGTACATCTTTGTCTTCCCCCCCCCCCACCCTGTATCCCGAGGAATTCCGCAGGGATCGATTTTGGGACCAATTTTATTCATAATTTACACTGCTGATATAACAAAATGCTTGACAGAGTGTAATTTCCACATGTATGCGGATGACATACAATTGTATATGTCCCTCAAAGCGGAAGATACAGCAAGGTCGGTTCAAGTAATAAATGAAGTGCTCAGAAGGGTGGTCACATGGTCTGAGGAAAATGCCCTGGTATTAAACCCGATAAAATCCAATTATATCGTACTAGGCAGTAAAAAACAAATAAAAGACATATTATCTTCTAAGCCAGTGATAAAAGTTAAGGAGATAGAAATAGGACGAGTGGAACTGGCGTGTAGCCTAGGTCTGGTAATTGACCCACAACTTCATTTTGAAGCATACATAAATAATGTTGTAAAAAATTGTTTTTATAGATTAAAACTTCTTTATAGATTCAGGAAATATTTAAGTGTAGCATTACGAAAGAGACTAGTGGACAGCTTGGTACTAGCCAAATTTAATTATATGGATGTTGTTTATGGCCCATGTTTACTGGCGAGAACCACCCGACTGATACAACGGGTTCAGAACGCCTGTGCCAGGTTCTGCTTCGATATCCCACGTCGTAGCCATGTCACACCGTACATAAACGAAGCCAATATTTTAAAAATGGCAGCGAGACGACAGCTCCATTTAGCCACGCTACTATTTGAAACTGTTAATACATATAAGCCGTTGTACCTATTTGATAAGTTGAGTTGGAGGCAGGACCATTATTCTTATTCCACCCGCTCCACTGCAAACCCGCTCACAATGCCAAAATATAAGACAACAGCATTTCGGGGCTGTTTCAAATACTCGGCCACTCGTTGTTGGAACGATCTCCCACCTCCATTGAGATCCCTACAAACAAAAGTATGTACCTATTACAAAAACAAAAACAAGCACAATAATATACATAAAACATAGGTTTCACTTACATAATGTTTGTGATCTACGGGCGAGGTAGGTATATCGGCTTCCAAGCGAGTCGAGGCGGCATTCACCATTGCATGTCTATTATGTATGTTTTTTCCAACTAAATAGTCAATCTTCGTCTATCCTTGTTTCCGTATTCCATATGAATTTTGAGACCGCATAATTTGTTCGCTGTTAGTCGTATAAATAGAAAATGTGCTTTATGTTGCTCGTAATTACAATGTGATAATATTCCCCGTATTGTTATGTAAACAAAATGATTACGCAACCGAGCGCCTCGCGAGACCAAGCGCAGCGGTCGTATGCGCCGCACGCCGGCCGCCAAGGCTTGTGGAGTGCAAGGTGTTAGTACCTAGTTGTTGGATAGTGGGGAACGCTGCGCTGGAACGACGCGACGCGCGACGTGCTAATCATGCGATAAACTAGGCTGCGTAGGTATATATAGCGTGCACAATTTAATGAAATTATAATATGATATTATAGAATTATAATTAGGCTGACTTACGTCCGTGCGACATCTAAAGGTCCGCACTGAAAATCAGCGCTCTATTGTGGATCCCCTATGGACCACAATATAGCAACAATGCTGAGTGCGTACCAATCTGTCCACAGATTGCACGTTTCTAATAATTAATGTTAAGTTATAATGTAAGTATGTATTTCCTTTTTGAACTGTATCTGTGGCAAATAAACGGTTTTTCTTTCTTCTTTCTTTCTAAATTACCAAAAGAGGTAGTCCATCAGGTTAGTGACATTTTGACTAATCCGCCCAGCGATAATAAGTACTCCACCATCAAGGAACGTCTAATAAACTGCTACGAAGAGAGCGAACACCGACGTTTTCACAGACTACTATCAGAAATGGACCTCGGAGACCAAAAGCCTTCCCAGCTCTTGAGAAAAATGAAGGAAGCGGGATGTGGAAATATAAACGACGACACTATTCGTCTTCTGTGGCTAAGACAACTTCCCGTTTCGCTAACAGCGATTATATCGGTTACAAACAATTTATCATTAGACAACTTGAGCGAGTTAGCCGATAAAATATATGAAAACTTGACCTACAACAAGAATACCACTCAAGAGACATCGGTTGACGTTAATTTAATAACAAACATATCGTCACAACTTGCAGCTATGCGAATAGAAATAAATGCATTACGTAGCGCACACGAGCATCAACCTATGCAACGCAGCAAATTCCATTCACGCCATACGTCACACTCACGGTCAAGGTCGCGCCACAGAAGCTCGCATAATGGAATTTGTTATTATCATAATCGTTTCAAGCAAGATTCGTATAAATGCAAGAAGCCATGTTCGTGGAATATGAACAAAAATATTAGGCCGTCGGAAAACTAGAAGTAGCACAGAAAACGACGGGTCTCTGTGCTATTCACCCAGCAAACCGTCTAACTATAACTGACTCAAACAGTGGTTATAGATTTTTAGTCGACACGGGTGCTAACATTTCGGTTATCAATCGCACAAATAACGAGAGCAAAGCATGCGAATACAAATTATTCGCCGCCAACGGCAGCCCTATAAATACATACGGGGAACGCACTTTAATGCTTAACCTAGGACTTCGCCGAAGCTTTAAATGGACATTTACCATTGCCGACGTCAAGATGCCAATTCTGGGAGCTGATTTTCTGGATCATTATCAATCATTAGTAGATATACACGGAAAAAAACTGATCGATAAAAAGACAGGTTTGAAAACGCCTGCCAAAATAGTGAGAGCAAACATTGCATCAGTCCGATCGTTAAACGCTTCTCTACAGGAACCAATAAAGCGATTGTTAGAGAAATATGAAGACATTACAAAGCCTAGATCGATGAACCTACCTACCAAGCACCAAGTACAGCATCAAATAATAACAAAAGGTTTCCCAGTATTTACTCGAGCGCGTCCATTACCTCCTGATAAATACAGAATTGCAAAACAGGAATTCCAAGACATGATGGATATGGGAATTTGCCGACCGTCAAGCAGTCAATGGGCATCGCCACTTCATTTAGTCAAGAAGAAGAATGGCGAATGGAGAGCATGTGGAGATTACCGCGCACTAAATAAAATAACAGTACCAGACAGGTACCCACTTCCAAGGCTACTTGATTTTACGTACGTGGCAAGCGGAAAAGGAATTTTCAGCAAAATAGACATAAAGAAAGCTTTTCACGTTCTGCCCGTAGCTGAACCAGAGAAAACAGCGATTATAACCCCTTTTGGACTTTTTGAATTCATCAGAATGCCATTCGGGTTACGAAACGCAGCACAGTCCTTCCAAAAATTTATGGACTCCATATTCAGAGACTTGGACTACGTATTCGTGTATGTAGACGACATATTTATCGCTGATAAGAAAAATAATATTAAGGAACATTATGAACACTTAGAAGAGGTGTTTAAGCGCTTGCATGATCACGGCATAACAATAAATACAAACAAATGCGAATTTGCCAAGTCGGAAATGGTCAGATGCTAGTCTCAAATGCGTAGGCGCTGTACTACAGCAGCGAAGAAACAAAAAATGGGAGCCGATAGCTTTTTTCTCCAAATCACTAAGTGAAGCCCAAACAAAATACTCTACTTACGATAGAGAGCTACTAGGAATTTATATGGCTATAAAACATTTCAGAAGACTCATCGAAGGACGAGAATTTACGGTCTACACGGATCACAAACCACTAATGCATGCTTTCGATAAGAAGCCGTCATTGGATGATACCCCTAGACGAATCAGATATCTGGATTATATATCACAATTCAGTACGGATATCCAGCACATCAGCGGCCACAAGAATTTGGTAGCCGATGCTTTATCTCGAGTTATCGAAACGATATCCTTACCCTCTGCAATCGATTGGTACGAGGTAGAAAAATATCAAAAGAATGACAGCGAGTTAAAACGATTAAAAGCCTGAAGTGGTTATGTTAACTAACTTAGACCACTTGCTTAATGATAAGCGAGAAGGATGTTGACAGCAATTATGTACGCAAGTAATAAGGCAGCTTATATTTGCACGTTATAATTAACAGAAGCAGAATGAATATACATACATTAACGACACACTATTTATACTAAACATTAGATAATAATAATTAAGGATCACGCTTGACATAATTTCATTATTAATAATAATAATGGTTCGGTCTTGACACTTTTCTAGGTAGGCGTTGACCGTAGAACAAAGGACATGTGGTAGCCATCTTGCGCGCGCGCCGCTAATACAATGGCAGGTAAACGGCCATTTTGCTGGAGGTGGGGCTAAGCGCACTAATCCCTTACACGTGTAAAACATCACGCCACGTGTGACGTAGATCGTATGATCTCGTGCTGCGTTGTAGTGTATGGTTCTACTTGCCTACTCGCCACACCACTCCCCCGGTGAGACCGTGACTACGGGCGATAGTAACTTGGGAATCTGACTGTGCGCCCACTTTTGGTCTTCTTAATGACCGTTTGGTCTTTGATGCATTGGTTATCTGTAGGTACCGTCGGTGCCTCTTTTGTGACATAAGCGGGTTTTAGGCGATCGATCGTTACTCTTTGCGTTTTTCCTTTCACGTCGATGTCGAAGGTTTTATGGTCACGGCGCATAACTTTATACGGTCCCAGGTAAGGAGCTTGAAGTGGTCTTCGATCCGGACCCTGACGTAGGAAGACGTGTGTGGCTTTCTCCAGGTCTTTCGGTACATAGAATGGCCGACATGAACTACCGTGCCAAGACGTGGGTTGTGGTGTGAGTTTGTTCATGTGCGAACGAAGTCGACTGATCAGGCTGCTCAGATCTACCGTTTCCTCAGATAAGCTGCTGAAAAACTGTCCAGGCAAACGTAGTATTTCGCCGTAGACCAGCTCTGCTGTGGAAGCTTCAATGTCTTCCTTCCAAGCACTGCGGATGCCAAGAAGTACCCATGGTAATACCTCAGTCCAGTTTGTATTTGCGTAACAGGTGATGGCGGCCTTCAGCTGGCGGTGTAACCTTTCCACTAGCCCATTAGCTGCAGGGTGGTAAGCAGAGGTTACATGATGTGTAGCGCCGACTAGAGCAGTGAGATCTTTGAATGTCTGTGATGTGAACTGTCGGCCACGGTCAGTCGTAATGTGCTCAGGGCAGCCAAAGCGTGCGATCCGTCCTGATGTTATAGCGGCTGCACAGGTTTCTGCCGTGATGTCCGCGAGTGGGTACGCTTCAGGCCATCGGGTAACACGGTCGATGACGGTAAGGCAGTACCTAAAGCCCGAGGACAGTGGTAACGGACCTATTAGGTCCAAGTGTATGTGGCGAAAACGTCCAGATGGTGTTTCAAATGCCGTTAACGGAGTTTTCGTATGCCTGGACACTTTGCTTTTCTGACATGGTTGACACTCCTTGGCCCAATGACGACAGTCTCGCCTTACGCCAGGCCAGACGAACCTTTGGGTTACTAGGCGAACTGTTGCTTTTGCTCCTGGATGGCTGAGGTTATGAAGTGCATCAAAGACATGCTTTCGAAACGACTTGGTGAGAAATGGCCGTGGTTCTGCAGTGGTGTCACAGTAGACTTCTACTTGTGATTCTGGCAGAATTATTTTCTCGAGCTTTAGACTAGAACCATTGCGCAACAGATCTTGAAGTTCGGCATCATTTTTCTGCTCGCAAGCTAGGGATGTATAATCTAAAGGCAAGTTCACTGCGTTAATTCTTGACAGAGTATCGGCCACAATGTTGTCCTTGCCTGTCACAAATCTTATATCAGTTGTGAACTGGCTGATGAAGTCTAAATATCTAAATTGACGAGGGGAGCAGTTTTCACGATGAGAGGCGAAGGCAAAGGTAAGCGGTTTATGATCTGTTGTGATAGAAAATACTCGAGCCTCGACCATGAATCGGAAATATCGTATGGCCTCGTAAATAGCTAGAAGCTCTCGGTCGTAAGGGCTATACTTCCGCTGTGATAGGCTTAGTTTCTTTGAAAAAAATGCCAGTGGTTGTCATTCACCGTTCCGTTGCTGTAACACGGCGCCGATCGCTGTATCCGAAGCGTCTGTTTGAACAGTCAATTCTGCTCGTGAATCCGGGTGTGCTAGGAGAGTAGCTTCTGACAGACTATTCTTACACTTTTCAAAGGCTTCTAATACTTCCTCTGTCATGACAACTGGATGGGATCCTTTAATTTTTGGACCTGAAAACAGGTTATGAAGAGGCGCCTGTATCGAAGCTGCAGCTGGTATGAAACGGCGATAAAAATTCAGCATTCCTAAAAATCGTCTCAGCTCTTTGACAGTTCTGGGTGCTGGGAAATCTCGTATGGCTTGAACCTTCGAGTTAAGAGGCTGGATACCTGCAGCTGACACTCTGTATCCCAAGAATTGAACCTCCGTTTGACCAAAAATACACTTGTTCGTGTTGATTAAGACTCCATATGCCGATAATCTTTCGAAGAGTATTCGCAAGTGTTCCTGATGAAGGCTGCTGCTGCTGCTATAGACCAGGATATCATCAAGGTAGCCGTAGCAGAAGTCCAGTCCACGAAGAACCTCATCCATGAACCGCTGAAACGTTTGAGCGGCGTTTCGAAGACCAAACGTCATAAATGGGAACTCGTATAAGCCGAAAGGTGTTGTTATAGCTGTTTTGGGTATGTCTTCTTCTGCTACGGGTATCTGGTTATAGGCCTTTACTAAGTCGATAGTGGAGTATATAGTAGTGCCTGACAGCTGATAAGTGAAGTCCTGCAGGTGTCTAATAGGGTACCGGTCCGGAATAGTGCGTGCGTTGAGTGACCGATAATCGCCGCATGGACGCCAACCATCATTTTTCTTGCGCGCCAAATGAAGTGGCGAAGACCAGGCACTTTCTGACTTCCGCGCAGTACCATTCAGCAGCATCTCTTCGAATTCCTGCTTTGCTATTTTGAGCCGAGCAGGATCTAACCGACGAGGACGGCCAAAGACGGGAGGGCCGGGTGTAGTGCGGATATGATGCATCGTACTGTGTTTCGGAGTACTTGGTTTACCCGCTGGACGTGTAAGGTCAGGAAACTCCTTCAGCAGACGATGGTAGTCGCTATCATCTACACTTGAGAGCAATAAAATCGCACACGTTGACTTTTTGTTGTTAAAGCAGTTTTTTTCATAAATGTGAATACATATTAAAATAAAACTTACACTATTTGAATGTTTACTTCAGTACCTTTCTAATGATATCAAATACAGTGTAAAAAAAGTACCCATAGGGAGTTTTAGGGCACAAAACCCAACATACGGATAAAATTACCCAATTTAGCTTAACAAAGAATAAAAATAAAACTCAAAATGCTTGATCAAATTGTTTTTTAATAAGGTGTATTCCCTCCCCTAGCCTTGATTACAGCTCTTAATCGGTTTTTCATGGACCGTATTAATTTCACCATGAAATCTTGTGGTATGGCGTTCCACTCCTCTTCAATGGCAAGTTGAAGCTCTTGGAGGCGCGTAGGAGCAGGGCTTCTTGCTCGAACTCTTCTTTTTAGCTCATCCCAGACATGCTCAATCGGATTGAGATCAGGACTACGAGCTGGCCACTCCATCGCGGTGATTCCAACATCTTCCATGTAGTCGCAAACTGTTCTAGCGACATGCGGTCTGGCGTTGTCGTGCATTAAGAGAAAATCTTCTCCCATAAGCCACGCAAGCGGCCTCACATGTTCTTCGAGCACTTCTTCGACGTATCGTGCAGCCGTCAAACTTCTCGATCTCGGGCCGGTATTCGCCGTAGTGATGAATACAATGTCAGTTTTAGTGTCCAACATTATGCCACCCCAAAACATACACGATCCACCTCCAAAAGCCACACGTTCGCTTATGCAGCATTGTGAAAATCGCTCTGATGACCTTCTGTAGACCCTAGAGCGTCCATCATGACCATGTAAAGTCATTCTGCACTCATCAGAGAACATAACAGCCCGCCATTGGTCATACGTCCAATTTAAATGTTCCCTAGCAAATTGTAGCCGGGCTTGTCGGTGAGCTGTGGTCAATTTGGGACCATTTGCTGGGCGATGTGAAGTCATTCCTGCTTCACCTAGTCTTCTTCGAACTGTCCACCGACTTATACTGACATTGCGAACTTCTCGAAGCTGTTGTCCCAGTTGAACCGCGTTCAGTTGCCGATTTCTCAAAGACCTTGTCACAAGAAAGCGGTCATCACGCTCTGATGTTGTGCGTCGCCGGCCAGATCCTGGTCGCCGAATGTAGCCACCGGTCTCTTGGAACCTCTGGTATACACGACGAACAGAGTAGCGGCTCAAATTTAGCCGTCGAGCAACTTCACTTTGGTTATGGCCTGCTTCGAGCAAGGCAATAACTTGAGCGGCTTCTGCGGGCGTGGTATCCATATTTTTCCAGTAAATCCGTATGCTTCCAGTAGAGATGTTATCACGTTGACCTTCGGTATGCAACTGAATAAAAATTCCAATAAACTGACCTTTTTATACCTGCGGCTAAGGGTGCAAGTAGTGACAACGCAAACGCGTGAATTTGGGGAATTCGGTGTACGGTCGGTTTTTGTAAGTTACGTGAAGGTCAATGATTTTAATTTTATGTTTTTGTAAAGCTAAGCTTGTATGCTTTAATTTTGTCTAATGATTTTTACTCAATATCTTTCGATTTTAGAAAACAATCAGTAATAAACCAAATTACAAGGGGTGTGCGATTTTATTGCTCTCAAGTGTATTATAGTGCGAACAGATGATATGTCTTCCGTGCACTTATGTTGAGGTAACTGTACTGTAAGCGTAGTAAGGTTGTCTATTAAGCGCTGGTTTCGGCAATCGACTAGTAGATTATGATAAACTAAAAAGTCAACGCCGATGATTGGCTTTGTAACATCCGCTACAATGAATCGCCAAGAAAATGCGCGACGAAGTCCTAAGTCCAGTGTGAGCGAAAGAAAACCGTAAGTGTTGATAATTGTTCCATTGGCTGCAAACAATTTGTACTCGGTTGTAGTACGAGGCTCCCGAACAGCGGATCTTGGAAATACGCACAGGTCTGAACCCGTATCTATTAGATATTGTATTTTTGTCTTGCGATCCGTGATGAACAGGCGGCTTGATATTGCTAGGCAGTCTTTTCCCGCCATTATTGGCTGCCTTGGTAGTTTACCGACTTTGTTGTTCGGTAAGTGCATGGCTGCGTGCATTTGTGGGCTCGATCTCCAAACCGGTGATGGTAAAAGCAGTATGGACGATCTCTGGAACGGGACCGTGACTGCGAACGACTTCGGCCTCGTTTGGGTCCTCTGGCTTGAGTACGCTGTACTCGTCGTAGCTCCGTACTCATGCATTCCATTTTGCGAGTCAGTTCAGACACAGCTTGTGTTAAGGCGTCAATAGTACTGCCTTGTATTGCAGCAGACGATTGAGCAACTGCTGCTGCATGTCCAGTTACTGGCATGCTAGTAGTGACTTGGCTAGTGACCGGAACGATATCGTTAATCCGGTCTACCAACTCTGCTACTTCTTCCAAGCTTGAATTGGCCTGCATTGCTACTATGGTCTGGAGGTTTGCCGGAAGTCTGCTAGACCAAATTGATCTGATAAAATCGTTAGGAACGGTAGGACCAGCTAGATGTTGTAAATGGCGAAGAAATTGCGTAGGTTTCCTATCGCCCAGCTCTTCGTGCATAAGCAACTGCTTTATTTTGCGCTCCTGCGATGCCGACAGCCGCTTGATCAGTTTGGTCTTCAGCTTCTCATATTTACCGGTTACGGGTGGAGTGACTATGAGATCTCGTACTTCTGCCGAATGCTGGGGTTCCAGTTGACCCAGCACGTAATAAAACTTTGTGGTGTCGGTAGTGATGTTCGACAGAGCAAATTGGCCTTCCATCTGAGCGAACCATAGTAGCGGGTCATCAGCGTTGAATGCGGGGGCCTTGACTCCGACGCGGCATGACATAAAGAAGTCCTTGTTCTCCTCCGTGCTAGTAGACGTCATAGTTGCTGAGACAAGTCTCGAAAATTCCAGTAATATTCTCGAACTGCGAATACTGGTTGTCGTAGGTCACCAGTGAAGTGGTTATGTTAACTAACTTAGACCACTTGCTTAATGATAAGCGAGAAGGATGTTGACAGCAATTATGTACGCAAGTAATAAGGCAGCTTATATTTGCACGTTATAATTAACAGAAGCAGAATGAATATACATACATTAACGACACACTATTTATACTAAACATTAGATAATAATAATTAAGGATCACGCTTGACATCATTTCTTATTAATAATAATAATGGTTCGGTCTTGACACTTTTCTAGGTAGGCGTTGACCGTAGAACAAAGGACATGTGGTAGCCATCTTGCGCGCGCGCCGCTAATACAATGGCAGGTAAACGGCCATTTTGCTGGAGGTGGGGCTAAGCGCACTAATCCCTTACACGTGTAAAACATCACGCCACGTGTGACGTAGATCGTATGATCTCGTGCTGCGTTGTAGTGTATGGTTCTACTTGCCTACTCGCCACAAGCCAATAAATCGTTAAAAATAGAATTAATACATTTTCCAGATAAAAATATTAAGATTTATTGCGATATATCAACAGGAAAACAACGCCCTTTTATGCCCCTCAAATTCAGGAAAACTATCTTCGAAAGTTTTCATAACATTAGCCATCCTGGTAAGAATACTACGAGAAAACTGATTTCAACTAACTATATGTGGAAAAATATGAATAAAGACGTAAATAAGATGACTGAGACATGTTTACAATGTCAACGAGCAAAAATACATCGTCATACAAAATCACAATTCGGAAAATTCATGCCAACAGGAAGATTTTCCCATCTTCATATTGATTTAGTTGGGCCTCTACCCACTTCTAAAAACAAACGATACATAATTACAATGATAGATCGTTGTACTTCATGGCCAGAGGCATTTCCTATAGCTGATATAACTGCAGAAACCGTAGCCAGAACGGTATATGAAGGCTGGATAGCCCGATTCGGATGCCCTGAATACATTACCACAGACCAGGGACGCCAATTTGAATCTGAAATATTCAAAAATTTTGCAAACTTAATGGGAATTCATAAAATTCGAACCTCCCCATATCATCCACAGTCAAACTCTAAAGTAGAACGACTGCACAGAACATTGAAAACGGCATTGATAGCAAGAGGTAACACAATCAATTGGACAAAAGAGTTAGCTACCGTTTTACTTGGCATACGTACGAGTTTACGGCAAGACACAGAATACTCGGCAGCTGAATTAGTATACGGTTCAACAATTAGATTGCCTGGAGCATTTTTCGAGACACATAATAACGCAACATACGCAGATTTTATCAGAGAAATTAAGGACAACTTAGAACACATGATTTCTGTTCCACAAAGACAAAGTAAGAACGACAAGATATTCGTGCACCCACAGTTATCGGAATGTAAGCACGTTTTCTTACGTTGTGACCGATTACGGCCAAGTCTTACACCGCCGTACGATGGTCCTTATCTTGTCATCAGTCGAAATGATAAGATCTTCACGATCTTGATAAACGGACGACAAAAAAGTGTAGCTATCGATAGAGTTAAACCTGCATTCATGTTAAACGATAGCAAGATAAGCAAACGGACAATAGACGACCAGATAACGAAAACTTCACAAGCAGATAAGAAAACAGAAACAAGAACACGTTCTGGTAGAATCTCCCGCCCGACGGTTAGATTCCAATTATAATATATAAGCTAGAATAACACTACTTTATGCATTCACTTAGCACAGCGTCGAAACAACACATAGCATGGGATCAAACTCGAGCCACGAGAAGGAACAAATCAACATGGTGCAGAACAATGCAGTAAAACCAGAAGATTTATTAAACCTGCACTCCCAAGTGGTCGAGGAAGTACAAGGGATCCGGAGCTGGATAATATTCATGACGATAGCAGGGATTGTCATATGTACAATCGCAACCATAGTCATAGTATTCAAATTCGTAAGCAATAAGATCGAGAAGAGGCTTACGAAAATAATTAGAGACGCAAACGTTGTTTAGAAACGTAGGCATAAAATTAATCTGTATTATTATTTTTTTCTAATCTAATTATTACTATGTGTAATTTAGTTTTTTTCTTCAAGGGGGGAATATCTATGGCGAAAGCCATAGTATATCATAGTATAGTATAGTACATGCAAACGTGATATATATAACTTGTTATTAGCAAAGCAAAATACTACGTGCCGTAATACATAATAGTTAATATTTTTAATTATGCAAATAAAGTAAACATCATAATTTCCCTTTCCTATATAGGTCCGTACAACGTATGTATAATAACTTAGTATATAAGCCTTAATTAAGTAACAATAAACGAGTCAATATTCAATCACCACATCGTCGTTTTAATTGGTTCATAAAGCAACACGCAATATTTGTGTTATACGATCCTTTGGTGACTTTTTAAAATTAATTCTAGCCTTTTCAATTATGGTTTTGTTGTTCAATTGTAATTTAATTAATGATTTCATTGTGACTTAGTATATGATATATATGATACACAAGTTTAAACTAAAGTAAATAATAAATTCACTATAAATTAAATACTATAAATTCACTAAAGTACAATACTGATCTAAAATTTCTAAGTTACAAATGACTCCACAAGCTACAATAATGAACGTTAAAGATATGAGAATAACAACAAGCTTGCTAAAATTATAAGTCCAAGTAAAATCTAAAAAAATTTACAAGTGTTTAAACAACTTTGTACACCAGGGCGAAATCGGGCATGGATTCCCCGTATGAACCAAATTTGCTTAATTATTCTAAGTCTAAAACTACTTTACAAACTACAACTAATTAACTTAACTTTTGTTACCTGTGTTTGGACGACAACTTAGTGTTCTCGCTAGACGTAATGTCAATTGAGAGAGGTCTTTGATAGACTAAAAATATGGCATGGTATTAAAACATCAAATTTTTTTTGGCGCCTCAATGGTGACATTTTTAGGCAACTTATCATACTACACCACGTAAAGATCCAATTCATTCAGAATTTTCTTGTTCCGCAGAGTACTAAAAGAAAAATATGTATTTAATTTTCCGAAAGATTATTATGCTTAAATTTGGATGGAAACTAAAGAATTCGATCTGTATTTTATTTATTCTTCTCGTTCGGTGACATCGACTCGGTCGATAGTATAGTAAGTACACGAGGTGACTCATCCCGGCAGGCGGCGCGGAGGCGGCGGGCGGCGCGGAGGGGCGCGGCACCGTGTCCATCTCGTCGCGCGGGCGCGTGCGCAAGCTCACGCCCAAGGCGCGCGGGCTCCTGCGCGACTAGCGCCGGCCGCGGCGCCTCCTGCGCCACCGGTACTTAGCGCCGCCGGGCGCGCGCGCGGTGTCGTCCGTGTCGTCGCGCGGCCGAGTGCGCCGCCTCACGCACAAGGCGCGCGACCTGCTCGCCGACCAGCCGCGTACACTATGTACGTATGGAACCTAGTTAAATAATCAAACTGAACATTGTGATATCATGTTCGTGACTCGCGGGTGTGCCCCCGCACGGGGCGCGACCCGCACTTGACATATTTTTATTTTTGTAATAACCGGTGACGACTTTTGTGTGAACGATTGTAATTTATTTATTATTAGTACCTGCTATTTGTAATTATGAAATCTCGATACGATTAATTATTATTGTTAATTACTCTATGACGTTAATTGTGAGTTGGCACGGTGGCGCAGTGGCATCAGTGATCACCTCGCTGCGTCGAATGTCGCAGGATCGACGTACGGCACAAAGTATTGTACGATGTTTGTGAAGCCCCACGACGTAGGGATTGTCCCTACGCGGGAGGGATTTGAGCTCAAAACAGTCCGTTACGAATAGTTATTATTGTAGTACTTATATAATAAGCTAGCATTGTGTATAGCTGCTCGCACAACGACCGTCATACGGGACGCACGCTTGTGTATCTTATATGTGGGGTAGGCAGAGAACACTTAATCGCTGGAATAAGGAAGTATATAACCATTTACCAGTTTATATACAATACAATTATATCATTTATAACATGTGAGTCAATACACGCACGGTGTATTTTTTGTACTTCAATATTAAACACTAAGTTTCCCTCGCTGTTTCAACCACGTTTACGATGACTGTTCCCCTCTTGTGAATCGTAGCGTGATGTTATGTAGCATGTGTGACTTCTGGATAGAGTAGCTAACTAATCGTGAAAGAGTTATAAAAGTCGGTTCAGTAATTTTGATGTTTATCGATTACAAATAAATATTTGCTCTGTATCATATTAGTATATATTTACTATTAGTGTCTATTGTGTATAGATCGTCTGTATTATGTGTACTCTCAAGTGTCGTGTGCCTCGGTGATCTAGATGAGAGAGTAAAAGAGGAGGGAGGGGACAGATTACGGTTTAGGGGGAAGGGAGTGTCTGAGAGAAGTATCTGTAACATATACAATACGGGTGCATGAATTATGATTGTAGAAAGACATTTTGTAAATTTAAGAAGTCCACTGTTATTAAATATATGTTATCACATACCTATATCTATAAGTGTCAGTCCGGATATACAAGCGTGACGTCACTAGCGGCGAGGGCGTGACTCGCTCACGCTGCGGCGACAGTGGACAGTGGACAGGCGAGTGTGTACATTGTACGTGTGTATATAGCGGCGTGTGTGTGTGTGTGTGCGCGCCGGTCATACCAAACTGAATTAAATAAATGATTATTTTGTAGTACACGCTTGTTTTATTTCAATTATACACGAGGAACAGGCAAACTATGAAGCGGCACTTGAACCTGCTACTTCGACGAGTCGTGTCGTCGCCTTACTTGGCTTTTCGTGGTCCTACGTTGGAAATTGAAATTATCCTCGTCTAAAATATCTAATATAAGAGAGCGCCATCTATCGGATAGTTCAGAGTTGCATAAAAAGCGGAATATAATATGGCGTGCGAGCAGTAAGTATCTTTTTTTTTTATTCATTTACTTAGTTCTGCCAGCTATTGTGACAGTAATACATGCATAATTTACAAAAATAACATCCTTAATACTAACTGCACAATCTTTACAGGTAAACACCACTTGCTAATTAGAGCATGTTAGATTCACCTAATTTAAGTTTAAATGTACAGAATTACAAATACCTTACATAAATAATTATTGGCAAACAAAGAGAAATAGAAACCGACAGTTAAACAAAACGCTTAAACAAAATAAAATGCTTAACAAAATGGTTCCTTAGTGCTTGCATTGGAAATTTCAAGGATATTCCCAATAAAAGCACGTAGGGAGCCGCAATGAATATCTATGACATCGCTATGTTCATTAATTAGCCTACATATTCTGGGAACAGGCGAACATGCACCAAATTTGGTCCTACGTAGTGGTGGGATCAAAGGTGTGACTGGTTTGCGAGGACGGCCACGTGGTCGATTTTAGAAGATTATATTACAGCAATTAGAGAGCCACTTTAGTGTAAATAATTTATTTCATGCAGATCAATATGGTTTTAGAAAAGGCCGTTCTACGATAGATGCGGGTGTTACGCTTTTAAGACATATATTCAGTGCCTGAGAAAATTCACAAGATGTCATTGGCATATTCTGTGTTTCTAAAGCCTTTGACTGCGTTGACCATCATACGCTGTTGCGAAAACTCGAGCATTATGGCATCAGAGATACTGCACTTGACTTAGTTGGTTCCTACCTAAGCAATAGTTAGTTATTATTATTATTATAATAGACTACAATACGTTGATATCAACGGAAGTAGATCTTCTGGATTACCAGTCACAATGGGCGTGCCACAGGGCTCAATTTTAGGACCCTTTCTGTTTTTAGTGTACGTAAATGATTTGCCGTTCTTCGTGCAGGATTTGTGTGACATTGTTTTATTTGCAGATGACACATCTCTTATTTTTAAAGTAGACAGAAGAACAACAAATTTAAATAGTGTTAATGATTCGCTTGCGCACATCTTGAACTGGTTTACGTCGAATAATTTACTACTAAACTCTAAAAAAACAAAATATATCAAGTTTACATTGCCAAATGTAAAGAGTCCTAACATAAATATAAATTTAAATAATGAAATTATTGCTTTCGTACAATCAACAGTTTTTCTAGGTTTAACTTTAGATCATAAAGTTCAGTGGGGCGCTCATATATCGTGTCTTGCAGGGAAACTTAGCTCAGCCGCATATGCAGTTCGGAAAGTAAGACAGCTTATTGATGTAGATACCGCGAGACTAGTATACTTCAGTTACTTTCACAGTGTCATGTCCTATGGTATATTATTGTGGGGCAAGGCAGCTGATATCGAGACAATTTTTATTCTTCAAAAGCGTGCAGTACGTAGCATTTATAATTTAGGATCACGAGTTTCCCTGAAAGATCGATTTAAAGAAATAGGCATACTTACTGTTGCGTCGCAATATATATTTGCTAACATTATGTTTATTAAACATAATATTCACTTATATAATAAGAATAGTGATATCCATAACGTAAACACTAGAAATAAGCATAAGTTAGTAGGCCCATATCATCGTTTACATAAAGTTCACAATACATTTGCGTTACTCGGTATACGTTTTTTTAATAAACTACCTATTAATATAATAAATTTACCATTACTTAAATTTAAAAGCGCCGTTAAAATACAACTTATTCGGAAGGGTTATTATTCAGTCAACGACTACTTAAATGACAAAAACTCATGGAACTAGTTGCTTGTTGCATACAGGATTTAAAGATCTGTATTACTTTTAAGTCAATTTAGTAATGTAGAGGTACCTCGTGATTATTTGTGAAGTTAACAAGTAACTTGTTTCATAATTTGATTATTATTGAAGAATATAAATGCATAACCGCGTTTAGTCACGGACTGCCTTTGCATTGTCACAAAGTGTAAGTGTATGCGCCATCATGCCATCTTACTGCCTATTTTAGATTTATATTAAAACATATACCTTAGCCCAAATTATTTAATCTCTATAATATTATTAAGTTATTACTGTTTTTATCTTTAGTTTTTTTATAGTCTGTAGTATATGGCATAATGGCTGCAACACCTTGTTAATCTGAGTCGTAAAATACTGAAATTATATTTAATTGGCGATTTAAAAGAGTGGCCGTAAGTTTCTTGCAGGTTTCTTCTCATAGGCTCAACCCTTTGCCTGAACCTAGCAACTAACCTAAACGTAGCTTCAGTAACTTAGTAAACTCACTAAACCATATATTTTGACGTTCATAAGTGTTACTTTGTGACCTAAATGAATAAATGATTTTTGACTTTGACTTTGGCAATCTAAACCAAAATCTCTCTAGTAGCTGCGGGCAATCAATTTTATCGTGTAGAAGTTTATAAAGGAATTTTAGATCAATAATGTCTCTTCGTTTATCGAGCGTCATTGTTTTAAAATGAGATAGTTTTTCAAAATACGACATATTTCGGATCTCTCTGCCGGACCAATACCCTAAATGAAAAAAAAAAAAATCTCTTTTGAACCCGTTTCAATCTAAGAGTGTGAGTTGAGTCGTGTGGCCTCCACACAATGCTGCAATACTCCAAAATACTTCGGACAGTACTGTTATAAAGCGCTATTTTGGTACTGGATGTTTTGAAATATTTACCGTTTCGTATTACAAAGCCTAGACATTTAAGAGCTCGTTTGGTAATAGTGTCAATATGGTCGACAAAAGTCAGCTTATTGTCCATATTAATGCCTAGATCTTTGATGTTTTTAACGTCCTCCAATTTTCGTCCATTGATGTAATACGAGGATTTAATATTATTATTAACTTTGCGACAAAATTTTATGTGACAGCATTTTTCACTGTTAAGTGAAATTTTATTCCGAGTGCACCAGTCCGACAATCCATCTATACCCGCTTGAATATTTGTAATATCGGTGCTGGACTTTATAATTTTGATAAGTTTCAAGTCATCAGCATACAAAAAAGGGGTAGTATGGACTAGGCAGTCACTAATATCATTGACAAAAATATTAAAAAGTAAAGGGCCTAAGTGCGAACCCTGTGGGATTCCTGAATTAATTTTAATAATGATGATTGATATCCATTTACCACGACATAATATGACCTTTCAGTCAGATAGGATTCAAACCAATTCCGAAGAGGACCAGTGATTCCATACCAACGTAATTTGTTTACAAGTATTTGATGGGAAACTCTATCAAATGCCTTACTGAAATCCGTATATACAGCGTCAACTTCATCTCCACAACGGTTTCCATAAATGTGACTAGGTTTGTACATGTTGATCTACGTTGTACAAACCCATGCTGATGAATGGACAAATATTTGTTGAAGTAATTCTGTACATACGGACACAGCAGGGATTCAATAATTTTACCAAAAATCGAGAGAATCGATATATGTAGGTCTGTAATTTTTCACGGAACAGTTATCCCCACTTTTAAACACTGGTACCACTTTAGCTGTTTTCCAAACCTTAGGAAAAGAACCAAAACTAATCGATCTGTTAAATATTATTGTTAAAGGTCCCGCTAAATTTGAAGCACAATTACCTATGTATATATATCGGGAATATACCATCAGGACCTGCTCCCTTCGATATATCTAGACATTTCAATTTACGTAACACTTCCTTTTCGTCAAAGGTAACCCCAGAAAAACTGCCTGAATTCGCTTTTGGACATATAGGACTAACAAGCTCATGGGCAGGATCTATATTGTCGCCTAAGGCATTATCACATCGATACACCTCTGCAAAATTCATTGCAAACAAATCACAAATACTATAGCCATCGCCCGCACTAATAGATCCATTAGACATTGTCTTTGGATAAGTGCTCTCGCCACCGCGCTTATTTTGTATAAAAGACCAGAAGCATTTAGGGTTTGTAGAGATAAGTTTTCCAGTACTATGGACATATGACTTGTCACATTCCTTTGCATAATTTCTACAACGTACATTAAGTATTTTAAGTGAGATCGCATCTAAAGGCTCTTATATAAAGCATATTTGGAACGAACCCTATTTTTTTCTTTAGTGAGACGTATAATTTTAGAATTAAACCAGCATTGATACTTCTTACTCCTTTAAGAACGTCGTAAAACAATTCCACCGTGTCATCAATATTGGTGCTTTTACTTAATATTTTATCCCAGTCTTGTTTTCCTGAGTATTCATTCACCTTTTTATAGTCCTTTAACGAGTTACCAGCCGGCGGGCAGAAGCCAGGTCCGTAGCTGGTAACCGTTAGGGTTATAATGAAACACGCAGACTGATTCAACTGAGAATATATTTACAATTTTTCACCTATCTTATATCCCATTTATTAGTCGTGCAAGTAACGCTAACACTAATGTGTACAATAAACATTTTCACCAATCAGCGACAAGTAAACAAAAATCTAACATTTACGAATGATTTCTTAGAAATCTGTTCGCGAGTATAAAAGTAGTGCCACGTATGAAAGGCAGAGGAAAGCTTCGCGCGTCACCAGTGCGAATGTTGATATCGTCGCGGCTGATGACGTATGATGCTCCGTTCGATCGTCTTCGCGCATCGCTTGGTTTCGGCGCGGCTAGTTGTACGATGCTCCGTTCGATTCCAGGTTTCTCGTAAAGCTATATATGTTGCCTGTGCGTATATACATACGCCACATCACTCCCGCCTAAGCGAAGCGTACGTTTTGTTTCACCGCGCGGCCGGATCTGGTGACGTACGAATTTCGCGGTGAAGGTGATGACTGTGATGAGGCTGTCCGCATTGGTGTGGGTGATGTGTCCGGGGCTGGCGTGTTTGTTAATGTTGTGTTTTCTAGCTAGTCTTCCTGGTTGAGTAGATGGGCTGGCTTCAATCTGTCGATTGATATTACTGCGGTGCGAAGCGGAAGTTGCACTGTGAAGTGCTTGCCGTCGGAACTGCGTTGAAGTACTTGATATGGTCCGTTGTATGGTGGTACGAGAGGTCTGCGCACGATATCGTTGCGCACAAACACATGCGTACATGTCCCGAGGTCTTTGTATATGAATGTGTTTAACCTTGACGCTTGCCTTGTTGATGTTGGTGATAATGACGACATTGTTTCAGTCAGCTGACGGACAAATTCCGCATCTTCAATGTTCGGCTTGGTAGGCGCGAAGAAATCAGATGGGATGCGTAACGTAGATCTGTATGTCATCAGGGCCGGGCTGACGGTTGAGTCTTCACGTAGGGCGGTGCGAAGTCCTAGTAATACTGTAGGTAATTCATTGATCCATCTGTTATCGGTTGCTCTTGTCATCAGTGCCGCTTTCAGAGATCGATGCCATCGTTCGATTTTTCCATTAGCTTGCGGGTGAAATGCAGTAGTACGTATTCGAGTGACGCCTATTTTCTTTATTAAAGCTTGAAATAAAGACGATTCGAACTGTCTCCCTTGGTCTGTAGTAAGTCGTAGAGGACATCCAAACCGCGATATCCATCCCTCGTATACGGCCTTCGCGACCGTTTCGGCGGTAACGTCACGAGTGGGTATTACCTCTGGCCAGTTAGTGCAGCGGTCAATCATAGTAACTAAGTATCTATAGTCATCTGATGGTGGGAGTGGCCCAACTATGTCCACGTGCAGGTGTTCAAAACGAGATGATTGTTGAAACTCACCGAGCGGGCTAATGACGTGTCGATGAACTTTCGCTCGTTGACAGCTGATGCACGCCTTGGCCCATATACCTACGTCTTTGTTTATAGATGGCCAGAAAAACTTTGTCGTCATTATTCTTCTTGTTGTACGAACGCCGGGGTGACTTAGTTCGTGTTGTGCTTTGAAGGCTGCGACACGATAAGGCAATGGTAGGTATGGTCGAATGTACGCTGTCGATGTTTCGCACCAAATAGGCCGTTTGACTCCCGGTAGGTTTACGCGGGAAAACTTCAGTCTGGGGTTATTCATGCAAACACGTAGCTCGGCGTCCGTTTCTAGTTCTTGAGATAACTTATCGTAGTCCATCGTTGCGTTGAGTAGTTCGATTTCTGAGATACGTGATAACGCGTCAGCGGCTTCGTTCTTATCACCGTGAATGTATTTGATGTTAGTGCAGTATTGGCTTATGAAATGCAGTTGTCGTTCTCGACGCGGTGTGTCATTGTTACTCGGCGTTTTTGTTAGAGCGTACGTCAATGGTTTGTGATCCGTACATATGGTAAGTTCGTTGCCCTCTATCAGTCGGCGTAGGTTTTTAGCAGCTGTATACATTGCTAGAAGTTCGCGATCGTATACACTGTATCTTCTCTGCGTCTCGCTCATTGTTTTTGAGTAAAAGGCGAGTGGTTTCCACACGTTGTCTATTTTTTGTTGTAGGACTGCGCCGAGGCTAGTGTCAGACGCGTCGGTGAGTAAGCATAACGGAGCGTTAGGTATCGGGTGCGATAATATAGTAGCCTCGAGAATGCTTTGTCGGCATCGTTCGAAGGCTGTTTCAGCTTCATGTGTCCATTGTATAAGTGTTTTGTCGTTTTTCTTGCTATTGTGTAGATACTTGTTTAGTAAATTTTGGTATTCGGCTTGATGGGGTAGGCAACTACGGTAGAAGTTGATCATGCCTAAAAATCTTCTTAACTCTTGCACTGTAGTTGGTTTGGGAAACGTAAGTATGGCTTGAATGCGTTCTTCTGTGGGTTTGATTCCGTCCGGTGTAACTTCATAACCGAGGAACTGTATCTTGTCTTTGCCGAACTCACATTTATCGATGTTTAGAGTGACGCCGTAGTTGTCGAGTCGTTCGAGAACTTTTTGTAAGTGACGCTTGTGATCCTCTGGGTTTTCTGAGTGCACTAGTAGCAGTATGTAGTAGTCTAGCCGAACGTCATACAGTTGAACTCGAAGAGGCCGAAGGGAGTTATTATGGCAGTCTTCGCAGCATCTTCTTTTTCAATAGGTATCCAGAAGTACGCCATTTTGAGATCTAGTTTAGAGAAGATTTTTTTTCCATGTAGCTAAAATCTTGAATTCTCGGAATAGGGTAGCGATCGGGTACTGTAACGGCGTTCAATCTTCTATAGTCGCCACACACGCGTAGCGAACCATCCTTTTTCTTAACGACGTGAAGCGGGCTGGCCCATGGACTGTTTGACGGTATACAGATTCCCATCTCCAACATTTTCTCAAATTCTAGCTTCGCAGCTTTGTATTTATCGGGCGGCAGGGGGCGCGGCCTTGAATAGATTGGTTGGCCTGTTGTTTCTATGCGATGAGTTACGTTGTGCTTAGTCGGAGTTTTGAGTGACATGGGTCGCAGTACGTCGGGATATTGTTTCAAGATGTCGTGATAGGGGTGATGGTGGCTGATAACGTATACGGCTTCCTCGGTGCTATTTATTTTGATGGTGTGAACGCTAAGGTCGGTAATGCGGTCGATGAGTCTTCTTTGATGTAGATCGACAAGTAATTTGTGCTTCGCTAAGAAATCTGCGCCTAGTATTGATGTTTTCACGTCGGCCACGGTAAATGTCCATTTAAAGCTTCTGCGTAGACCTAGGTTGAGTTCGAGTGTGCGCTCACCGTAGGTACATATCTCTGTACCCTTCGCAGCAAACAGTTTGTAGGTACTTTCAATTGGCTTCACGTGTTTCTTATTTCTTGCGGCTAATACGGATATGTCGGCACCCGTGTCGACTAGAAACTTCTCTCTGTTGTCAAGATCGATAACGCAGAGGCGGTAGCTTGGTTTGCTAACATCGACGCCCGCCATAGTCGATGTATTTTCTAGTTTTCCTGCTTCTTTTTTGCGCACGGTGATTCGCATCTACGGGCTTCATCTCCATAGCGCAGGTGGTAATAACACAGCCAGTCAGGATCGCCGGGTTTGCGGTTCGTGCGGGCACGGTATCTCGAGTTCGATCGCGATCGGTTGTTGCTATGTGAACGAGTGGCGCCATAGCGATACGACGCATGTTGTTGATTGGTTCGAATCTCGGCGATCTCCAGCGTTAGTTTTTCTATTTGTTTATATAATAGGTCAAACTGTAGATTTTCTGTAGTTGGGCAATGTAAACACGACGGGCTTGATGTGTGCGCCGGCGTAGAGGTTGTAGTGTGGACTGCGGCGACTGTAGCGGGTTCGAAATGTTCAACCATTTTGTCGGCCATCACAGCATTCTAGCGACGATTCGGTGTTCACGGAGAGTACGGCGCGGACTTGTGTGGGTAATTGGTTGAGCCACATAACTTTTAGAGCTTCGTCGGTTAGTAATTTACCGCTCAAATCGCGCATCTTACGTAATAACTGGCTAGGTTTCATGTCGCCGAGTTCTAGGCCGCTGAGTAATTTCTGTAGCTGACGATGGTCTGATTCTTGGTACGTCGATATCAGTCTGTTCTTTAGCGTAATGTACTTGTTGGTCGATGGCGGGTTTAATATGATGTCGCCGATTTGTTCGAGGTCAGCCTAGCAACGGTACGACGAGGTTAAATTTCTGTTCTTCTCCCATCATGCTGGCGGCGACGGCGGCTTCAAACTGTGCGAACCACAGTCGTGGGTTTTGACGCCAGAATGGAGGTAGACGTGCAGACAGTGAGATTGTAGCGACATCACCGTGAAGACGGGTCGTTACTTGCTTGTCGGTGAATTCTTCAGCTTTTTCTTGTGCCATGACGATAAGGTAGCGTGTTCGTACGTCTAGATTTGGCCGAAAACCAACAGATGTTGGGTGTCGGTTCAGTGAACCGATATTACAACAGCACTAGAACGATGAGAGGTCAGGGGTCACCAATTTAACGAGTTACCAGCCGGCGGGCAGAAGCCAGGTCCGTAGCTGGTAACCGTTAGGGTTATAATGAAACACGCAGACTGATTCAACTGAGAATATATTTACAATTTTTCACCTATCTTATATCCCATTTTTTAGTCATGCAAGTAACGCTAACACTAATGTGTACAATAAACATTTTCACCAATCAGCGACAAGTAAACAAAAATCTAACATTTACGAATGATTTCTTAAAAATCTGTTCGCGAGTATAAAAGTAGTGCCACGTATAAAAGGCAGAGGAAAGCTTCGCGCGTCACCAGTGCGAATGTTGATATCGTCGCGGCTAGACGTATGATGCTCCGTTCGATCGTCTTCGCGCATCGCTTGGTTTCGGCGCGGCTAGTTGTACGATGCTCCGTTCGATTCCAGGTTTCTCGTAAAGCTATATGTTACCTGTGTGTATATACATACGCCACAGTACATTTTGTGAAAAATTATATTTTAACGTCGCTCGGTTTGGTGTCAGGTTTGTTGCTTTTTTAAAAGATCACCCCGAACTCTATTTGCAATGAGGGATGGTACTTCTCGATGACACTTAGCGGATCGGCTCCACAGACGTTACAGTTCGGGGTGTTAGTCGGTACGATATCAAGCAGTTTACCACTACAATTATAAACTGTGTTGCACTGTTGTAGAGCGTTAACCATTGTGAAATCGACAAGCAACTGTTCGAGGTTGGAGTTTCTTTGGTCTACTGAAGAATCATTTATAGTTTGCCAAATCTATAAACATAATTATACAGAACTAGCTGTCCCCCGCGGATTAGAAAATAAAATGAATTTAATCCTTTTTCCATCAAAAACTCTTGAAAATGTTGATCAAACGTTCTCGAAAAGCTGCGCATGCACTTTGTTCGGTCGCCATTTCGTCAATGAACTGGACAAGCGACGGCTGCTGCCCCGCGCCGCGGCCAGGGAGTATTCCAATATGATCTAGACTAGCGAACGGACATATTCACTACATTCACGATTCGCAGTATTTTGTGATGTCTACTCTTCTCGACAAGACCTAGTTAACGGGTATAATCAGATTCCTGTGAATCCTTTCGATATTCTAAAGGCGGCCATTTTAACGTTGGTTAGATTATATGAATTTCGGATGCCAGACAAAATTTTCAGCTTTTGTGAACGAGATGCTGCATGTGCTTAACTTTTGTTACCTGTATTTGGACGACAACTTAGTGTTCGCGCTAGACGCAATGTCAATACGGGTGCATGAATTACGATTGTAGAAAGAAATTTTGTGAATTTAAGAAGTCCACTGTTAACAAATATATGTTATTATCACATACCTATATCTATAAGTGTCAGTCCGGATATACAAGCGTGACGTCACGAGCGGCGAGGGCGTGACTCGCTCACGCTGCGGCGACAGTGGACAGTGGACAGGCGAGTGTGTACGTTGTACGTGTATATATAGCGGCGTGTGTGTGTGTGTGCGCGCCGGTCATACCAAACTGAATTAAATAAATGATTATTTTGTAGTACACGCTTGTTTTATTTCAATTATACACGAGGAACAGGCAAACTATGAAGCGGCACTTGAACCTGCTACTTCTACGAGTCGTGTCGTCGCCTTACTTGGCCTTTCGTGGTCCCACGTTGGAAATTGAAATTATCATCGTCTAAAATATCTAATATAAGAGAGCGCCATCTATCGGATAGTTCAGAGTTGCATAAAAAGCGGAATATAATATGGCGTGCGAGCAGTAAGTATCTATATACATCAGTACACAGAACTAGCTGTTCCCCGCGCATTAGAGACAGTCGTATAGACGTATGTACCTACTTCAAGATGCTGAATGTGTGCACAAATAATTTCAGCTAGTTTATTAGTTAATCGTTCATTATAGTACAACACGCACTGATTATTAATTTATATTACTTAGTACGGTGACGCGCGCCCAACGTAAGTTGCGATCGTCGACATAACATGAGAAGGAAACCAAAATAACACACAACATTATAATAAACACTTTATTTTAAAATATACATTTGCGAACATAATCTTCAGATATAATCAGATCTCAACGCGCACACTGTCATATCATTATCGTTTGTAATCACTTTACAATTTACAACACGATGACGTGCGCGTTACACGAGTGCTCAGCACTCCACCGCTGGGCATAGTTGCCCACGATTGCGTGTACGACGCTCTCCAACGTGGCTTGGAGGGTCCAGCGGCAGGCGGTGCTGCGGTACGACTGTCTCCACAACAGCACCCGCGGCGCAACATATGTCGCCTATTCCAATACTATTCGACTACAATCGTGCACATTACTGTTACAAATTAACTCGCTGTATATTTACTTACACAAAAAACAAATTATGATCCAGATATTGAACCCAGAACACGTGGGCTGTGAGAATAAATGCAGTCTCATACAAACCGCGTTAACGAGACAATCACACAATTTAATGATTTAAATATAATATATTCATTATTACATAGTTTAACATTTGCACAGTTTATCAATAAATTTTATTTAAATTTATATAATGTCGGTATGTTTCAGAGTATTCTAGCTGAACCAGACTCGGATACAGCTAGAATATTATATTATATATTTAACTTCAAAAGCGATACTGATTAAAGTTATTAGGATTAGCCTGTGCTATTGTTGTACAATTTTGTAGAATAAGGTACGTTGGGGTGGCCATTGTCATTATTTTGTACAAAAAACCCTTACATTAAACAAAGATTAATACAAATAGTTTACCATTTGTGAGTGAACTTTGATTAATGCTCAAACGGCCTACCCTTTACATTCGTATCTCTAAACTTAAACTATTACATACGGCTTCTATTGCAGTTTATTTTAGAAACACTAGTTAGATATTTTAGATCTATTAAATTCCGAAAGTGCCTCGTGACCGTGGCTCCTAAAAAGCAACCAAAACATTGGGAAATGTGTTTTGAACAGTAAAGAAGTACAAAAATATGTAAATAATATTATAATTGATCACTCATTGTATCGCCTGCTCGTCTAGTCGTGTCGCACATACAATTGAGTTCAAGGCTCAGCACTGACCCAACACGGAGGCGACACTACCGACATCTACCGGCCACAGTCGCAGACTGCGTTACAATCTGATGGATGTTCACAGAAATAAGCCACTGAACCTGGCAAACTAACGTACGTGTAACTTTAACGAAACTGACATGTTGTTCATAAGTGTTACTTTGTGACTTGTATGACTTGACGTCACAGGAGGCATTCACCAGGCAGTTTTTAGTACACCGAGGTGTCTGCGCGTCACCAGCTTTCAGGTAGTGTCACCCAGCTGCCTGGCCGAGGAACTGACATCGGAGCACTCACTGTTGTCTACAGTCTCCTATAGGAGATGGGAGGGGGAGGGAAGAGGTAGTCCCCAGTCAAGCGACCCTCCTCTCGAGCCAAGTGAACTCGACGCGACTCTACAACTAAATATTAATATCATAATGAATTAACAATATTAACACATTCTTAGTCTAGCGAGTCTACCTTATCCTATCGGAAGTGGTTTTTAAGTCTAACTTATAGAACAACTACGAACTCAGATATCATCCACGAAGTGGTACATAGACACATGCATCAGTGCCACCTATAGTTTGAGGTCGTGCATAGTAGCGGGCGAACCTACCGCCATCTACCGGGCACGGTACCACTCACTAACACTGCGACACCCACGCCTGTATAGTATCTTTCTGTTAATGTGTGCACATTGCCGACACTTTATTGAATGGTCACCAATCCACATGTTGTCGCGCCAGCTTTACCCTGAACACTATTCACTAGTTACAAACAGTCTTAATCACCGCTCTTGTACTAGAGTCATGTCATGTCATGTGGTGTGGTGTGCGGGGGCCGCCATCAGAGAACCATCGAGGGGTTGAACAGCTTCCTGGTGCGCGATGCGCCGGCGCCGCGCGCGCCCGGGGGCGGGGCTGGGCGAGGGGGCGGGGCTGGGCGAGTGGGCGGGGCTGAGCGAGGGGGCGGGGCTGCAGGAGCGGGAGGCGCGGGGACGTCCGACGTGCGCGTACGCAGCGAGCGCCGGACCTGCGCCGGGGCAGGCGCTGGCTCTTCTGCAACGCAACACAATACGATGTGAATCATTATCCAACACGTATAATCAGGGTATGGTAGGATATCCTTTATATTTTTCTGCAATTTAACATATTTCTGATCGTATTTTCGACGTAATGTGTAAACAATCCATTATTTATAACTGAAAAGAAAATGTAGCACATGACTTATAAACTACACTTGAGTGCAATGAAATCGCATATGTAAATATTTTTGAAAATATTGTTTGTTTCTTTTTATTTAAAGAAATACATGTATATTTTAATACAGGATTAAAGGTTATTTCAATACCTATTCAGTGATACCAGATAAGCTGTGTTAAGTTTAACTTACTACGGAAAAGAAAAGACAACAACAAACTCCAAAATTGCTCAATAAGCTCACTGCAGTTTGCAAGACTAATTTTAAATAATAACTAATTAAAATACTAATGTTTTGAGTAAAACGTCATCATTTGCATTTCAACGCTCAACCTGAACGGACGTCTCCTGACTGCAATTGCATTCATCTGAAGAAAATGGATATTACTCCGGAAAAAACCGCTCAAGTCGTTGCTCTAATTGAAGCGGGCCAGAACCAGAGTGCTGTTGTTCGACAGCCAACCAATATGCAGTTCGTCGTGTATACCAGCGCTATCGGGAGACTAGTGGCTATGAACGACGACGAGGATCTGGTGAACCAGAGCGACAACCGATTTCTCGTAACGTAGGCCAGCAAATGGCCCTAAACTGACGCCAGCTCATCGCCGGGCCCATCTTCGATTTGCACAAGAACATGTGCACAGGACAGTCGACCAATGGAGAGCAGTCCTGTTCTCAGATGAGTGCAGAATCTGTCTTCATGCCAATGATGGACGAGGAAGGGTCTATGGAAGGCATATAGAGAGATTTTCCCAGTGTTGCATTACGGAACGTGTAGCTCACGGCGGTGGTTCGTGTATGTTCCGGGGAGGTATCTCACTCGAAGCTAAAACTGAGCTTGTCCTCATCGCTGGGGCCAATATTGGGCGACAAGCAAGTGGATTATCATATCAGCGGTACATAGAGGCAGTTCTCCAAGAACTTGTCGTACCATCTGGCGATTTTATTGGAGAGAACTTTCTCTTTATGCATGACAATGCAAGCCACCATACCGCTGCTATAGTACGACAATACTTGCAGGAGGTGGGCATCCCCGTGATGGAGTGGCCAGCTCGGAGCCCGGACCTTGATCCGATCGAGCACTTGTGGGACGAGTTAAAAGAAAAATAAGAGGCCGATATATTGCTCCAGCCAATCTTCAGGACCTACAAAACGCGCTCAAGGAGGAATGGGATGCTATGACACAAGACTTTATCAAACACTTGATAGAATCTATGGAAAATCGATATCAAGCTGTTATTCGGGCAAGAGTGGGCAACACTTCTTATTAATATTTTTTTATTCCAATTATACTGTTTTTTTTAATTAATCCCCAATTTTCGAACTTTGTTAGTTAAGCAAAAATCTTTGGATAAAGATGAATTTGTATTAATCTTTCTTTTCGAAAAGAAGGTAAACTTATTACCGCTTATGTGGTATCACTAAATAGGTATTGAAATAACCTTTAATCTCATATTAAAAAATATATGTATTTCTTATATAAAAATAAATAAAGAATATTTTGCAAAAATGTTCACATGTGCGATTTTAATGCACCCAAGTGTAGTTGACCCGCGCAACGTCGTCTCCTCACTGCGCACATAAGAGAATATTCCCCGTTATTGCAAAATTTTCCATTTATGCTCTGCTCCTATTGGTCGCAGCGTGATGTTATATAGCCTATATCCTTCCTCGACAAATGGGCTAACCAACACTGAAAGAATTTTTCAATTCAAACCAGTAGTTTCTGAGGTTAGCGCGTTCAACCAAACAAACAAACTCTTCAGCTTTATAATATTAGTATAGATTACAGCAATGTAATTAAATCATATGTTTAATACACAGTTTAGGAAATCAGCCGTACACTAGCGCGGTGCGTTGAGTTCATTCCTCATGCGTTCTCTTAATTTTGCGTTATTATAATGAATTGAACTTTGCATCGGGATATACTCGTACTTATTTAGGAAACCGTTTTGCAACATATTCGCTTTTACACCCAGTACAGTACAGTTAGCATCAAAATTGGAATCGCTGCCTGAGATCCTTACCCTCGTCAGAAGTAGAAGAGGAAGCTGTGGCGGGCGCGGGTGCCGGTGTGGGTGCTGGGTCGGGCTCGGGCGAGGTGGCGGGTTCGATGTCGGGCTGAGCTTGCGGGCGGCGCGAGGAGGCGGCTCGTACGCTCGTTAGCTTGAAGATAGAATTGCGCCACGACTTGGCCGCGCCGCCGCCGCGCTTGCTCTTCATCTCACCTGCACACCGAGTGTCAACATTATATCGTCATACCTATACACGTTGACTGCACGGAAGACGCAGCGAGCTAACGGCCACCCCTCCTAACTACCAATGCGCTGTGTTGCGGGTCCGAATCCCACACGTGCCAATTATTTTTGTGTTCTACTAATGATTGTTCCAAGTTTCGGTGTGATTTGTGTCCGGTAATTATATGTTAGTAGTGTCCCACAATACAGGGTTCGACCGCAAGTGCAGAAGTTGTCTGTTTAAAATTAACATAAATGACCTCTGCTTCTCTGAAGTGTGTAGTGAATACCTCATTTAGTACAATATTCTGATACTCATTTCTTTTTTAAAGTAATTTGCCGCGCTTGTCATAATTCCTGTGTCGCGGGGTACTTCACAAACATTGTTAAACAACGGACACAAAAAGCACCCAAACTCGGTACAACTAATCGAAGCTCACACAAATTGTCCCACATACATATACATCGAACGCATAAAACTCGACGCAATGACAGTGGCCGGGCGATCGTTTTAACTACTGCGCGATCCGTGCCCTCAGTTAACATCTAAATGGAAATTTACATAGACCACTATTTTAAGGTAAACCGAGGTATTAGTAACAGATGAATAGGTGAGCTGTAAGGAAAAATAGTTAACGTTTTGTTAGCAAGATAAGCAGTTAGTAAACACACTAAGCCAGCTTCAAAGTATTAAAGTGAAGCGTTACCCGTGATATGGTCGCGTGTATGTTGCTACATCAGCACAGAGCGAAGAAATAATCACAGGTTGATATATTGCTTGAGCTAAATCATCGATGTTACTTAGAATTACAAGTGGCCCAACACCGCTACCCTGTGGAACTCCATACCTCACTTTTCTTAATTCAAATTGAGAATTATTTTTTATAGTAGATCATGGTCATCTTTTATTACATGCGCTAATTAACACCTATCATTTAAGAAAGACGTAATAACTTGTCAATATTCCAAACGGCATCTTATTTAAGTTGGTAGTCTACATAATCAAAGGCTTTCGACATGTCTACGAATAATTATATGCAAGAAATTCCTTTATAAATTACTCAAATAATTAATTTATTATTCCTGAAGCTTCTAGGTGCTACCGAGTCTACCGACAGGTGTGATCTGTATAGCGCACTGTATATTGTTTTACAGACGGTACTCTGGTCCCGGCATCTCGCAACCACTTGGTATTACATCGAAGGTAACATAGACCTAGTTTGATGCCTATCAACGGTTTTCATTCAACCATAACCATCACTGGTATTTGAGCCAAGTACAACATGAACAGTTATATTGGCTTTGACCGCCATAGCCCTAACCCGCGAACTAGCGGTCGATGATATAGTATGAAGTGCGGCGATACCTGTGGCGGCGGCGGCGCGCAGGCGCGACACGTGCGCGGGCGGCAGGCGCAGCGCGCCGAGCGCGGGCAGGATGTAGCGCAGGTAGCGGTTGCGCAGCGAGTGCCACGAGCGCGCGCGCCCGCCCACGCGCTCGAACTGCTCCTGCAGCTCGCGCCACAGCCGGTTGCCGTTAACGAGGCGCGCGCGCCCGCCCACGCTCACCCACGACACGATCGCGTGGTCCTCCAGGTTCGAGTACTCCTTGGCGCCGTGCGCCGACGCGCTGCAACACACGCCTCATCCCTTTGTCATCGTCGCTTTAACCTGCTATCTCGCTCAAACAGATCACACTTAAACTCGGTGGAAGTCTTTGTCCGGAACAGATTATCCAGGCTGTGTAACGCAAAACTATAGGGTCTGCAAAGGTCTACCAATGTATAGCCCTCTCGTTGACAGCAATGCCGCTTTAGGTATCAACTTTGAGACTACTGTCGGCAGTAATTCCCGTACATCAGTACAATATAATAATGTATACTAATAATAGAAAGACGATAGTTTAGTATTTTGTGTTTCTGTTTTTTGTTTGTAAGGAATATAACATCACGCTACGAGCCACGGGAGCCAACATCATAAACGTGGATGAAACCGTACGAAACAGCTAGTTAATAATAAATTGAAACGTTGAAATAGCTTTAAAAAATCTAAATCAAACTATCTTTATGTTATCTGCAATTATGCAGTTATCTATGTTTACTGCAATTATCGAATTTTGTACGCCGTATGGTAAAACATGTACAACTTACTCTAACTGACCATCTTGCATGCAAGCTAATGTAACTTGTATTGTATACTCATGTTTCACAAAATAAATGATCTTTATCTTTATTCATTTAGGTCACATAGTAACACTTATGAACGTCACACTAGGTTACACTAACTATAATATGAATTTACATTTACCTGTTGCCACGTTCAGCAATGCAAAGGCGTAGGAACCAATGAGAAGAACTGGCAAGAAACTCATGGCTACTATTTTAATCGCCAATTTTTCTATCCTGTTTCTTTTACAAATTATATTTGTAAGGAACTGCAACCATTATACTATTTGCCTACTGAATTGAACACAAATAATCATAAAATTAAAAATAAAACTAAACAATAAAATAGAAATTATAATATTAGCCTCTAACATCAGGCAAGGCAAAATAGGAGCATCTAATCACATGCACATGAGGTAAAAAAAGCATCAAACGACCATATAGTCCGGGCAAAAACTAGATATCTTTTAATTTGTAATAATTATGAGCCGAAATCCACAAAGCCAAGGCTGACCAGTCACCACAACGCATGATCACGAATTGCCCTCATTTCACATTGCACACATTTGTTTAATTTTATTGTTATAATTATACTATAATTGTTATACATTTTGTTGTTACACAATGCAAATCAATTCATAATTACATGGTGGCTTTTGTTATTCAAACTTTGACCCTCAAATACCATCTTTATAGATAAAGGTAAGAATGATAAGAGAATACAGTCACGTTAATATTTGAGGATACTAAATAATAAACAATTACAAAAGCCAACATTAACAATAATACATAATTATATACATTTTAATTTAAAGTAAAGTAAGTGTAACAGAATAAAAATTAAAGTCATGTTTTCATTTCTGTCGTGTGATACGTGTATACGTGTCAGAACCGTGGATTATTCTCATTTAAATAATCTATAATCATCTATATAATAATAATCTTTTAAAATGAGACTGCTTTTAATCTTATCTATAAATTGTTTATATGGTAAATCTAAGAATTCATTGGTATTTTATTAAAGAAACGTTTACCGAGACCCATGACTTTATGTAGACGAAAATATAGAACACTCTATTTATGTTTGTTTCTGGTATAAATATTGTGTATGACAATATTTTAATGTATAAATGAATATTTTGTAGAAGATGCATAATACAGACATAAATGTATTGACATGCAAAATACTTATATCGTTAAACTGTCCTCTGAGCGAAATTCTAGTTCCAAGTTGATAAATTCTTCATAGCTTTTAAACCAAAGTTCTGTTTATACAGTACCTGATCATTTCAGATCTCTAAAAATAAACTTACCTCTAAATCTTGGACGAAAAGTCTTTTATGTTCTGGTGAACAACATTCAGTTGATGATATCTATCAACTTAAGTTTAAATTAACTGTATCATAATTAACTAAATAAGTACTATTTATAGTAATTAAACTCTTAGATACCCTGTATGTTCTTAATAATGATTCATTATAATGTGTATTATTTTTGGTTGGAATAGCGAGTAACATAACAACAAAACAAGCACAGTGGTATTCAAACCGATCCCTGTGGAACTCCATGGCCTTTTGTCGCCAAATGAGATTTCAAATTACCCAATTGATGTTATGAATGTCAATTGTTACCAAATGTATAAAAATATATTGCGAGATATATTTTTATACATTTGGTATTTTATCAACGTAGAAACCATAATAGCGCACTACTGAATATAGTATCAAAGGCCTTCAATAAATATAATATAATTTTACCTGTGCAGACAGGTAAAATTATACTGTACATATTAAACATTGCGTAAATAAGACAGGTGCGTATATGACATGAGTGTGTATCATGAGTGCGCAGTTCAATTTTGTATTTACAATGTAAAATGTTAACTGTAATGATCACCTACGTGACAATCTGGCAAATAAGCACATGACCCATGCAAGCGGTTAGTTTAGCAACATCAGCGATAACACATGCATCGCTGACGCTTCTAAGTAGAATTCACTGTTGTTGGCAGCGCAAAGGACTTCCGTGAGCAGCTCTGATATCTGTACCCGCTCTAACACATCAAAATGATTGGCTGCGATTCCCTTGTAGTAGGAAGCGGTATTTGCCTGGATCGAAGTGCTTCAATTTGAGCGAAATGGTAAGCTAAAATTTTGAGTGATTTTGACATAAAATGTCTCGTACTTAATGCGTATATAAGACTGATATTGATCAGAATTCAAATAATCCACCTCTCCTTTTAGTAGAATTACTCTGAATTAAATATATATAGTTGTAACCCTATGCAGAAACTAGATGTAACGTTTTAGTTGTCTTATAGAAGCGACCATGAATTTATGCGGCTTTTTATGTATTGCCTTACCTAACCATTTGCTAGCATGTAATGAACAACTAAAAGTATAATATCCCTGAAATTACTAATTAATTTAGTTTATCTAAATCCATTCATGATTTTAGTGTTAGTAGTAATTCATTATAGATAGTGTTGACTCACCGCTTACTGATGGTGTGCGTGGGTGCGTCTTCCTTCGCCGGGTCGGCTGTGCTCGCACTGGGTTGTGTGGGCGCGGGAGCCGTCTGCGCCTTCGGGCGCGCAGGTTTACTGGACCCTGACGCCGGCCTCGTCGACTTGAACACCTCTCCATCACTCTCACTGTCACTCTTGCTGTGTTTAACTACCGCTCGGCTGCCGACGCACTTGGACGACGACGCGCCACTCGTCGACTGAGGTTTAGTTACACTGTTGCCAGACTTAGTTTGTGAGCGTTTCTTGGCTGTTTCGTGTTCGCTGTCACTATCAGATTCTAAGTCTACTACTTTAGCATGTGCCTGCGTCGCTGTTTTCTTGCGCGAGGAGTCACGCTTCTGGTCACTTGACTTGTTGCGTTCGGCTGAGCTTCGATTATCTACTCTGCCAAATTTACTCCGCGTATTAGTCTTGGTTCGTAGAGAATCGCGTTTGTTGTCACTGAACATATCAACTGATTCGTCACTGTCCGACACTTCTATGGTGCGTTTAGGTCGTGTATCAGTCTTGCTTCTTAGAGAATTGCGTTTCTCATCGGACTTTTTAACTGATTCTTCACTGTCTAAATCTTGTACGGTGCGATTAGGTCGCGTATTAGTCTTACTTCGTAGAGAATTGCGTTTATTGTCGCCAGAACTCTGAACTGATTCCTCACTTTCTGAATCTTCTTTGTTATGTTTACTTTGTCTATATTTTTTGCTCCGTAAAGAATTGCGTTTAGTACCACGAGATTTCTGAAACAATTCCTCACTTTCTGAATCTTCTACGATATGTTTACTCCGCGCATCAGTCTTGCTTCGTAAAGAGTCACGTTTGTTGTCACTGGAGTTCTGAGATGAGTCTTCACTATTTGTATCTACTTCGTTATGTTTACTCCGTGTATCATTCTTGCTTTTTAGAGTATTGCGTTTGTTTTTAACTGATTCGTCACTCTCTGAATCTTCTACGGTACGTTTACTCCGCGCATCAGTCTTGCTTCGTAAAGAGTCACGTTTGTTGTCACTGGAGTTCTGAGATGAGTCTTCACTATCTGTACCTACTTCGTTATGTTTACTCCGTGTATCATTCTTGCTTTTTAGAGAATTGCGTTTGTTTTTAACTGATTCGTCACTCTCTGAATCTTCTACGGTAGGTTTTGTTCGAGTATCAGTCTTGATCCGTTGAGAATCGCGCTTATTATTATTGGATTTCTTAAGTTTTCTTTTATTATCGTCACTACCAGACTCTTCCTTATAACGGTGAGTGTTGGTGGCACTCCTCCGAGGTAGCGAGTCGCGCTTACGCTCACTAACCTGTCCATTTGTTTCTCGTTTGTCTTCAGTACCTGGTTCTCCCACGCGAGTCGCACTTCGCAAGGACTTGCGCTTATTTTCACCAGATGACTGCGCCTCATCGTGTTCCTTGTCACTGTCGTCTACATTATGTTTAGTGCGCGCGTTTGGACTCGAGAAGTCGCGCTCGTTCCTAGTACTAGATTTTTGTGTAGGTTCGTTACTGTCAGAGTCGTGTGTGTTGTGTTTGGTTTGTGCCACAGTCTTTTGAGCTACTGCATGTTTGTTGGTGGGGCGCGGGGCGTGCCTGTTCTCCTTGTCGGCGTCGCGGTAGTTCGCGTGCGCGCGGCGGCGGCGCTTGGGCGGCGGGCGCACGTCGCCTAGCGGCGCGAGGCCGAGGCGCGCCGCGAAGTGCGTGCGCACCAAGTCATGCCGTTCGCGCAGCGCGCGCTCCGTGCGCGGGCAGCGCGCCACGTCCACCAGCGGGTTGATCGCGTAGAACAGCGCGCGCTTGTAGCTGTCGTCAGCGTCGAAGCGCGCCAGCGCGCTGCTGCGCGTGCGCGCCACGAAGCTGCGCAGCGCCGACACGTCCGACTCCGAGATGGTCAGCTCCTTGCACACATCCGAGCGAGACGTCGCGCTGCCCTCGCTGTCTGACCTCTCCCTCTTATCTCGCTTATTGGAACCACTACTTATAGTATTATTCCGCGGCTCCTCAGTCGGTCGCCGCCGGGACTGTTCAGGATCCGGAGTGCGACTGACTTTGGTCGGCTTCTTGAAGTCGTCCGATGAGTCGTCGCTGGGTGTGTCAGCGGGTCGCGCGCGCTTGGCGGGACTCGCGTGTTTGCCCAGCAAGGAGTCGAAGGGCGGCGCGCGGCCCCGCGCCTGCGGGCCGGTGGGGGCGGGGCCGGGAGCGGGCGTGGGGTCGGGCGCGCGCGGGGGCGGCGGCGCGCTGTTGGCGAGGCTGATGGTGAGCGCGCAGGCGTCGCGCGGCGCGTGCTGCGTCGCCGCGTCGCAGCGTCGCGAGCTGACACTCGCCGCGCTGTCGGCGCACGACTTACTGAAGTTGTTTTTGTTGTTGTTGCAACTGAAACAAACAATTATAAACGGTATGTGTTAAGCGACTTAATAAGAAGGAGTTGTAGGGAAATAAGCAATACGTATTATATTCCCACAAGACTACAGTATGGAGTTCTTCAAAAAGGATGTTATAAGGGTCATACAGGGTCGGCAACAAACAAGTGACGCCTCTCGTGTTGCAAGCGTCAATGGGCTACGGTGACCAGTTACCATCAGGTGGGCCGTATGCCAGTTTGCCACTTTAGTAGTATTAAAAAAAATTGTGGCAGTGAACACAGCATACATAAGAGAACTATAATATGCCTCCTAGATTATCTTCTGATCATATTTCCTGACTCCGTGCCATTTGAATTTCCATTTGGGATCCAAATTGTATTCAGCTCTAATCCAGGTATAATATGGTAGTGCCTACCTCTTCAGTAAGCATATGTGTACATATGTATATAGAACTATTACTTTGAAAATATTCACCAACTGTTATTATGTACCAGTTATGTACCAGTTTCTCAAACAACAACCATTGTCCAAAATCCATTTCAAGTGGATCTCTTCCTACCTCTGTTTGTACAAAGCGTAAGTGCGTACACAGCTGGAGTATGCAGTTTCCATCTGGACTCATCCCGTACTACAATAAATACATTGACATGTTAGAAAAGTCCAACGTAGATTTCTTCATGCCATGCACTATACATGTCAAAGATGCTATTTACCCTGTCCAAATAGATTAGAGTTTTGTGTGGTTTGAGCAACGTACATACTATATATACATATTTACAGTCCACTGTGTCGAATGATTTACCAGTTGCAAATAAAAAAAAATAAAAATATTTATTTTCGTAAACATTTGGTGTTTCCTTAACCTAGTGTTTGGAGTATCCATTTAAGCATATAACAATACTTGTACTAGGACACCCCGCTCTTTCACATCTATACGTATGTTTACAATAAGGTAAGTATTAACAAAGTATGAAAAATTCCTTAATTAATAGGTGTGAGTGTAAGCGTATGTGTTTATGTGTATTTAAGTGTGTGTGTGTGTGCGTGTGTGTATGTGTGTGTGTGTGGATGTGTGTGTGTGTGTGAGTGCATGTGTTTGTATAATATGACCACACATAAGTATGTTGATTTGATTTATATTCTGTTGAACATTTAGTTTATTGCATTTCCATCAATAAATATAAATTATGAATGTTGACGTTTTATTCTAAACTAGTTAATATTTTCTCCGTGTCGTCGTAAGACAATTTACGAATCCACTCAGAAACAGTCGTTTTGCAATCATGATAAGTTTTAGGATATATTGTAAGAATTTTGTTTAATTTATTATAAATGATTGCCGCACGTTTTCTATACTGTATACTAGCAAATGTTGTATTTACTTTTGGGACCATAGCTACTATGTCTTTTCTTCCTTTTGTTTCTACGTTTATTGCATAACGCGGTAAAGTTTTATGCATTTTTAAAATTGTATGCATAATGTATAACTTCCGAATTGATAACAGGTTACTAAATTTATATAGGATTTCTGTAGGAAAAATCCGTTTTTAAAATACATAACCTTAATAAAAGCTCTTTGGGATCTCTCAATTTCTAGAAATTGCGTTTTAAATGATCCTCCCCAAACTGGTAGACAGTATACTATAATTGATTGAACTAGTGCTTTGTAAATGTTGTTAATTAGTATATTAGGAGCAGATGACACCTCTGTATGTCTTAGGTTTTTAAACATCCACATAAACTTTCTAATTCTTTTACTAACTTGTTCAATTTGGGGATACCAGGTCAATCTTTGATCAAATTGTACACCAAGATATTTAGTATTATTTACCTTTCGTATTACTGGACAATCGCATGTTGTATTATTGGTTGTGCCATTACCACAAACGTGTATATGTATTTTTAGATCTGCTTTTGGCTGTGTATCATTATTTATGGCAAAACAGATATAATTTGTTTTATCTGTATTTAGTGTAAGCAAGTTGTTTTTTAGCCAGTTAGCTACCTGAGTAAGGCCATGCTCTGTTGCTATTTTTGTGCTATCCCAGTTTCTACCAGTGAAGACAATGGCAGTATCATCGGCGTAAGTGGAAAATTTAGCGTTACTTATAGTCATGTTACAGAGGTCGTTAATATAGATTAAAAATAAAGTAGGCCCGAGGACACTACCTTGTGGGACACCGTATGATACGCCAGTGTCTTCACTGCAGTATTGATTCAATTTAACTTGCTGATTTCGATTGACCAGATAATCTTTAAAAATAGAGAGTTCCCTACCTCTAACGCCAATTTTTCCAGCTTTTGTATAAGGATTGACAGGGAGACCGTATCAAATGCTTTTTTTTAGTCAATGAATACTGTTAGGCTTTTGTATTTTTTATCCAAATTTTCTATTAAATGAGTGCTAAGAGACGTAACTGCATCTTCTGTTGATATTTTTTGTCTAAAACCGAATTGTTGAGGAGATAGTATATTAAATTTTGAAAGGTAATTAAGTAATCTAGCGTTTAAAATTTTTCTAAAATTTTTGCTAATACTGGTAAAACAGATATAGGTCTATAATTGTTAATATCGTCTGTGTCACCACCCTTATGCACCGGAGTAATAATAGATTGTTTCAGAGGGGTCGGGAATGTCCCTGTACTAAAACAAAGGTTGACCAGATGTGTTATGGTACGACGTATTGGTACGACGTAATGCCTAGTGTATTGTAGGAATCGATTTGGTATGTTGTCCCATCCGGGCGCACTGTTAGGCTTCAAATTCATTAACGTACCTACTATTAACCTCAGTATGATCAGTCTCTAACAATACAAATGATTGTGGTTGGGTAGGTAGATTTTTACACAAATAAACCTTCGTAATAACTACACGTCGTTTTACTTAAAAAATCACCCGGCAATCTAAAATAATCCTTATAGATTAGACATTTGGTCCATAATCGAACCGGATAGTGTTAATGAGTATCGAGCCCGGCCGACCCGTGAGAACAAAAGATTTTATTACCAGAGAGCGAAGTGTCGTCCGGCGACTTGTTTATCTAATGTGCGATGTGCAAATTATAAGACAATTTTAACTAACGAGTTATTACTGTTAAATTAATTCGCTATGTACTACTATTTGTTTACTACGTGTATGTGACTTTCGGTGTAAATCATAATATCAGTACATTGAGTGAGTGTTTAAACATATAAAAGTTAACAAACTGTTATTGTGCTACTTATTACCTAAAATAAGTGACCGGCCAGAATATTACTTGCTGGAGATTACCACGTGTGTTGTTACCACAATGGAGACACTTTTTTCGTTGCAAGATAAGTTGTTCGACAATTTAATGAAAGCTGAGAGAAATTTTAAGAAAACACCGAAGGAAAGAATTAAACGTCAGTATTTAGAAACAAGATTGGAGGTGTTAGAACAACTATTTAAAGATTTTAAAGACGGACACAAGGAGATTATTGTAAAAGCGAAAAGTAAGATAGAAACATATTTTGCAAAGGGGAAAATATATGATTTTTGAGGAGTTATATATGCAATATAAATCGAATTTACGAGAAGCTTTGCAACAGTTTTCGCCGCCAGTTACAGAGTTACGTAACCCAGCAGTTACCATTAACGCGAACAATAATTGCAGTGATCTAAAACTACCCCGCATACAGTTACCTACTTTTGGGGGTAAGTACGAAGAGTGGCAAACCTTTTTCGACATGTTTTCCTCGTTAATACACAATAATAAGAGTATTTCATCGGTACAGAAACTGCATCACCTTAAGTGCAATTTGAGTGGAGAAGCATTAAATCTGCTGAGTAATTTTTCAACGACTGATGCCAATTATGGGGAAGCTTGGCAGCAGTTAGTTCGGCGTTACAATAACAAGCGTTATAACTGCAATGCTGTTATGAGGTCTTTATTTGCCACAAAGAAAATTCTAACACATGCGGTCGTTAAGTGTCGTCAAGCATTTAGTTGTAAAAAATGTGGAAGGAGACATCACACGATGTTACACTTTGAGAGGGATAACCATACAAACATTACTGCTACATTTTCTAAAGAGGAGCTACAATCCAACAGCGTGCTACTTGCGACGGCTAAAGTTAAGGTATTTTGTTCTAATGGTTTTAAGTATTTTATTCGTCCTTTAATTGACCAAGGGTCACAGGCATCTTTTGTATCTGAGTCTACTGTGCAATTATTAGGTCTTGTACGTAAACCAGTAAGTGGCTGGGTGTCAGGGCTAGGAGATGGTCGTATGAGAATTAAACACACAGTTTCACTTCGCCTGGAATTACGTCATAATCCTGCTAGTTACATCATAATTAAAGCTTATGTGTTACATTCTTTAACGTCACTACTTCATTCAACCAATTTGAGCACTCCCAAATGGGTGAAAATGGACAATCTTCCTTTAGCTGATCCTACATACGCTGTGCCAGGTAAGATTGATATTTTGCTAGGTGCAAAGGTTTATAGTGAAATATTACTTGAAGGTGTTATGAAGCATCCTGATTGTAATGTTATAGCCCAAAATACGTTGTTTGGATGGATTTTGTCAGGAAGAATGCCAAAAAGACCTCGAGCATTAGTAAAGGATAATCTCATTAGCATGCATATACAGATGAGTTACTTAAAAAGTTTTGGGAGATGGAAGATGAGCCTAATTTAATAAAGAAGGATATGACTGATAGCGAGAAAGTATGTGAGAATTTGTTTGATTTATCTACAGTGAGCGATAATGAAGGTAGATTTATAGTGAAGTTACCTTTTACAACGAATGATCCTAAATGTCAATATGGTAATACAGAACAGAGAGCCATAAAGAGGTTAGAATATTTAGAGAGAAAGCTATCGAAAGATTTAAAATTGAGAGAAGAATATAATAAAGCTATGAGTGAATACTTAGCATGAACCATATGAGAGTAGTTTCTGAGAGTGAATTACAGAATCGTAACGCTGTCTATCTTCCTCACCATGCTGTGGTGAGAGAAGATAAAGACACATCAAAAGTGAGAGTCGTTTTCGACGCTTCGAGCAAAGGTGACAATAGTGTGCCACTAAACGATGAACTTCTTGTGGGACCTAGGTTACAAGATTTGAGACATATATTGATGAGATGGCGTCATCATAAAATCTGTATCGTAGCCGATATTGTCAAAATGTATGGGATGGTGAGAGTGACAGATGATAACAACGACTTCCAGAGAATCGTCTGGAGGTTTCATCCATCGGATCCCATACAGCGTTACAAATTGTTACGCTTAACGTTCGGTACAGTATGCGCGCCATATTTAGCTGTCAAAGTATTGCATAGACTAGCCGAGTTAGAAAAGCATAAGTATCCATTAGCTGCGAGGATAACAAAACAATGCTATTATATGGATGATTTAATGACGGGAGCTGATACCGTTAATGAGGCAATACAAATTTATGAGGAGGTGAATGAGTTAATGAGAAGTGGTGGTTTTGAGTTACAAAAATGGAATAGTAACAATGAGGAGTTTTTAGAGCAGATTGGAAAGACTGAGTTGTGTGAAAGACAACCTATAAAATTAAATGATTCAATTAAAGTGTTAGGATTGAGTTGGAATAGAAAGAATGATAATTTTGAATACGTGTTAAACTTACCTGAACCTGAACCTAAAGATTCAGTTACTGAAAGACAAGTTTTATCTGAAGTCGCGAGATTATATGATCCATTAGGTTGGATTGCCCCAGTGGTAGTTAATGCTAAGATTATAATTCAGAAATTGTGGAAATCAGGTCTTGAGTAGGATGAGTGTTTGAAGGATGAACTGCTTTGTGAGTGGCTAAAATACAGACAAGAGCTAATAGATTTACAAAATGTTAAAATACCTAGATGGATACATTTTACGCGAGATTGCAAGAGAGTTACACGTATTTTCAGATTCTTCAAAATCAGCTTTTGCGGCAGCAGTTTATATACGAGTAATTGATAGTTTAAATAGAGTGCATGTACATTTACTGACCTCGAACTCGAGTTGCCCCAATCGTAAAGGAAATTTCCATTCCCCGACTTGAGTTGTGTGGCGCTACCTTAGCGGCCAAGCTTATTAGTGAGGTATCACAAGTTCTAGAGATACCCAAGGAACATCTCTATGGATGGACCGATTCCACCATAGTGTTAGCATGGCTAAAAGGAGGCTCAAGTCGATGGGTAACATTCGTTAGTTACAGAGTATCCACTATATTAAATATTATGGACTATAATTAGTGGAGTCATGTCCCATCGGAGACAAACCCTACGGATTGTGATTCGCGTGGTCTGCCGCCCAAAGAGTTGAGTGAGCATATATTGTGGTGGAGAGGACCACAATGGTTGTCAGAAACTACAATACCTATAGATAATAAACTAATTGAAGACACACATGAAGAGGAACGGATCCAATCTTTAACTGTTATATCTGATGTTGATGAGGAATATTTGTGGTCAAAATATTCATCATTAAATAAACTATTAAAAATAGTATTATATTGTAGACGAGTTTTGAATTTTAAATTAAAGAAAGACAGACCTAAACTATCTAAATTTATTACACCAAGAGAAATGAGCGTAACATTATTATCATGCATTAATCAAGTACAAGAGCGCGAGTTTTCATTCGAAATAAAACAGTTAAAGATTCGAGAATGTGTGCCTAAAAAGAGTAAATTACGATCTCTTTGTCCTTTTTTAGACCAAAAAGGGATACTAAGAGTCAGTGGACGCATAGCACAGTCGGACGCGTGTTATGATACAAGACCTCCGATAATTATGCCTGGTAAACATCATTTTACCAAGGTTTTAATTGCGCATGCTCATGAAAAAACATTACACGGTGGTCCACAGGCTATGTTAAACTTTCTAAGATCCAAGTGCTGGATCTTAAGTGCTAAAGAGCGTGTTAAAAATATTTTAGGGAATGCACTATTTGTTTGAGATATTCCACGAAAAAGACTATTCCTCTTATGGGTCTGCTTCCAGAGGCAAGGGTAAAGCCTAGTAAACCGTTCAAGTCTACTGGCGTGGACTATTGTGACCCTGTCTTTATCAGATTTTCACCAGGTCGAGGAGCTAAGTCCTACAAAAGTTATATTTGCATCTTCGTATGTATGGTGACACGAGCAGTCCATTTAGAAGCCGTGACTGATATGACGGCTAAAGCTTTTATTGCCGCTTTTAGGCGATTCACTGCTCGTAGAGGTCATTGTCAGGATTTATACAGTGACAATGGCACTAATTTTGTTGGCGCCGATAAACAAATGCGAGAAATGTTTAATAGTGCCCGATCTTCTCTGCCGGGAGAAATAGTAGAGTTACTTTCTTTAGAAAGAATCACATGGCACTATATCACTCCCCACTCACCAAATTTTGGCGGTTTATAGGAATCATCGGTGCGCAGTACTAAGACCCATTTAAAAAAAGTTGTAGGATATAGTACACTTACCTACGAGGAAATGTCAACTGTCCTGGCGCAAGTGGAGGCGTGTTTAAATTCGGAGCCGATTTCTTTGTTAAGCGATGATCCAAATGACCCTCTACCCTTGACACCAGGTCACTTTTTGGTAGGTGAATCATTGTTAAATATTGCAGATGAAGATTATGCTAATTGTAATGTAGTTGGTTTGGATAGATGGCGATTGACGCAAAAGATTGTTGCAGATTTTTAGATTTTTGGCATAGGTGGTATAAAGAATTTTAAATCAGCGATATAAATGGAACACTAAACGTGATGAAGCAGAAATAGGCGATATTGTTGTTTTAAAGGAAGATTATTTACCGCCAGCTAAATGGTTACTTGGTAAGATTATCAACAAATACCCTGGACCAGATAATGTAACTCGAGTTGTATTTGTAAAGTGTACAACCAGAGAATTGAAGCGTCCAGTGAGCAAAATTTGTATTTTAACTAAATAATATTTGTTTTAATTATACCATTTATATAATATTGTCTTCTGTTTACGCGAAGTTATTTCAAAGTACCCGAACATAATTTAATCATGGGTGTTTGTTCGGGTACTTTGAAATAACTACACTGGAACATTGAGACAACTACCATCTTAGTCTCCCCGTGACCATGGCTACTGAAAAGCAACCGAAACGTCGGGGAAAGTGTAAACCAAAAATAAATAGATATAATAGTTTAAATAATTTTATTAGCTTATAAATTAGTAAAATAAAATCAATAGTAGTAGTAGTGTAATATTTTCAAAATTTTGTAATATAGTGATAAATAAACAACGCGATAAAATCCGTATATAGTAGTTTAATTTCAATATACCATTTATGCTAAAAATTCTAATGTAACCAATTATAGGTAGATAATTGTTTTGTTGTTTGTGTAAGTTACCTACCTGATTACACAACTTTAGAATTGTATATATGTTATATACTATATACAGGTACTTAATGAGCTATTCAAACACATTATTTTATCTGCATCGTTTAGTTGATCTATGTACTTATAAAATAACCATATTCGTCAACAATTATGTTATTCAATTGTTAGTTTTATTAAGATTATGTGTAAGAGGATTTTATCTTAAGTTTTATTTACAGCTATTATGTTATGTTTATGCATAAGTATATCTATGAGCTAAGTTCTTTTTGTTAAAATGTAGTTAAAGAACTATGTTCTTTGGCGGGCGGAATGTCCAAATAGATTAGAGTTTTGTGTGGTATGAGCCACGTACATACTATATATACATAGACATATTTACAGTCCACTGTGTCGAATGATTTACCAGTTGCAAATAAACCTTCGTAATAACTACACGTCGTTTCACTTAAAAAATCACCCAGCAATCTAAAATAATCCTTATAGATTAAACATACCCCATAGCCAGTTGCTAAGTAAATACGGTATTCTGGCTAATTCTAAATAACTATTTTGACTGCATTTATTTAAGTAATGTTTTGTGCTATGCATTACCCAGAACTGTTCATAGATGGATGGTGCCTGCAGGCAAACTGTTTGTAGTTGGTACTTGCCAAACTAACGGGCCTGCATTCAACAATCCATCGAATGGCTAATACATACAATGACACTTTTCAACACATTGACATATTTGTATGCTCTGCGATAACTTTTCATAAACTTGTTTAAAAGACACTTTATGTTGATTCTGTTGTTTTTATTATGTAGTGTAACTGTTTGATGTTGCGTCATTAAAGAAAAAAAAATTATATATTTAAAATAAGCAAGGTTACCCATTGTAGTGCATGCAGCAGTGATGGTGAGCGCAGGTAGGCGGCGCCGCCGGCGCCTCGGCCAGGCGCTTCGCCTTCGTGTGGACCGCCGCGCTCTCAATGCTGTAAGCAGACAGCACATAACCATACACTACACGCTTAATGGGCACTTGCTTAGCACAAGCTCCATGCTTACAACCACCAATCTTAACTTACACTTAGCTCCCAATGCAAACAAAGGGGTATTATAAATACTGTCATAATAAACATATAAATCCCGGTTGTCATAGTAGCTTAACACTGCAGCCAGGAATGAGTTCCTAAATGTGACAAAACTTGATTGTGTGAGCCACAAGTTTGTTGTCTTGAGTCTAGGTTTTATTTGTGTCTTTTGTTTTAAAGTTTGTAAAGTCTCATGCAACAGAGAAACAGTTCCTCACACAGGAGTTGTCCATTTTAAGAAACAATTTGTTATTTTCTTTGTAAAGGGATTTTGAATAAATCATTTGAACTCACTAAAGTGGACTGCAGGCATGTTGGTGCTAAGTTGAATATTATGTTATTTTAGTAACTTAAAATATAGCAAATGAACAAAAACTCCTGAATATTTTAACATTTCTCTACACTGACAGCAGATTGTTTTAAGTAAGCACCTTACAACGTAAATTGGAATAAATAAAATCCATATAAAGTAATATAATCTCAAGGTGTAACATTATTATAACCTGAAGACAATATTATATATTATTTGTTGTGAGTCTAGTTGTTCTCTATGTCCAGTGTGTAATTGTGTCAGAGCTTCCAACGGGATGGAGACTATGCCTGGTGCTCCCATTATAAAGACAGATTCAACATTGTGTTGTTGACACAAACAATATACTTAATATATTACACAATTTAAGGGACATACTTATAAGGTAAATCATACTTTAATCTTTTGGCTAATGGTGGATCCTGCAGTCCAGATACAATGCTATCAATGTGTCTGGTAACCAGCTAATATATGAGTTCATATAGCCCTTCACAAGATTATGAATATACATCAAGTCATGTTTAAATTCGCATATCAAGGCTCTACGTCTGTACATCCAGTCATATAGCGTCTGCGGGTTGGGTTTAGAAACGTGCCTATTCGTTGGGCAGAATCTAAGGCTAGTACGTGATACTAGAGAGTTTTCTGAGCCACAATCAGTAATTTTTTCTTGCCGGAGACCACTCATTTTAAAAAAAATAAGAAATTCATATTGCGTTTTTTGAGGTTATGAATAAGTAATTGACACAGAATTACGTTCCTTTCTACTTAGGGATGTAGGGAGGAATGCAATTCAGTGTCAAAATATTTATAAATTAAAGTTATTATTATAGATATTTATTTCAAAGTCTATAAAAATGAGCCTGTACTTCTTTTTATGGGAAACGAAATGCATTGCTCCCATTTTGTTAAGTTGTTTTGTTGACATTCATTCCGTTCCGCAATAGAAAAACAAAATACTTCAGGCAAGATAGGTCCTGGCAAAGTAGTACAGATCGACGAATCGAAATTCGGAAAAAAGGAAGTAAAATGAAGGTAAATATTAAAATCTGTGACAGACCCGAATTAGTTTACCCCGACTTCACGTGGTACTTTTTGCCCTACCCCTAGAGTGTTTTTTAGAGCCCGGAGGCACGGAGGGGGTGCAGCCTCCGGCCGCAGTAACAAAGCATAGGCACAAGCGAGCCTAAGCGACCGAGGCTGGTCGCCGCAGGCGACCAGCAAGCCGAGGCTGCTTAGGTGAGCGCATGGGCCAGTGCTTTGTTACGCTAGGGCGAAGAGGCTGCACATCCTGCAGTGCCGGAGAAGATGCATTCTCAAGATATAGTATAATATAGACTTTATGTAGTAAATTATATTTTCTGTAAACTGTTAGATAAGGACAGTGATTTGCCCTCTTATTCTTTGTTATTTATCAATATATGACAATAAAATTTTAAAATAAAAGTTAATTTTTCTCGGAAATTATAGGGCTCCGGCGGGAGGGGAGGGCGGGGATTAATTACCCTTCCCCCTCCCCACCCTCCCCCCACCACTATTACCCCCTATCGAATAGGCACGTTTCTAAACTTTTACCGCGTCTGCGCTGATGCTTGAGCCTTCCAGCGAGGGTAACCAACTTGGAACTACATCTGATTGAAATGTAAATAACCGTATAAGGATGTGTTGGACGAGCGCTGGGACAGTAACGTGTGAAGGGCACAGACCTGCGCGCCGACAGCCGCGGGCCGAGGCCGATGGCGCTGAAGCGGTGCGCGGCGTGTGCCTCGAGCGCAGCGAGTACGCGCCGCCGCGCCGCCACACGCAACTTCCCGCGCTGCACGAACACAAAACGCGGCCGCCGCGACCAGCCCTCCACCGACCCCGACGACACCTCCAGCTGGCGCCAGCGGCTCTCAGCCCACACGAAGTACTTCGCACCACTCATCACGACACTGCACAACACACTAGCTCACTAAGCTCACCGAGCGCGATTCCACACATCCGACACGCGCTCTATCTATCCACATAGCCTGCGCTCGACTTCTTATTTAATCCTACGCTCGGTTTGCGTTGCTCAATCTTTTGTTTTCCATAGTAAACAGCGTACGTTACACGAAACGCCACATTCCCGCCGAATACAGCTATGCAGATTGTTTGACATTTCAGTTTTGACAATTATGACATTTGCTGACGCGTTTTATAAATCTTAATAATAATAATAATAAAAACTGGCAACCCAGACAAACAACATCGAAAAATCAAGTTCTTTATTTAATGAATTTTTAAACATATTCTATAACATTTCGGAACTAAAACATCTAAGCTCGCAGTGAAAATTATATATTTGATAAATCTCTTTAATAAATCTGGTATTTACTAGAATTTTTACAAAATGACACTTTTGACAGGCATGTCACAAGAGAAAATTCAAAAACAATTTCATTCAGTATTATCATGTGCAAATAAATCAAGATGTTGACCAGGGCTAAAGCCAAAGAACTTCAGCACGCGTTCCATCCCCGGACTCGTCGCGTAACTCCGACTCGCAGTCACCAGGACACGCACCAACGCCACCGGACATTGCAGAGGCGTCGAGCAGCGACGAGTACTTCTCTCTGCCGTCGTCGCCAACACCTGTACGTCGGCGGGGAAGGTGCCGGCCACGGACTTGCTTGGGACCCAGAGGCCAACAGGCCTCGGGAAGGGTCCCCGCTATTGGTGGTAATGAGTGCCGCATGAAATGGACAAACTCAATGAATGAGAACGTCATGCGGGCATATTTTGTGGCTACAGAGAGGGAAACCAACCTTAGTGCGTATCGTGATCGCATACTGCCTTTGTTTCAGGTTCTTGAGCCAGCTGTCAACGTTTCGGCATAGCGACTATCGGATCAAGTACGAGCAATCCAACGATGCCATCTGTTGGATGACACTGTACTTGAGAGGCTGCGCTCTGACTTACTATAAAATGTTACTATAATCTGCTTACCTATAATGGAGCCAATTATAATAACAATAGATGACGTAGCCAGTGCAGTCCGTTCGTTACCAAATTGGAAATCAGCGGGTCCGGACGGACTGCACAATATTTGGCTAAAATGGCTCCATAGCTCACATGCTCATTTGGCATCTCAATTCTAATCATCCTTAGAATCAGGATCGCTACCACATTTATGTAATGCTGTAAGCTTATATTTTTATAAATAAATGAATTGAATGAATTAACAACTGGCATTTCCCACCTACTTCATACGTCTATACGTCTTTCTATACGTCTTCATACCCTGCATCCCAAAAACTATAGACCAATTACATGACTACCAACGGTCTATTAACTTCTTACATCCATTTTGAGAACAAAATTATCAAAATATATTAGTGATAATTCCATTCTGTTTCTCAGAATGGATGTAGGATTGCGGCCCGTGGTACTAAAGAGTTCCTTATTATTGATATGGCTATTAGCCAACAGGTTCGCCGTAACCGAAAGGATTTGTCGACATGTTGGATAGATTATAAGAAGGCCTATGATTTCGTGCCACATACATGGCTTATGAGGGTGCTGGAGTTGTATAAGATTGATACAACCCTATGCACCTTCTTGAAGACATATATGAGGCAATGGCGGACTGTTCTTCGCTATCCAGGATGTCGAGAAATTCAGGGTTATGGTGTACCGATAAAGATCGAGCGAGGTATACCTATTCCAGGGTGATAGTCTGAGTCCGCTGTGGTTTTGCCCTTGAAGCACTCTTTTAGAGAGTTCAGAGCTGGGCCATCGGTTGCGAAGAGATGGTCAGGTTATATCCCACCTCCTTTACATGGATCACTTAAAATTGTTTGCCCCCGGCAATTTGCAACTGGCAGCGTTACTTAAGGTAACCGAAACCTTTAGTAACTCTATCAGGATGGAATTTGGTGTGAATAAATGTGCAGTTATGCATGTGAAGCGAGGCAAGATTATGGAATCTGTTGGGGTGCAATTCTCAGATTCCATACAACTTAGATCTCTATCTGGAACCGAAACCTACAAATATCTGGGTATGTCGCAGGCATTAAATAACTCCGAGGCTGGAATGAAACAAGCGTTACGGGAGCGTTTCTTTGGCCGCCTGAAGAAAGTACTAAGAAGTCTTTTAACAGGCGGCAATAGGGTGCGACCCTGTTACGGTTGGGTCATGCCAGTCCTTGCGCACTCCTTCGGCATATTCAGATGGACTCAATCAGAACTAGATGCCTTGGACAGAAAAGTCCGATCACTGCTAACCGCTTACAGAATGCACCATCCACGTTCTTCTGTAATGATTTAATAATAATAATAATTTATTTAAAATAAAATTACATTGTAGTTAAACACACAGTCTTATTGCTATACACGATGACAGTATACATTAACTACAATAATGGTGGGTGGAGTACTGTTCTCCTAGATAGGCTACTAAGCAGCCTGTGTTAAGGAGTTACAGTACCGGCCCCCTACTGGTTGTCGAATTTTATCGGTACACGTCATACATGCCAAGATTTGTACATAGTTAAAAATGTATGGTCTACACAAAGGCATTTCTTATATTTAAATTAGTGTGCAGTCTTGTGTGTGTGTGTGTGTGTGTGTGTGTGTGTGTGTGTGTGTGTGTGTGTGTTGAGTTTTTTTGCAAGTGAAATAAGGCAAACCGTACACAGGACAAATTGCATTAATTTTGTTATACAAAAATGGTGCAAGATAGATGGCAAATTTCTTAATAAACGAGGTATGTGCGTGTGGAATAGTGCAAATTTTATCTTTTCTTCGTTTTGTAATTATCTTAAATGGCGTTCGGCGGTGTTGGAGCATAACTATCTATAAGATATAAAGTTGCCTTACATTGAGAATGAGGATGTACATTCCGCGAGAATGTGAGGGTCGTGGCTTTTTATGTGCCAAGACCTTCCATAACCGTGAGGTGTGCAATCTCCTAAAATATTTTCTCCACAATAATGTGGATGTCCATCGCGATGTGGTGGCAGTGGATACTGACCTCACCCCGATCGCTCTGGCTAAAGAGAACTGGCGCAAACCGGTGGTGCTTACAACTGAGGATCGCAAGGTTGTGTGGAAGAGTAAGGAGCTACACGGATGGTTTTCGGGCTCTATATGGGCCCGACGTACTTTTAATATCGTCCGTATCCTGGTAACGATTCGGTGACCTGTTTGGAGAAACCGAAGGTTTTGTCTGTGCAATTATGGACGAAGTAGTGATGACGAATAACTACCGGAGATATATCCTGAAGAATGGCACGGTTAACATAATTATGTCGAGCGTGTCACCAACCCGAAGAATCTCTATATGTTCTCGTCTTGCTAATGGCGAGTACTTGCATAGACACAACCAAGTGGCCAAGATTATACATCAGCAACTTGCTTTAAAATACAATCTCGTGAACTTAGAAGTATCGTACTACAGGTGCCCGACCCCGTTCTCGAAAATGGTCATGCAATGTTGTACTGGACCGATCCATCATTACTGACAAGACTGTTGTAGCCAACAGACCTGACATTGTGGTGGTGGAGCGGTTAGAGCGCCGTGCAATGATCGTTGATATTACCATTCCTCATGACGGGAATCTCGTGAAAGCTGAAAAAGATAAACAAGTTAAATATCTGGATCTGGCGCAAGAGATTGTTGACATGTGGGATGTGAATTCAGCGATCATTGTACCGATAGTCATATCAGTCCATGGACTGATTGCCAAGAGTCTCGATCACCATCTGAAGAGGCTCGCGTTAGACGGCTGGATTAAGTGTTTGATGCAGAAGGCCGTATTGCTTGACACGGCATGCATCATGAGGAGGTTTCTCTCGCTGGAGCCCTAACCATCGGTAGCTTGGACCCAGTTCCCGATGCCGATGGGTCTTCATAGTTTTTATATTTTGAAATGTGTTTTTTTTATAATTATATATTTAAAATATAATTATTATTGAAAAATGAGCCAATAAAGAGAATAATAATAATAATATTCTATCACATGTACACACAACACCATCTAGCCCAAACTAAGCAGAGCTTGTACTATGGTTACTAGACAATGGATAAACATACATATTGTTACGGCTATTGCCCTCTGTCGGCACTGTGGGGAAGACTCGGCAGTCCCTTCTAATAATTTATTACAGCACCATCTATTGACATCTTACGGAACTAAGTAGTTGTCGGTACGAGTAGAGAGAACGCTGGCACATTCTCGAATCATCGCACTTTTACATAGCGGGTATGGCTTTTCTAGAAATCTCCAGAAACGCTTTACCTGCGTATAAATAGAGCGCACGCGCACCGCCGAGTCAGTTTACAATATTAAAGAACATATAACTAACAGGGTACGCAAATAATTATTTGTTTTCAAAAAATACGCCTTATTGCAGATCACAATCTCATCATACAGATCTATAAGGCATTGTGTCAATCTTTAATTCAATACTGCATCACTTCATGGGGCAGTAGCGCAAAATACTTCATGTTAAATATTGACCGAGCACAAAAAGTGCTTTTAAAAGTAGTAACCCGCCGACCCTACCGCTTTTCCACACATCTTTTGTATGAAAATTGTAATGTATTAACTGTCCGACAGCTTTTCATAATGTACACCGTACCTACTTAAAGGAGAGTGTGTCGTCTAATATAACACTTAAATATTTAATATTAGTAGTGTTAGAGATAACAGGACAAGTGCAAGCGGTAATGTTATTACAGTAATGTGCATATAAATTAATATGACTTAAATGAGGTTGGTGGCTACGCATTTTGTTTCCACGGCCTTCGGAAACGGCCACCTCCAGGGGCCCATATAATGGTGGGAGGGGTCCGCATCGGCGTCGAGTCAACCCTAAAGTATTTAGGTCTCTTGCTCGACAGCCGATGGGACTTTATAGCCCATTTTGGTCGTTTGGCCCCCATTCTTCGGGGCGCTGCAGGCGCGCTCTCGCGCCTGCTGCCCAACCTTGGGGGGCCAAACACCTCCTACTGGAGGCTCTACGAGGGGGTCGTGCGGTCCATGGCCCTGTATGGGGCCCCAGTTTGGGCGGACAGCCTGGCGGCCCGAAACATTTCGGCGCTTCGTGCGCCACAGTGCGCCATGACCGTCAGGTTGATTAGAGGATACCGCACGATCTCGTTCGAGGCTGCGAGCCTGCTCGCCGGATCGATGCCATGGGACCTGAAAGCGGCGCTCCTGGCGTCGCTCTATCGTTGGCGCCAGGAGGCGCTAGTTCGGGGCGAGGGACTGGATCTTCCCGCTGTCAAGGTGGCAAGGTCCGTGCTCCGCCAGGTCCTAGTGGCAAATTGGAAGGAGCGACTTGTGCACCCCAGTGCCGGGCACGCTACGATCGTGGCGGTAAGTCCCGTGTTTGAGGAGTGGCTGGAGAGGCGGCATGGCGCCCTCACCTTCCGGCTGACACAGGTACTGACTGGCCACGGTTGTTTTGGCCGGTTCCTATGGTCCGGAGTGAGAGGTCGTGGAACGCCGTCGCCTCCTTTTGCGAGGAAGTGATTTCCGTCAAGGAGGCGGCGGAGCGAGAGGGAGCGCTTGAACCCTCTTCCTAACCGCAGAGCCGGGCGCCGGAGGGCGCGAGATGACCTCCAGCCACCCTGAGGTTTGGCCTGGGGGTGGCGGGCTTTGTGGGGCTGCCCGCCATCCAATCAGCACCAGGTCCGAGAGGCGGCGATCGTGTTCCCACGAGCGCCTCTGTGTCGAGTCCGTCTCCCCTCTAGGGGGGTGACAGTAAGGTATATCATAGAGTGAGTCCTTTGGGTAGGTCTCTTCGCGTAGTGGCCTGTCGTTTCATACGGAGGGCCGAACCTCGGCGGGGTCGCGACCGCATGCGAAAGTGATTCGCGCGGCCCTGTCGATAGCGGTTTTGTCGAGGAACACCGTGGTAGGTTTAGTCGTTATTCCGGGAGGTACATTATTATCTTTTCAACATCTTTCTTTTACCCCGGCGAGTCCGACATAATCCCTCCGCCCGCCCCCGCGGTAGGCGTGAATGAATTCACACGTGTAAAAAAGAAATATATATGTATGTTTATCCATTGTCTAGTACCCATAGTACAAGCTCTGCTTAGTTTGAGCTAGATGGTGTTGTATGTATGTGATAGAATATTATTATTATTATATTATTATTATTTTGTTTCTCTTATCACAGATACTTTCTAACATAATATATTAGAAAATACGTGGCCCTTTGGGAGGCTTACATGGAGATATGGGTCCAACGTGAAGAGGCCCTTCGAGAGTTTTAATCAAAGGTGGGATGGAACACCTACAGCGGCAATGGCCGCAGCAGGCGTAGGACTATTGCTACGTATGGATTCTAATATATGGGCTATAGGTATAGGTGTTTGGTGGACCGGTATATTGCTAACTATGGATGAAAAACGGCGTCTGCCCTGAATACTCTAGCATCAATGCAATGGGCAGACGACGACTCGCCAACTCACTAGATGGGCCCCCTAAATAGCCACTATAAGCATACAAGCCAGCAGCAGAGGGCAACACCGGTGCGAGTGGCTAGGGGTGTCGAGTGGTGTGGCGCCGGTTTCACCATCACGGGTCTCGTGACAACGGAGACCCGGAGCGGGTTTCCCCGTAGTTATGCCCTTGAAAATGGCACTTCCACCCCCAAGCATATAGCTCTAGCGACCCCACTCTGACCGGCCGGCCAAGGCAAGCCAGAGTTGAGAGTCCAACGGGCGCTCTTGAAGTTCCACCCCAGCCAACCAGTAACGGCAAGCAGGGGACGAGGCCCTAACCAACTCTCTGAGGCATTCAGGACCGCAGTGTCGCCACTCACATTCAGCCCGCCACAAGCTGCCCTGCCTTTTTATTGTTATTATTTATAATAAAGAAATTAAACAGGGACCAAATAGCACCAATACTTACCTCATGTTTTGTTGGATTTGGATACTTATAAGTTGACAGAACAGGGACTTCATTCGATAAGTAAAACATTGGGGGAACAGCCTTTTACAGAACTTTTATTACAATATTGGGATAGAACAGGGATGGATCAGTTCAGTTCCATTATCGTCAATATCAATAGCATTTTGTTTCGATAATATTACGCTTATCGAACTCGGTTCAATCGAATGCTTGTGAAACAGAGGGCTGTTTATTTCAGCGCCCTGTGCCAGGGGCAAGCTCAACCTAAAACAAAATACCGATATGCGTGCACAAGAACAAAATCATACTTTAATTGTTTATTTTTGTTTGTTTGTTTATTGTTTATTATTTGCCAATGGTAAAATCACAGAAAAGGCGAATAATACAACAGAACACATCACCGGCGCAAGCACAACCGAAACTCGAAAGCTATAAAATATACTCTGTGCTCGAAAGACTTTTGGTTTTATGACGTTAAACGTCATTATCAAACTTGAAGTTTGAAGTTAAAAATCTGACACCGTGTCTTATTAGCTGGATATAATTAAAGCAGTGTCATTAAAAATATTATTTTATCATCGTAAATTGAATATAGTTCTTTGTAATTTTGTGTATTGATAAAATAATAAACACTTTACAGTAAAAATGTTGATTGTAGCACATGACTTTATCACATAACTATAAATTAAGATTAGATATTTCTCCAATTAACCATTGTAAATTCAATTTAATTTTTATTATTTTGTTTAGTGATGAAATGAGGCTATATTTGCAGTAAAATTTTGGCTATAACACGTGGACCCAGAAATGGACATGTTCCTTTCACAAAAACGGCGTACGCGCATGTGTTAGTGGAATTTTGTGATTTTAGTGCCTTTCGCTGTTATTAACCTGGTGATTTCAAAATAATACAATACCATCAAGAAATGGCTGTGCTACCCATCTAAAGAAAGTTTAAATACCTTCAAATATATACAAAATTCTACCTGTGCGTTTTTAAAAAGAGGCGTTTCAAAATACAACATAATATCAAAAATAAAGTTATTATGCGATACAATGATAACATATTATGAATTTACATGCCAACGACATAATATAAAAGATTATTTTGTGAACGTCTCAATAAATTTATTAAATTGTAGCTGGTGTCGCTCAATAAACAGAACTTTGTCTGCAAAAATTACCTATGATGGTGAGGATGAAATAAAAAGTGCAGCTCAATCGTACTACAAAGCATAAATCTATTAAATTAAATAGCGCCTAATTCCAATATCGTCTTTATGTTTTATTTATTTATTTATTTATTTGTTCTATGGAAGTCTTACAGCTAAATTAACAGATTAGCAGTAGAATAGTGACAGAAAGCCAATTACAGGTCTTCGCTTATATAAAGTTGATTAATAATTAAGTGTGACTGGTTTAAGTTTACCGTACAGTACAGTTTAAAAATGTGTTAAAAGAATTAAACATTATCAAAACCAATTATATCTAAAATAAAGTACTTATAATATATGAAATTAAGTCAAGAAAAAAAGTTAAGTCTCAAGCATATTCTTGCTGCAGGCATACTAATTACAAATGGATCAAGATTATGCTGTTTACACAATTTATTAAAAGTTCTACTCGCTCGCACAGTAAAGGTGTTTTGTCTATAATTAGTAGAAGCATGTGGAACACTTATTGGGGAATTAAAACGAGATGATTTGCAAGGAATGTTAAGGCCAATGTTGCATAATAGATCGGAGAAATTTATATCATTCTTTAATATTTTTAATAAAAGTAAATAGTCGGCAATTTCTCTACGATTCTGTAGTGGCAACAGATGATACTTTTTACAGTATTCAATGTAATTATTAGAGTCGTACGGCATCCCCTGACGAAAGCATAAGTATTTAATAAAGCGCCTCTGTATGCACTCTATTCGATCTATATATTTTTTATAACATGGGTTCCAAATTTGGGAAGTTAACCATTAATTTCTGTTATCAATAAATAATTGGTTTGAATAATAGCTGTTTTTATTTTTACCCTAAAGTAAACACAATTTATGTATTAGGTATACATAAATTGTGTATTTATATATAATATACACGATATAGCTACAAATATATATATTTACATCACAATACTGATCTTACGTCCTTTCATTTCGCATTATTGTAACGTCCACTACTTTTAGTTCATTTTTATAAACTATGACAGCGAATATTGGTCCATTAAATAATTTCAAAAATCATGTATATCTTATTTTCTTAAATATTTACGATATGTTGATATACAAATATTCGTATATTGCCAGACGGAGGGAAACCAATAAGGACTCCGATCCATATTACCACTCATCAGAACTCCTATGATATATATGATTTTTAATTCATTCTGCTCGACCACTTGAAGGTCATGGATTGCCCAGCCGTGCTATACTATAGACTGTTTATAATAAGCAATATTAATAAATATTGTTTTCATAATACGGACGCCAGATTACCCAAAAATATTCACACTAACTATTATTTGACGTCCATATATTTCCGATATCAGATAGGTATCGAAGATATGGACGTCAAATAATACTAAGTGTTAATATTTTAGGGCAATCTGGCGTCCGTATAAGGGTAAATGTCCAACGGACGTAAGAATACTTCCGTTCAAAATCTTTGTCATGTACATTAATCTACTTTAACAGGTTTATTTAAATACAATCGAACATAAGCGTGAAATGTTCTTAATATACGGACGCCAAATGACGCACGTTATACATATTTTTAGTAATATAGCGTCCATATTTAAAACAAAAATAATTTCAACAAAGTTCAAAACAAATGAAACTTCACAATTTTTTATCTTTTTATTGTATCGGAGGTAAACGAACAGACTGATCGCCTGATGGTAAGCGATTACCGCCGCCCATGGACACCCGCAACACCAGAAGAGTCACAAATGCGTTGCCGGCCTTTTAAAAAGAGTACGCTCTTTTCTTGAATGTTTGTAGGTCGTATTGGTCCGGAAATACCGCAGGCGACAGTTCATTCAACAGTTTAGTTGTGCGAGACAGAAAATTTCTGGAAAACGCACAGTTGTGGACTGCCAACCGTCTAAATGATGAGGATGGAAATTCTATCGCGTAGGACGATGGCGAAAAGAGGCGGCAGGGATCAGTCTGAACATTTTCTCGGACCACTCCCCATATTAAAAGCAATAGAAGTTGCATAGCGAGGCCACATCTCTACGCAGCGCCAAGGGGTCTAGCCGATTTGAAACAACCTGGCAGTCGACGATTCGAGTCGCTTTCCGTTGAATGCGGTCCAGAGGGAGAAGCTGGTACTGGGGTGCCCCTGCCCAAAGATGAGAACAGTATTCCATGTGAGGCCGAACTAGCGCCTTGTAAAGTAGTGGCGGTAGCCTTACCCTCTAAATAGTCGCGGAACTGGACTTTACTCGATATGTCGACACCAAGTATTCCAATATAGGCTGAGGCAGTTATGGGGATGTGCTCAAAACGAGGAGATACGATCAACGGCAGTATTTTAGCGGTGAATGCGCAGACTTCTGTCTTTGTGGGGTTAAATCGGACCAAATTAAGTCTGCCCCAATCTGAGACTTTCTTTAAAGAGGTCTCAATTCCACAAACAAGTTTGTTTCGGCTCTCAATGACATTTTCCCGAGAGATGTTAGCGCGGCCGGTATAGAGAGCATCGCTCGTGCTGTCGTCCGCATAACAATGAATGTTGCTTATTTGCAACATGTCATTGATATGGAGGAAGAATCGAGTAGGCGATAGCAGACAGCCTTGCGGGACACCAGCACTTACAGGCATGGAGTTAGAGCATTCACCGTCGACTGCGACCTTAATGCTTCTGTCTGCTAAAAAGCTAGTGACCCATTCGCATAATCTCTCAGGAAGCCCATAGGAAGGGAGCTTCGAAAGAAGCGCTTTATGCCAGACACGACCGAAGGCCTTCGCTGTGTCCAAACTAGTCGCCAAGGCCCCCTTTGTCTCGTTCGCCTATGCCCAACGATGTGTTAGGTATACTAGAAGATCACCAGCCGACTGACCCTTACGGAAGCTGTACTGCTGGTCACTAAGCAGTGCAGCACTAAGTGCTAGTAGTTGAAAATGGATTCCATTATCTTAGAGGAAAGGGGGGTTATGGCTATCGGTCTGTAGTTGGACGGATTTGAGCGGTAGCCTTTTTTTGGGATCGGGTAGACCAATGCTGACTTCCATGATGTCGGGACTACGCCAGAAGAGTAAGAGAGTCGAAATAGTCGCGTTAAGACCGGAGCCAACTCAGGAGCGCACATCTTTAAAACAATAGGAGGGATTCCATCAAGCCCACTTGACTTATGGATATCAAAGGATAGCAATGCTAAACGCACTGAGCGTTGGTAGAAACGGATATCCGGCATACATCCGTCACACCGCGGTATAGTAGGCGGTTTTTGTCCCCTGTTATCTAAAGTCGAGTCGGACGCAAAGAATTTGCCCAGAAGATCGGCTTTCTCTTTTGCGTCGTGGGCCAACGAGTCATTTCCCATGTGTAGCGGTGGAAAGGATGGCTTGCAGAAATTTCCTTCGATAGCTTTGGCAAGAGACCAGAATGCACGAGTTCCCGAAGCTCAAGCCTCTCGCCAATTCTACCGATGTGCTCCGACTTCGCCCTTGCAATGTCTCGTTTGAAGGACCTGGAAGCAAAGTTATACTCCTTTTTTAATGCGTTGGTACATCACATGCCGTCACCGCATCAGCCTAGACTTGGTAAGCTTCCTGCTTCCTGCGAGAAGCTTTTTTGGAAGATGGACCAAACCAAGACCGAAATTTGCCACCAATGGGGACCGCAGAGGGCGGAATAAAAAGTTCCATAACCTGTAGCACCACATAAGCAATAGAGTCAGCAACGGTATTGGGATCATCCGCCGAGAAGCATACTTGTCCCCAAGGGTAGGACGCAAAGAAGGACCGCATCCCATCCCAATCTGCTGACTTGTAGTGCCAAACACGGCGGCTGCGTGCGACACGCGATTGCGGCGGGCACGTGAGAGGCACTGTACTCCGGACAAAGCAGTGACCTGAGAAACCAAGTGGGGCGCCAACAGATACGCGGTAGCCATCCGGATGTGAAGTCAGCAGAAGGTTTAACACCGAACTATCAATCCTTCATTCAGTGAGGTAGATATTTATAATTATGTAATAAGATTTTAAGAAACATAATTAACATAATTTGGTATTTGAAATGACATAGGTAGTAATTTAAAGCTAAACTCTAGTTGCACACAATGGCATAAATTACAATAAAATATAATCAAATATTACAATAATCTGGCGTCCGTGTTATGAAAACAGGTGTCTCTGTATTTTCATAATACGGACGCCAGATTACCCAGAAATATTCACACTAACTATTATTTGACGTCCATATCTTCGATATCAGATAGGTATCGAAGATATGGACGTCAAATAATACGAAGTATATCGTAAATGCCCAACAGACGTAAGAATACCTCCTTTCAAAATCCTTGTCATGTACATAAATCAACTTTAACAGTTTTATTTAAGTACGTATGTTATAAAATTTAATTTAAAAAAGTTAAATATTATCAAACAGAAGCGTGAAAAGTTCTTAATATACGGACGCCAAATAACGCACATCACACATATTTTTTAGTAATATAGCGTCCATATTTAAAACAAAAAGAATAATTATATTTCAAGACAATGTATAGAATACTTAATCCTATAGAATGCTTCGGCGCGGCCGTTTTGTCTCGGTATAGCGTCTACACTTTAATTAGATATAAGTATTATCAAAAAGTCAAAATATAAGTACTACCTAGGTAGATACCCCACGACGGCGTCGGCGGCCGGTGTATCACCTATACGAACCGACTAATTGACTTACCTACAAAGGAATTATTTTCCCGAAATAAAAATACCTACCAAATGTAAGTTCATATTAAAGACTCTTGTCAACAAACAATCAACTAATGTTTTATAGATAATTGTAGGTAGGTAGGTAGATTATTTAATGCATTGATTTTATTTTCTTCTAACTTTGTAACCGTGCCAAATCACACGTTGAAAATGCCATTTGAACTACTTATTTGAATCAAAAGTGGACACCTAGTTATCAACTCATGCAGAATTGTAGAACCTAACTTATTTCATTGTTCATTCCACTTTAATGTTCTGCTTTATTTGATAACAATTTGATTAATTGACGATCTAAAATTCTACGCTGGATTCCCATCCTTTTTGATTTTTGTCTATTTTTGTTTCCGATAGTGCATACCTACCCACTTTACTCGAAAACTACATAAATAATAGCAAGGAGTGATTTATTTTCCGTCTATGAGGAGAAGAACCTTCTCCTTTTTTGAAGTCGGTTAAAAAGGGAGGACGTCGAAAAAACAGCCATATTAAAAAAAATTCAATGCATTACAAACATAAAACCACCTTATTCCGCTCAGAATAAAGGTGCTCTCAAGATTACGTATATATGTTACGATTTGATGCCAAATAGATATAACTGTGAAAGTTCAAACTAAAGTACCTAATACTAGTAGTTCTACGAACAGTAAACCTCGCGAGAGAGCTTATTTCTCACAATTTTCTCAACTTTTTTATACAACAATAATCGACTGCTATTGTATCTCGCAGTTGACATGCCTAAGACAAAAATTGATGTAGGAAATATTTATTTTATTTTTAAATTCCTATTTAACGATACCCTACTTGAGAGGGAGGGGTTGAAAAATTTATCCCCTCTTTACATGTAGGTATAGAGTCACACGTAATTTTTACTCTTTTCAAAATTTTATTTAAGAACTCTTTAGTTACCTAGCCGTTAACAGAAGACACATGTGTGTTAAACGTTTATATAGTACTGATAGTTTCCGAGAAAATCGTCTGTGACATACAGACGGAAGGATGGACAGACGGACATGGTGAATTTATAAGGATTCCTCGATTACTCCGAAACCCTAAAGAAACTATTCAGCGCTAAAAATGCAACAAACCGTCAAACGTGACCTCGCACCCTCACTGTTGGTGCGAGTTCATTCACAGATTTACACGCAATCTCAAGTTGGTTGTCATATCTCAACAATCACTTGACCAATTCTGATAATTTTTACCACAACTTGTAAGGATGGTTTTTTTTATATACCTACCTACCGAATTTCATCAAAATCGGTTGGTAATTAGCGCCGCAACAAACTTCTCCGCTTTTTATGGGAACCACTCGTCCTACTAAAAATGGCCGACGACAAAAAAATCAAATACCTAATGCATAGAACCTATATACCTACCAAGTTTCATCAAGATTGGTTCAAAATAACGACCTGTCCGCGAGTACGATCATACAAACAAACAACTTAACTGACAGACGAAAGAAAATTTGGCCAGTTGATGCAAAGACGCTTCACTCGCTCGGTCAATTATAATTCTTAATACTGTAAACCTTACCTTTATCTCCTCGTATCAATTTTAATATCCTTGCACTTCGACGATTTTCACTGGTCATTTTGCCAAAAGAGGCGGAGGTCACATATCTTATCAAATGAATTCGCGCGAAACCCGTATACGACATGATATAGTGAAATACTATGATTTATCTAAAACATAAACAATGCGCACAGTACGGCAACGTCACATCTCCAAAGTTTGTGCGGAAGTCAAACACGCCTATCAATGAAAGTATTTACAAATTGACAACAGCGCTATTCGTTTTGCAACGAAAATCAACGGAACTACGTAAATATACAGTATAGCAAGATTGGAAGAAAAATGACGTCCAATTTGTTTTTCATATTTTGACTTTTATTTATTTATTTATTACAAGGACATCCAGTAGTTGTTACAAATATTTAAGACACAAAAATTACAGTTTGGTTGTTATTAGTACAAATTGCACAACTTTTTAAGGAGTCACCGCATGCACTAAATTAGCGGACAGTAGCACTACACGTGCTTAGGTTATAATTACAGATCAGATACAAGTTTTAAAAAAAAGTAAATTATACATCGTATGCAACTTTAAGGAGACAATGTTTGATGATTTGCGATATTGACAAGTATATATGTATACACAACATTACTAGAAACATTGATCACACACAATTACGGTTTCTCAACAACCTCAACACAATAAATCTAAATTTAGTTAAGCTAGTGTTAAAAATATCTACTTCACAGTCCAAGGAGTTGTACATTCTAGACAATCTGGATAGTGCAGACGACTGTTTTAAATTTGTTCTTGCAATGGGCTGATGTAGTAACCCGGAAATTGCAGCCTGTCTTGGAATTCGACGCGGCACTCGAAAGGTTATGGATGACAAAAACGCTGGACAATCTAAACCATTTCTAAGCATCTTATATAAAAAGGTCATGTCATGGAGTTGTCTACGAGTCAGAAGACTATCTATTTTAAAATGTTTTAATTTTTCTCCATATGAAAGAGACTGTTTATGTATCCTAGCAGCAAATGTTAAGTGTGCAACGAATCTTCTTTGTATACGTTCTATTCTCAACTGGTGTACTTTATAACTGGGTGACCATACCACACTACAATATTCTACATTGCTTCTAACGTAAGCATTGAATACAGATATTTTGGTTTGTGGATTACGGAAGAATCTAGAGTTGCGAAGAATAAATCCTAACATTCGGGAAGATTTTTTAATTATATTATCAAAATGTGGTAGGAAGGTAAGTTTTTTATCAAAAAGTATTCCAAGGTCTTTAATGATGGCCAGTTCTTTGAGCTTTACACCTTCGACATGGTAATCTGTCTGGATGATGTTAGTGTTACGGGTGAAATTTATAAAGTTACATTTGTTTACGTTTAGAGTCATATTATTGATAAAACACCAATTGGAAATAGCATTTAGGTCTTCCTGAAGAAAATTACAGTCTGAATGGGATTTTATACTTTTAATAAGCTTCAAATCATCAGCAAAAAGGTAGGCTTTACTATGTTTTAGATTAGATACTACATCGTTAATGAAGACATTAAACAGCCATGGTCCCAGGTGAGAACCTTGAGGGACTCCAGATGTCGCCATGTAAGATTTGGATTGAAACCCTTTCACAACAACGTATTGAGTTCTAGCTTGTAAATAAGAATTGAACCAATCCAGCAAACGACCACATATTCCACAAGCTGACAATTTAGCTAATAGTTTGCAGTGACAAACCCGATCAAAAGCCTTCTCGAAGTCCATATAAACGGCACTGACTTGTATACCAGCGTCGACTGCGTTTACTAAATCGTTATGGTAAGTAACTAAGTTTGTACTAGTGCCACGAGATTGTATAAATCCATGTTGCTCCTGAGCTATCATTTGGCAAGTATGGTATTTTAAATAGGGATAGATAAGGGCTTCAAAAACTTTAGCAAATGTTGATAAAATCGAGATAGGTCTATAGTTTTTGACGTCAGCTTTATCGCCGTTTTTGTATACAGGTACAACTTTGGCTGTTTTCCAGGCTATGGGAAATACACCAGAAGATAATGATTTGTTCATGATGATGTATAGAGGCAGACTTAACGGTAATGCACAATTAGAAATAAATAAAGGAGAAATATCATCTGGTCCTGCACCCTTATTGATATCGATACTTTTTAAATGCTTATAAATGTTTTTTTGTTGTAGGTATATATATCTTTCCTAGACTGCCAGAACCTAAATCAGTATTGTTATCAGTTCCAATAGTATTTACCCTGGAGCTATCGCTGAATGTTGATGCGAAGTATGACGCAAATAAATCACATATACTAGACCCAATCGATTCTTTTCTATTATTTAAATGCATTGTTTGAGGGTACTGTGATGTCCTGTCACGTTTGTTTTTAAGAAAACTGTAAAAGTATTTTGGATTTAATTTTATGTTATCTTCGACTTTTTTTATGTACTCGTTGTAAGAATTGGTTGCCAGAACTTTGCATCTTTTATTTAACATATGAAGTGAGATTTCGTCTAAGGGGTTTTTATAAGTTTTAAATTTTCGGAGCAATTTGGTTTTTTCTTTACTTAGTCTAATTAACTGTCTGTCGAACCATGGTGGGAACTTGCCTTTATTAACTGGAACTTTTGGCACAAATTTATCGATGACTATATTAAGATTTTCATAGAACAGGGAAACCATTTCATCCAAACTATCACATTCATTCAATTTTTCTGACCACGGGATTCGATCTAGTTCTGCCTTGATTTTAATGTAATCCGCTTTATGAAAGTTGCGTTTTAAATTACCCCTGTTACTGCTGAGCGGTGTTTCTTTGGTAAATCTGACTGATATGTCGATAGGTACATGCAATGGATCAATTGGTACCAAGGTATCAGTAGATTTTGTAACACCAATACTTAAGTTATTACCCAAAACTAAATCCAGTATTTATTTTTATTATTTGTGATGTTATTGTATTGTGTGAAGTTGTTGAGCGCTACAAAGTCCACCAGTAATTGTCCTAAAGAAGAACCATTATACGTAATAAGTTCGCTATTACCATTCGAGCAATCCGCCCAAGAAATACAACTTAAGTTAAAGTCTCCTACAATACACAAATTGTCTACAATGTCTGATACTCTATTAAAATTATCCAAAAAATGTTCAAGAATTTCTTTCTTTAGAGGAGGAGGTAAATACACGCTACAAAAAGTTAGGTGATAATTCTTACTTATTTCAACTTTAACATAGATATCCTCACACAGACTTTCCAATTTGACACAACGATGTGAGTTGAATTTAGTGGCAACAGCAACTAAAACTCCACCGCCATTTTTATTAGCATGAAAGCCACTGGTCTCACGGTCTCTTCTGTACACTGTATACCGACTATCAAACAGTTCAGCATCATTTATTGTCTCGTTTAACCAGGTTTCTGTTAGTATTATTACATCATAATTCGAAACTGCTAAATTACAAAAAAACGTATGAGATTTGGTCCTGAGACCTCTAACATTTTGATAATATATGTTTAGTGAGTTGAATTTTGTCTTACTAGTACAGTAATAATTGGCAATAATATTAAAAAAAAAAACAAAATAATGTGCAAAAAAAATTAAATTACTTGAGTTTCTGTAGTATTTCCAGATTTTTGACATATATTGAGTCGTCGGCTTCTTTTTTTCTCATAAAAATTCTTCCCTGCTTGATCCAGACAAATTTGTATCCTTTCTCTTTGGCAGCCTGACGGGCAGCAGCATGTAGTTTCTTGTTTAATGGTGATAGATGCTCCAGAATGTAAATTGGCACCTTATCGCCTCCAAGTCCCAAATGAGTCGTGTTGATTTTATCATTGACATTTTTCTTGTTATAGATTATGGTTTTGGCCAAAAATGTGTCACGGAGTCTGGGTGTTGCAAGTCTTACAATAATTGCTCGAGGTCTGTTGTCATCTCTGTTCAATTTAGCCACTCGTGAACAATGGTGAATGTCAATTTCTTTCAGGTCGCAGTCTATAGTTTTGGCAAGTTTCAATACCGTAGAAATAAGATTCTCCTGCTTACGTTCTGGGACGCACTGTATTTCGAGGTTGTTCGATCTATTGTTCTGTTCCATGACTTGTAATCTAAGAAGTAAATCGTTAATGGTACTGTTTAAGTTAGTATTCTCCTTCTGAAGGACAGTCAATGAATCTTGGCATGATGTAACCACGCTTTTGGTAGAATCATACGTCTCATCCAAGAACTTTACACTATTTTCAAGACTAGATAGTTCCTTTCTAATGGTTTGAAACTCATTCCTTACCATTTGTTTAAGGGTTTGTTGGAGTTCCTGAGTCAGTGATGTTCTCATCAAGTTGAACTCTTCTCTAAGTATTTCTCTTACTTCATCCTTCGTAAGCATAGAGTTCAGCCCTGTAGTTGACGTTGAAGATTGAGATGTTTTTGTGCGAAGAGTTACATTTTCATTGCTAGATGGGGAATCGCTTCTAAGGATAGAGCAAGATGAGGTATCAGACGCTGCTTCGTATCGGTCATCAGTTCTTAATGGAGTGTTGCTATTATCGGTTTTGGGCTGTTTAGCTCGGCATCCAGGACATTTCCATTTGTTCCTCAGATCAGTACTCATAAGGGAAAATCGTTTTTCTGGCACATTAGCACAGTTGAGATCATACTTAAGCTTACAGAATGCACATGCTAGGTATTCTTTGCTAGTAATTTTACTGCGACATCCAGAGCAAACGTTATGTGAAGCAGGCATCATGCAGTATTCCAAAAGGAAAATCAAGCCAAAAAAGAATTTAAAAAAAAAAAAAATTTTCTTCGATGTTAATTAAATTATTCTGCCGTCTAATGAATGGTGTCAGCGGTGAAGCGATGCAGCGGCTGGTTTGTGCCGCGCTGCGAGCGAGCCGGCCGCGGGCCGCGGGTTGCGCAGGTCAGTTACGCCGAGTAATGGCCACCGGTGTAATTCGTTTATAAAAATGTATTTTGTGTTTACTCACGCGTTATGGTAAATGCAATGTTCACAGATACGTCACTATAACCGGCACTTCACAAGGATTTCAATTGTGTATTGTTTAGGAACGAACAGTTAGTTTTTACAATATTTATCGAATAAAAACCACGGAGCAAAACAATTACTGTGCTATACCGCTAAATATCTATATTTTTGTCTGTTGTATCTATATGTTTATCTATACTTTTCTAGTATCAGTGTGTCATTTCGCGAAGATTGCGCCTAGTCTCCTATTTGACGTCCATATATGGACGTCGTAAGCAGGTGGACGCCACATTAGATGCAAAAATGGCCATAGTGGACGTACAATAAGTTATATATATATATATATATATATATATATATATATATATACACACATACAGCTATCTCTAAGTAGGTACTTGCATATAGTTCTTAGAACCAAATAAAAGATGGCACTAGCGGGCGTTCAAAAAGAGGTGGCAAAATTTTGCTTAGGTGGGCTCTCTATTCCTATTATACTTATACTACTCTATGATCGCGGCAGTATATAGTGTCTTATCTATGATCGCGGCACTAGCTTGCTACATAATATATTAATCTGTGCGCTGCACTTTGGGTTTGGTTGTTGCGAAGGAAGAAGTTCAAAGTTGTACGGTTGACCCGATTATTATCACATATTGTATTTAAAATAATTATTATGGTGTAATAAATCAAGTGTTATATCTGAATCGTTTTACCTGTTGGTTGTTTTATTTTAAAGTTCAGAAGTGGAATAATCGCGTCAACTACGCGGCCTAAGGTAAATTCTAATCGCAGAAAACGGGTGAGTCTTTAAGCATATTCTCTCTAACTGATCAACGGTTATTTTATGTTTCTGATACTTTGAATATCAACCGAGCGGCGGTTATTGTAAAAACATGAGGGTACAAAATACGACGAGACGCTTTGAGAAAAGGTAGCTAGTACCCTACGCTGCCGTTTCTCGTTTTGGCTGGGCACGGCCGTGCTCCCAGATCATGCAAAATAATGTTTTATTCTTGAATCCGTTATGCTTTGTACATTCTATTCGACTACCCTATAATTAAGTAGACGAAATGCGCTGTTCGCTTGATATTATGAATATTTAGGTACACCTGTTGTTTTCTTTTTTTTTGTTGTCGTCTTCATTATGTTGTAATATTGTTTTTGTAACATCGGTACATAAGTGATAGTTTTATAGTTGGATCGTTCTACAGATATTTATCGTTTTCTCCTAAGTAAGGCACTAGGTAATACAAGTGTCTTTAGTGCAAGTAGTGATTTTCAACAACCGTTTTCTTTTCCGATAGTGCACATTAGTTTCGATCTAGATAATATATAAATGCATTTTCCTGATTGAACAGTAAATAATGGCTGCTAATATGGATATATCATATTATTAGATATATACATGTTGATTTTGAAATCGTGTAATTCCCTTTAACCACGCATTCTACTGGTGATATAGAATAACCCTGACCATATTTTTTCTTAATTAGAATAATGGTTTCGGCAAAATTAGAGTACAGTTTTTTTTCATGAAATGATTTCAAATAGTCATATTTTAACCACCTGACACAATCTTAATATTTTACTAATTTAAAAATAATAACATAACAATAACTGATGTCGTAAATAATAAGGGGCAATAAAAAGGACCGCCCGTTATTATTTACGACATTAATTATTAATATGTTTTTTTATTTTAATTAATAAAAAATTAAAATTGCCTCGGTTGGTTAACATATGACCTTATAAGGGATATTATTGCAAAGTTTATTGTGGGTACAGTTTATAGTTTTGTCCAAAATATTATAATTGTTCTATGCTTAGTATTTATTTAAAACTATCGTATACTGTGCAATATATATCTGCATGTCTTTTAATTAGTATGCATAGTACTTTGACACTGTTTGTTTAAAGCAATGAGAGACATTGCATTAATGCCTAATACCATTTACAGTTAATAAACGTTGTCGTTCCTTTCCTATTACTATCCTCGTACCTTAGCAGTCCTAGATGGGTACACCTTCTCCTGTTCGAATAAGATCACGGAGCCGTAGTAGACATAGAAATACAGAAACTCAGCGGAGTTCTTACTCTCGGACAAGTGAAAATAGACGTAGATCTCGTAAACAATGTCGCAAATCGGGGAAACGTCATAAAGCCCGCAGATATACCTCGAGTGAGTCTTTGTCTACGTCATCCAGTTCTAGTGATTCATCTTCGACTAGATTTAAGCGTCAACGATGTGAACGCACCCGCCGCGAACACTCAGCTAGTCGTTCAAAAACCTCTGTGTTAGAGAAATTAGTAGCTGCTATTAAAGGTCGCAATAACACCGGGTCTCTTGGTACTGACTGGTCTTCATGCCTCACACAACATCAAATCGGAGTTCGACCCGCAGGCTAAATCGCAGACTATGAAACATTGGTTAGCTAGGGTCAATCAATCAGCGCATGTGTAAGGCTGGTCGGAAGGGCAAACTATTTTTTACGCTTTGCCTAAAGTATCAGGGCTCGCTAAACGGTGGTATAATGGTTTGACTAGTGTAAAATACTCATGGGCGGAGTGGCAGGCCAAACTTATAGATGCTTTTCCTTGCGAACAAAATTACGGTGAACTGCTGTCTAATATGCTAGCTAGACGTTCCAGACGTAACGAATCCTTCGAAGAATATTATTATGATAAAATCATGTTTATAAATAGATGCGAACTAAAGGGTAAACAGGCTGTAGACTGCCTCACTCATGCCATTTATGATAATAATATTCGAATGAACGTTCAGGGCGTTAACTTCGATAAGCCCGAAGACGTTTTAAAATACTTTTGGAACATATCTTCTAAATTAAACGAGGCATCTAAGAGATATGCACCAAGCATACGCGTGAATGATGAATCCAACTCTAGTACTAATAAGAATTTAAGGCGACCGATAAGATCAGAAGTTACTTGTTATAATTGTAAGGAACAAGGGCACATAGTATCTAAATGTCCGAGACCAGTCATTAAATATCGGCAATGCCGCCAATATGGTCATGTAGAGAAAAATTGTTCGGACAAGGTTACCGGCACCATTGCTGATACGCGGCAAGCTATGAATACTTCTAACGATCAGACAAAAAACGTTCTCAGTATATCGCAGAGTAATAGCGTGAGTGATAAATATTTTAAACAGATAGTATTAAACGATAGATCAATTAGGGCATTTGTCGATTTTGGCAGTCATTGCACGATACTGAGAAGCGATATTGGAGAGAAACTCGGAATACCTATTACTAATAATAATTTGCCAAATCTTAATGGTTTCAGTCAAGGAAGCGTTTTACCAAGCGGCCGCATTACGGTTCAAATCAAACTTGAGGGTCTCGATGAACATGTTGTAGTATACTTGGTTGAACTCAACTTACTCATAGCGGACGCTCTAATAGGACATTCCTTGACCGAGTTACGTGGTGTTAGAGTATACAAGTATGACACATCTCTATTCCTTTATAAGGAATCATTATGTAACGATAAGAAAATTGCTTTATCTTGTCTTGAGAATAGTTTAATTTATGAGTTTAGTACCGTTAAGGTTCACACAGGCTCTAATATAACCGGTATAATCTACATAAATACAGAATGTTGTATGAAAAGGTAAAAGGTAAAAGGTATGGAATATTTGATCCTCCCTGGTGTGTACACTATTAATAAAGGTATAGGATCTATTATAGGTATTGGTCTTAGTTTGGAGTCGTTTACATTAATCTCTGGTACTTTAATTGCTAGGGCACTATTTTTAACCACTAATTTGCCTTTAATAACTGAAAAATTAACAATACAAACAACAACACTTAATATATTAAAAATTGATTTTATGGAAAATTTGATCACGTCTGAACAGATTGATCTTGGCGCTCGTTTGGATGAATAAATTCGTGAGAAACTACATAAGTTAATAAAATCTTGACGTCACGTCACGTCTGCTTTGCGTTTTCTTTAGAAGAATTAGGCAAAACATTGTTAGCTGAAATGCGTACACAATTGAAGGACCATAATCCAGTTACGTATAGACTCTACCGTCTCTCATTAAAAAGTAAAGTCTATCGTAAGTCAGTTGCTTAACACCGGGATTATTTGCGAATCGAAGTCAGAATACGCTAGCCCATTAATACTTGTAGCTAAGAAAAATGAAGATACGAGGTTATGTGTCGACTATAGAGCTATCAATAGGAAAACGTTATGAGAAAAATTTCCAATGCCACTAATAGACGACCAACTCGATAGTCTCTCAGGTCAAGTTTTCTTGGGTGGGTTTAGGTAGGTAGGTAGGTAGGTAGGTAGGTAGGTAGGTAGGTAGGTAGGTAGGTAGGTAGGTAGGTAGGTAGGTAGGTAGGTAGGTAGGTAGGTAGGTAGGTAGGTAGGTAGGTAGGTAGGTAGGTAGGTAGGTAGGTAGGTAGGTAGGTAGGTAGGTAGGTAGGTAGGTAGGTAGGTAGGTAGGTAGGTAGGTAGGTAGGTAGGTAGGTAGGTAGGTAGGTAGGTAGGTAGGTAGGTAGGTAGGTAGGTAGGTAGGTAGGTAGGTAGGTAGGTAGGTAGGTAGGTAGGTAGGTAGGTAGGTAGGTAGGTAGGTAGGTAGGTAGGTAGGTAGGTAGGTAGGTAGGTAGGTAGGTAGGTAGGTAGGTAGGTAGGTAGGTAGGTAGGTAGGTAGGTAGGTAGGTAGGTAGGTAGGTAGGTAGGTAGGTAGGTAGGTAGGTAGGTAGGTAGGTAGGTAGGTAGGTAGGTAGGTAGGTAGGTAGGTAGGTAGGTAGGTAGGTAGGTAGGTAGGTAGGTAGGTAGGTAGGTAGGTAGGTAGGTAGGTAGGTAGGTAGGTAGGTAGGTAGGTAGGTAGGTAGGTAGGTAGGTAGGTAGGTAGGTAGGTAGGTAGGTAGGTAGGTAGGTAGGTAGGTAGGTAGGTAGGTAGGTAGGTAGGTAGGTAGGTAGGTAGGTAGGTGGTAGGTAGGTAGGTAGGTAGGTAGGTAGGTAGGTAGGTAGGTAGGTAGGTAGGTAGGTAGGTAGGTAGGTAGGTAGGTAGGTAGGTAGGTAGGTAGGTAGGTAGGTAGGTAGGTAGGTAGGTAGGTAGGTAGGTAGGTAGGTAGGTAGGTAGGTAGGTAGGTAGGTAGGTAGGTAGGTAGGTAGGTAGGTAGGTAGGTAGGTAGGTAGGTAGGTAGGTAGGTAGGTAGGTAGGTAGGTAGGTAGGTAGGTAGGTAGGTAGGTAGGTAGGTAGGTAGGTAGGTAGGTAGGTAGGTAGGTAGGTAGGTAGGTAGGTAGGTAGGTAGGTAGGTAGGTAGGTAGGTAGGTAGGTAGGTAGGTAGGTAGGTAGGTAGGTAGGTAGGTAGGTAGGTAGGTAGGTAGGTAGGTAGGTAGGTAGGTAGGTAGGTAGGTAGGTAGGTAGGTAGGTAGGTAGGTAGGTAGGTAGGTAGGTAGGTAGGTAGGTAGGTAGGTAGGTAGGTAGGTAGGTAGGTAGGTAGGTAGGTAGGTAGGTAGGTAGGTAGGTAGGTAGGTAGGTAGGTAGGTAGGTAGGTAGGTAGGTAGGTAGGTAGGTAGGTAGGTAGGTAGGTAGGTAGGTAGGTAGGTAGGTAGGTAGGTAGGTAGGTAGGTAGGTAGGTAGGTAGGTAGGTAGGTAGGTAGGTAGGTAGGTAGGTAGGTAGGTAGGTAGGTAGGTAGGTAGGTAGGTAGGTAGGTAGGTAGGTAGGTAGGTAGGTAGGTAGGTAGGTAGGTAGGTAGGTAGGTAGGTAGGTAGGTAGGTAGGTAGGTAGGTAGGTAGGTAGGTAGGTAGGTAGGTAGGTAGGTAGGTAGGTAGGTAGGTAGGTAGGTAGGTAGGTAGGTAGGTAGGTAGGTAGGTAGGTAGGTAGGTAGGTAGGTAGGTAGGTAGGTAGGTAGGTAGGTAGGTAGGTAGGTAGGTAGGTAGGTAGGTAGGTAGGTAGGTAGGTAGGTAGGTAGTAGGTAGGTAGGTAGGTAGGTAGGTAGGTAGGTAGGTAGGTAGGTAGGTAGGTAGGTAGGTAGGTAGGTAGGTAGGTAGGTAGGTAGGTAGGTAGGTAGGTAGGTAGGTAGGTAGGTAGGTAGGTAGGTAGGTAGGTAGGTAGGTAGGTAGGTAGGTAGGTAGGTAGGTAGGTAGGTAGGTAGGTAGGTAGGTAGGTAGGTAGGTAGGTAGGTAGGTAGGTAGGTAGGTAGGTAGGTAGGTAGGTAGGTAGGTAGGTAGGTAGGTAGGTAGGTAGGTAGGTAGGTAGGTAGGTAGGTAGGTAGGTAGGTAGGTAGGTAGGTAGGTAGGTAGGTAGGTAGGTAGGTAGGTAGGTAGGTAGGTAGGTAGGTAGGTAGGTAGGTAGGTAGGTAGGTAGGTAGGTAGGTAGGTAGGTAGGTAGGTAGGTAGGTAGGTAGGTAGGTAGGTAGGTAGGTAGGTAGGTAGGTAGGTAGGTAGGTAGGTAGGTAGGTAGGTAGGTAGGTAGGTAGGTAGGTAGGTAGGTAGGTAGGTAGGTAGGTAGGTAGGTAGGTAGGTAGGTAGGTAGGTAGGTAGGTAGGTAGGTAGGTAGGTAGGTAG
>OY776106.1:21633756-21678756 GCA_963675205.1 Catocala nupta
GCAGGCGCACGATGAGTTCTCCTTACACTTAAATCGCTTTAAGTATGAGGAGAAACCACCGTGTCCCGTCATGACCTGTGTGATAACGCTCGTCAGTTCAACTTTTTTGATTATTCTATGGGCCGCCAGAACGTCTGGGAAAAACAGTTTCGTGATAGAAGCGGTTTCGCCAGATTTGTACCTTCTATCCCATTCCTCAATCGTATGCTGACGGAGCATACGTTTGACGAATGAGATAGGGCAACGATCGTAGTCCGGCTTCTTTTTTGATCTCAGAGCAGCCTCCTTAGCTAATTTATCCGCTTTCTCGTTCCCATCCAGACCAGCGTGGGCTTTGATCCAGAACAAGAAGACGCGCTTGTTCTGTAATCTACAGCGTCTTAAGGCGTCTCTGGTTTCTACTGCTAGTGGATGGGTCGAGTCAGGGTTTGCCACGGTCTCAAGGGCTGCTCTGGAGTCACTGTATAAGCCGAAGGTGGGCTCGTCCCTTTTCAAGGCTTCCCCCGCTGCCTTGGAAAGTGCCAGTAGTTCTGCCTGATAAACCGTGCAGTATGACGGCAAAGTAAATTTGAGGGCTCTAGTTTCGACGGCACCGGTCCAGATGGATAGCGCCGCTCCAACTCTGCCCTCAATCTTACTGCCGTCAGTAAAAACACGTACTGCAAAATCACAATGATTTTCGTACTGTTCTTGGTTTATCAGGCAGTCGTATTTTAGGGGCAGTTTGTCGGCCGGGTGCGGAGCCTCCGCGAACGGTGACATTTCTTCCACCTCTCGGTCACCTAGTACTGGCCGTGATACCCCCTTTTTGGCTTCGTATAAACGAGCCACCTCTTTTATACGAAGATCCAGTGGGAGGATCCCGGCCAGCACCAGTGCGGAATTCAGCGACACCGTTTTGTACGCTTTGCACAGTTTTTGTGCAAAGCCCCGCTGTACTACATTGAGCTGTTTGCGAGCTCCCAGTTTATTGGCAGCTGGCGCCCAGACATTTGCCGCATAAAGAATTATGGGCTCGACTGCCGCTGTGTATATTAAACGCAGGACTTCGGGGTTTAACCCCCAGCTGACGCGGGCCGTTCTCGCGAGCTGTTTATAAATACCGATAGCTTTTTTGCAGGCGTTCCCGATGTGAGTGTTAAAGGTGAGTTTTTCATCTATGGTGAGACCCAGCAGTTTCATCTCCTGAGACATTCCAATGTCGATCCCGCCCATGCTCAAGCGTGGCGTATCGTACTTAAGCCTTCGCGTTACCACCATCGCGCAGGTCTTGTGCGGTGCGAATTTGAGCTTATTTCGGATACCCCACGCTCGGACATAGTCGAGAGCGGCATTGGCTTGTCGTTCGATGTCTCGTGCAGTCTCACCACAGAAAACCATCACGACGTCATCGGCGAACGCCTGACAGTAGTCGCCCCTGCACTCGAGTTGTTGGAGGAGAGGATCCAGCAGAACGTTCCAAAGGATGGGCCCACCAATGGATCCTTGCACGCATCCTTTGCTTGAACTTCGTTCATGCTGCTCCCCCGCGTACCTCACCGTGACTTTCCTGTCACTCAGGTAGCTGTCGATTACTCGCCTCAAATTGATCGGACAGTTTTCCTCAGCCAACCGGACTCTTATAGCCGGCCACCATGCATTGTCGAAGGCTCCCTCGATGTCAAGTGACACTACAGTAACCATCTTTTTAAGATTGACGTTGGCACGGATGTGCTGCATCAGTGTGTAGAGGGAGTCTTCGGTGCTCTTTTGGGGCATGAATCCGTATTGGCGAGTACTAATCCTCGGCAGAAGATGGAATTTGAGGCGAGCAACCAACATTTTCTCGTATACCTTACCCAGTACTGGCAAAAGACCAATCGGCCTGTACGATTTGGGTTCGGTATACGAGCTCTTTCCCGGCTTCCTAAGGACGACTACTGTTGCTTCCTTCCAGATCTTCGGGAAGTATCCTAATGCCATACATTTGTTTAATAAGGCTAAGAAGTAGGCAGGATCGGAATTTATGGCCCGCACGCATATGTCGGAGGTGAAACCGTCGGCTCCCGGAGCCTTTTTGGGGTTGAATGACTTTGCAGACATTTCGAGCTCGCTCAGGGTAAACGGAGGGTCATGTTGCTCACCATGGTTCCACGAGTTTACCGCTTTGGCTTGTTCTCGGATATGTTGATGGTCTGCATCGTCATTCTCCCTCCTATCCTCGGGGTAAAAGGTTTCGGCTAGAAGCCTCGCCGACTGTTTCGCATCCAGGGTCCTATCCCCATCACGCAGCGGCATGTCCTCTTCCCTTTTAGCAGACCTGGCAATAACTCGGTAAATGCCTTCCCACATCCCTTCCCTCTCCTGCTTCCCACAAAACTCCTTCCAACTCTCCGTTATTGCCAGTTGCACTTCTCTTTCATAGGTTGCTTTTTCTTTCAGGTATATGCCGACTACGTGATCTCTTCGAACCGGTGCTGCGTTTCTGATGCGGCGTCTCTTCGTGTCCACTTGCTTCTTTAGGTCTTCGAGTTTTTTGGACCACCAGGGAAAGGTAAGTACTTCTTTTTTCTTTTTACAGGGTATGGTTTGTCTACATGTTTGAGTAATTAATTTTGTGTATTTTTCTAATGTTTTTTCTAAGGATTCTACTGTTTCAATTAATTGTAATTTTTCTAAAGTTAGACTGTTTTCTTGCATTGTCTGGCCCAATTTCACATGAAATTGGTCCCAGCATGCTTTTTTGGTGTTGTAGATCCTCGTCGTTCTTTCTATATTAATACCTTTTGATTTTTCTAAATATAAACTAAATGAGATTCCCTGATGATCCGAGCTCGTCAGACTCTCCACCACTCTCCAGTCGTCCACCAGGTTTAGAGCGTCCATTGTGCAGGCCGTGACGTCTACGTGGCTGCAGTATCTTCTGCCACCTCTTATGACATCGAATGTCGGGATGTTGCCGGTATTGAGGACATGCAGACCCATCTCGTCCAAGGCTCCGCACATTTCCTCCCCTCTCGAGTTCTCCTGGCTACTACCCCACCAGGTGGACTTGGCGTTCGTGTCGCCTCCAAGGACTAACCTGCCGGGTCCCTTACTTTGATGGATAGCTTTCAAGCGTGCAAGGTACGGCTCCAGGGGTACATCCGGCTCAAAGTAATAGGAGACAAGTGTGATCTCCCAGGCTCTGGTTCGGATCCCCACCACAACGATGTTGTTCGTGGTGAGTTCCGGGTACTGTAAGACGTCTAGGTCGTGGTCAAAGACAGCTATCGCTGCCTTGACAGTACCCCCCCCTACATCAGAGCTCTGGAAGATTCTAACACCCCGGTGGCTCCTCATGCTTTTCGCGGCACCCACGTACGGCTCCTGGAGCAGTGCTACTGCCGTCTTGCGCTTTACGGCTTCCAACAAAAGTTCGTCGGTTGCCAACTTGCTCCTCTGCAGGTTAGCCTGGAGGATTTTATACTGGGGGGAAACAGTTGCGGTGCCCTTAGCAGTAGGCTACCGACAAGCGGGCCAGTGCATCTCGCTTCCTCCGGATGGGACAGTCATTGCTGAAGGCATTATGTTGCTTGTGTTCCAGCTCGGCTCGGACACAGTTCATGCAGGCGGGAGCCTCTCCGATCAGTCGAACGGGGCATTCGGTCGCCATGTGAGGATCACCGCAATGGCTGCACAGGTCGGCTGGCTCCTTACAGAACCGCCGACCATGCCCGTACCCCAGACATCGGGTACATTGGATTAACGGCGATTGATCCATCACATGGACTGCCTGCAGGTCAATCTTAATCTTCTTGTGGTCGATGGAGCGTCTCCAGATGGTGGGCGACACACTAAGTATGATGTGACCACAGCAGGGGTTTCGTGCCCTCTTTCGATACTTGATCGAGACTCTGTTTTCGACGTCGTCGAGGCCGCAAAAAACATCCCTATTCTGGTTCCTGAAGGCCTTGATGATTTCATCATCACTGTGTACAGTGAGCACATCCTTCAGAACCAGAAGCGGGTCTTTGTTCTTTACTTCCTCAACGACGAGGTGCTCGCCAGCCTTCTCTAGTCGTTCTTTGACCTTCTGCCTGTCTTCTTGTGTTCTGCAGCCCATTATTATCTTTCGGTCTTTTCCTTTCCTCACTTTTTCGACCTGTATCCATCCTTCCTTAGCGTCTACAGTCTTTCGCACCCTCTCCAGTATTTCCTCACCTGTCTCTTCCTCTCTCGTTGAGGAGACAACCACCGAGTGTAGAGCTGTCTGCATTTTGGGCGCCGGGTCTATACAGCCCGCCGCAACTACACCCGCGTAAGTTGTCTTCTCCAACGTTTCTTTTTGACTTTCCAGAATTTCCTTTAACTGCTCAATCTTTTTTCCATTTTCAGCAAGAAGCCTCGTGTTGGCCTCAATTGCTTCTATGATGTGGCTGTCGTCTCTGGTCTTTTCAACAGCCTTTTCAACGGCCAGCGTCTCTACGGTACTGACTTCCTTCCGCTTAGCTCCATTTCCTGGGTTAGGTTAGGTTAGGTTAGGTTAGGTTAGGTTAGGTTAGGTTAGGTTAGGTTAGGTTAGGTTAGGTTAGGTTAGGTTAGGTTAGGTTAGGTTAGGTTAGGTTAGGTTAGGTTAGGTTAGGTTAGGTTAGGTTAGGTTTTTTTTTTTTTTTTTTTTTTACCCGTCATCACAGGGTGTTTCTTGCTCCTCTGTCGTAGACAGAGCCTATTATTATTCAATTTGAAGCAGTTGTCCCATCGATGGGGCAACTGTTTCTCCTACTCTGTCTATCTTATTTGTACATGTGCCTTGAAAGGGCTATTATTTTCATCAAAAAAAACCTATTCGCGCTCTCATTCCAGTCCTCTAGTACCATTCCAGTTCTCGCTTTTATGCCTCTCGTACTTTCATTCTGTTCCTTTCATACTTGGGGGATTATAGGGGTTTTGGGTATAGTTTCTTTATTTATTATATCTATTTTCTTATCCTACCTTATTACTACTATCTTTATTAAATACATATTTTCTTAAGCTACATCTTATTTACTATTTCTTATATCTAAAGTTGTGGTATTAACAAATACCTAACTTAGATGCTATTTTAAACCTAAATTTTATTTCTCTTATTTACTATATTTACAATTTTTTGTGCAAATGCCAGAAATTCCTTCAAATAGTCTTTGATTAAAGTAGGAAAGTTAACTATTACTACACTGACTCCAGTCTCCACTTCTAATTCTAACCTATCTCTACCGTGGATTGGGCAGTCCACTAGCAGGTGTAGGACCGTCTCCTCGACGCCCGGCTCGCAGGCGCACGATGGGTCCTCCTTACACTTGAAACGAGTCAAGTATTCGGCGAACCCACCGTGCCCCGTCAGCAGCTGGGTCGTGATGCCGGCGACCTTCATCTTGCGGACGATGCTGTATGCCGCCACCGCGCACGGGAAAAATAGCCTGGTGACGGAGGCTGTCTCGCCCTCTCTATACCTCTTGTTCCACTCGCCAAGCGTAGCCTGACGCAGACTCCGCTTCGCGAATGAAACGGGGTACAGACCGTAGTCCGGTGCTTTCTTCAGCCGCAGGGCCGCCTCCCTGGCGAGCTCATCAGCCCGCTCGTTGCCCTCCAGTCCTGCGTGGGCCTTGACCCAGAACAAGGATATTTCCTTGCCCTGGGCCATGCCTTGCCGAATGGCTTTTCTGGCCTCCACCGCCAGGGGATGGAGGGCATTACGGCTTATTACCGTCAAGAGAGCGGCCCTGCTGTCACTGAAGATGCCAAACGTGGACTCGCCTCGCCTGAGGATCTCACTGGCCGCTTTGCATACTGCCAGGAGCTCGGCCTGGTAGACGGTACAGTGAGGCGACAGAGCAAGTTTGAGGGCCTTGGTTTCGGTCCGGTCATTCCACATGGATAACGCGGCACCGACTCGGCCCTCAATCTTGCTCCCGTCCGTGAAGATGCGCACCTCGATGTTATTGGTGCGCTGAAGATGTTCCTCGTCTACCAGATTTACGAACTCCAAGGTCGTATGCTCCGCGGGGTGAGGTGCCTCTATAGCTGGAGCCATTCGCTCGATCCCCCAGTCTCCCATCCATGGCTGGGTCACTCCTCTCTTGGCCTCGTATAACGAGGCCACCTCTCGAACTCTGAGGTCCAGAGGGAGCAACCCAGCCAGGGTCAACGCTGAGTGCAGGGAGACCGTGCGATAGCTCTTACACAGCTTTTGGGCAAATCCGCGTTGTACCACGTTCAGCTGTTTTCGGACACCAAGCTTATTTACCGCCGCGTACCAACTACTGGCACAATACAGCACCGTCGGCTCCACCGCTGCAACGTAGATGGCCCTGACCACCTCGGGGTGTAACCCCCAGCTGATCTTGGCCATCCGCGCCAGCTTGTGGTAGATGCCGATCGCCTTCCTGCATACATTTGTGACGTGTGTATTGAAGGTGAGTTTGTGGTCGATGGTGAGCCCCAGGATTTTGATTTCTGTGGACATTCCAACGTCTATCCCGCCCATGCTGAGGCGCGGGACATCGTACTTTAGCCTCCGCGTGATTACCATCGCACTAGTTTTGTGCGGTGCGAATTTCAGCTTCATTCCGATGCCCCACTCCCGCACATGTTCGAGAGAGGCATTGGCTTGTCCCTCAATCTCCAGGGCTGTCTCGCCATCGAACACCAACACCACATCATCCGCGAATGCCTGCACGTGTACCGCCCTATCGCTCAGACTATGGAGAAGGGGATCCAGCAAAAGGTTCCACAGCAGTGGACCGCCTATCGAACCCTGGACACAGCCCTTTTCGGCGGAACGTCTGCACTCCTCGCCCGCGTACCTCACCCTAACCTCCCTGTCGCTGAGGTAGCTACTGATTACTCGCCTCAGGTTCGCCGGACATCCTTCCTCAGCCAGTCTCACCTTTATCGCCGGCCACCAGGCGCTATCGAAGGCGCCCTCTATGTCCAAGGACACCATAAGGACTATTCTCTTATCATCGAGCTTTGCCCTTATGTGACCCATGAGGTCATAGAGGGCGTCTTCGGTGCTTCTCTGGGGCATAAATCCGTACTGGCGAGTACTCATCTTCGGCAGCAAATAAAACTTGAGACGAGCAACCAGCATCCTCTCGTACACCTTCCCCAGGACAGGCAATAGCCCAATCGGCCTATACGACTTAGGGACGGTGTACGAGTCCTTGCCTGGTTTCCTCAGTGCCACCACCACGGCCTCCTTCCATATCTTAGGAAAGTAGCCGTGATGCAGGCACCGATTCAGCAGTTCCTGAAAGAGTGAGGGATCGGCCGCTATGGCGTGGGCGCAGACGTCCGCGGTGAATCCGTCTGATCCGGGGGCCTTCTTTGGATTGAATCTGCTGAGGGCATCCTTGAGCTCATCCAGGGTGAAAGGTGGGTCATCACCATGATGACCCTCTTTCTCTTCTACTTTTGCAGCCTTTTCGCGTAAAACTTTGTGCTCTAGGGTGTCCTCAGCAGGTTCATCTGTTGGATAAAAAGTTCGGGCGAGTAAATCTGCCGAACCCTTAGCGTCCAGGATTGTACCGTTATGGGACAATGGCAGATCCTCCTCTCTCACTGTGGCCCTATTTAAGACCCTATATATGCCCTCCCATACGCCCTCCCTGTCCTGCTTTCCGCAGAAAGCCTTCCAACTCTCGACCTGTGCCTTATTTACCTCTGTTTCATACTTCTCCTTTTGTTCCAGGTATTGCGCTACCACCCATTCCCTACGACACGGCGCTGCATTCCTGATTCGGCGCCTTTTGGTGTTGACGTCTCTCTTCAGCTCAGCGAGTTTCTCCGACCACCACGGCGCAGTGAGTATCCCACCCTCTTTTTTACTTGGGATGTGCCTTTTACACGCCTCCTCAACTACTCCCGTATATGCGCAGACTAGAGTGTCCAGCTCATTTTCACTTCTCGTTTCGCCTATATTTACACATTCCGGGAGCAGCTGAGCGACGCTTTCCCTAAAGCCGGCCCAGTTGGCCTTCTTGGTGTTGTACCGCCGGGTAGTACGACTAATACTTATCCCTTTGGCTCTTTCAAGGGCTATGTCATACACTATGCCGTTGTGGTCCGAGCTCACGAGGCTCTCGTCGACCCTCCAGGCGCCGACCCAGGCGAGCATATCGCTCGAGCATGCCGTGATGTCCACATAGCTGCAATACCTCTTTCCACCCCTCACAGTGTCGAAAGTTGGAGTGCCTCCACTGTTCAGGACATGGAGGTCCAATTCCTCGAGCACCCCTCTCAGCACCTCGCCTCTGCCGTCCTCAAAACGATGTCCCCACCATGTGCTCTTCGCATTAGCGTCACCTCCAATGACGACGCACCGGGAACCTAACACACGCCTTACCTCTTTTAGCCGCTTCATATAGGGACCCACAGGTTCACTCGGCTCGAAGTAGAAGGACACCAGCGTGATCGTCCAGGCACTGGTCCGGATTCCCACCACCACGATGTTATCGGTGGTGAGTTGCGGGTACTGTATTACATCCAGATATGGATCGAAGACGGCGATAGCCGCCTTCACAGTCCCTCCTCCTTGCCCAGTGTTCTGGAAGACCCTTACGCCCTGGTATACCTTCATCCTCTTCACCGTCCCCACGTAGGGTTCCTGTATAAGAGCGACTGCCGCTTTACGCTTCGAGGCTTCGAGCATGAGCTCGTCGGTTGCCAGTCGTCGCCTCTGGAGGTTAGCCTGCAGCACTTTATAGGGGCGGGTCTGCCTCGGGACAACGTCAGCACTGGTACTGAGTGGTTGCTCTCGCTATATCATCCCATCTCTTTCTCACCGGGCACGAGTCGTCGAAAACATTGTGCCTCGTGTTGCCCAGTTTCCCCCTCTGGCAGTTAATGCAGTTTGGCTCTGCACCGACAGCGTAGTCTGGGCACTCGGCTCTCAAGTGGAGCCCGCCGCAGTAGCTACATCTTGACTCGGTACCGGTGCAGAACTTTCTGCTGTGCCCATACCCCAGGCATAGTGAACACTGCACGAGCGGAGATTGGTCCTCCACTCTGACCGGCTGAAGGTCGATGTGCAGCTTCCCCAGGCCCAGGGCACGAGACCAAACCACCGGGGAGACCCTGAGCACCACGTGGCACACATGGGGGTTCCTCGCCGTCTTTCTGTACAGGACAGACATCCTGTCCTGTTCTGGTTGTAGGTCCCGGAACACTTCACGGTTTCGGGACCTTACAGCCTTTACAATCTCCTCATCGGCTTGTTGTTTGAGGACTCCGTACATGATAAGAAGAGGATCTCTGTTTTTGATCTCTTGTACTGTTAGCCCTATTTCTTTTTCGACTAGGCGACTCTGTGCCCTCTTTCTTTCTTCCTCAGTCTTGTACCCTACAATAACCTTTCTATCCTTCGCCTTCCTTACTCTTTCTACCTTTACCCATCCTTCATCTTCGTTCGCTATCTTTCTCAATCTTTCCATAACTTGGTCAGCCGTCTCTGTCTCATTCTTAGATTCGACCACCACGGAGTGCAGCGTCCCCCGCCCAGGGAGCTGGGTACCCGGGCGGTTTGCCACCACACCCGCGTAGGTCGCCATCTCCTTTCTTTCTCTTTCCTTCTCTCTCTCATCTTGCTTCTCTATCTTTTCCTTCAACTCTATCATAACTCTCCCATTTTCTTTCAAAAGTCTACCATTCTCTTCTACCTTTCTGAGCAGTTCGTCGGTAGAGGCTGTTGCCTTCTCCCCGGCGTCCGCTCCTTTCACGCTCTGCCCCTGCCCCTTAACGGTTTTTCTTAAGTCCTCCTCATAGGTTTTTATAATTTTTTCGACAAGATCCAGCCTTCGTTCTACTTCTGTTTTTAATTCTTTTTTAAAATTCCGGGAGATGTTGCATTGCTGCCTGATAATCTCGCAGCTTTTCATTGCCGTGGAGCAGCGCATCGATCTGACCGGGAGCGGCAGTGGCAGTTGGTTGGCCTCTTGAGGTTTTTGGCTTGTTGCCCTGACCTCCCTTGCTTGCTGGAACTCCTGTAGTTCCAGCTCGTCTACGCTCCGCCTTACCGGTTTCATCGGACGCTGCTCCACGTTAGGACTGCTTTTCTCTGGGGGAGGTGTTAGCCCTGACTTGCCTGGTGAGGCCGTAGGTTTCTTTACCGGGGTTCTAATTCCCAGCATTTTATCAGTTGGCAGATGGAGCACGTCAATTGTCAATTAATATAATATAGTAAAAGTAAATTTGTATAAGTTGTATAGAATAAAAAATAAATAATAAAGAGATTTAATTTAATTTAATGTTTATAGATAATATACAAAACAAACAAATATTGTATGATTTACGCAACCTAATTTTTTCTAGAGAACAGCGGTTCGTGCAGGCACCCTGGATGACCCGATGCCAGCGGTCAAATCCCGACGACAACCCCAGTGACGGTGTGTTATGTTGTGTGGTGTATTTGTGTAGTGGATTGTTTGTGTTACTGTTCGTGTTTCTGTAATGTCACCTAGGGTGTATGTGTGTATCTGTATGTTGTGTTGTGTGTATGCAGGCTACGACCCGCTGTCAAAAGCTTACGTCTCAGGGAGGTCCACTCCCTGGTCAAAGTTGTTACGTACTTAACTGTACACTACACTCAATAAATTACGCAAGTAAAGGTTACGGGAGTCAGGTTAGCAACAGTCACAATTTACAACTAAAAATACAATAAACACAAAAATAAAATTAAACTTAAAATTAAAGTAAATAAAGTATAATAGTGGCGTTTGCAATAGCAAGACGCCAGTCAATGTCTTAGACACGTCAGATACAGTATAAAATGTATAAAAGAAAAATATTTTTGCCCTAGGTAGAGTCGATGTCTGTGACTCTACGTAGAGACCCCAAAAGTAGCTTGCGGAGTAGCCCCAGGTGGGCGAAGCCCAACGCCGAAAACCACACCACGCTGCGACAAACGGTTACCGAGATATACAAGTATCTAGTTTTCTAGACTGAATTCTAGGCTTCAGGCACAAACTTTGTTGCCTTATATCTCGGCAACCGCTCAACGCCGATCGGCGCGCGACGGCTCGTCACGTTCGCCCCGGGGTACTCTACCCCGCAAGATGATGATCTTAGGTGAATTTTAGGAGTCTCTACGTAGAGTCACCACCCTGCCAAAACGAAGGCCCAGCCTGGGACGATCTCAACCTCGAAAACCGCGACTTTCTGCGATCAATAGCAACAGAGTAATCGCGGTTTCCGAGTTTCAAGATGGCGGCCAATATGGCTGCCGAAAACTTTAATCCGGCCTTGCCTCCGCCCCAGTCAGCCAAATTGGGTCGAGTTTGGGCTTGTTTGATTCGTAATTTTATCCCCCTTCTAGTCAGGTTATGTTTATAACAATATTTTAATTATTTATTAAATAAATTAAGAAAAATTTTATAAAATTGTAAATATTGGGTCAAAAATTCCAAAAAAATATATTTAATATGGGGAATAAAATAGCGAACACTATATATAAATTACACGCGTAAAAAGCACTTATATCTAAGTTAAAAACTAAAAAGTTTATCCGGGCAGTTATTGCCGGCTAGGGGGTCCAATTTTCCACAATAAAAATTTATTCCTTTTCGGGGACAGAGATTTATTAAGCGCGCAACGAAGGCCGTCGCGCAAGCGGGGGGTCGCAGATCCCGTTCTCGAGATATTCCCCGTCGAAGTTTAAACTTTTGCGAATTTTTTGCGCCGAGATGGTGTTGCGAAAAAATTTTCTAAGACTGCAGGGACGTACAACTAATGGTGTTTTACCTTTCCCCGAAGTGGTGGGTTTGGGACACTCCTCCTTCACCGACCACGTGGCCACGTGGTTTCTGGTTTTTTCGTGATAGCTCCGGACTCCGGTTTTTGCGGATGGTAAATGAGGTATCAGGGCAAAGAGCTCGTTAAGGCCCTTCCCGCGACACAAGCGGCTGCACTGAAGTCACTCGCAATCCGGAGTTGTATCACTTTTACACTACACTTTTTGCCACTTTTTGTGATTTTCTCGTGTATAATTTTTTCCCGATACGTGCGGCTATTTTTAATGGTACGAACAGGTGCGCCACGCCGGGACGCATCCAACGGTATATAGCACGTTTTGATACGTAACCAAAAAACCACTATTTTGAATTTTTTTAACAAGGAGCGTTATAAAAACGTGGCGTTCAGGGTCACGAAACTGCCAAGACTGGGTTAGGTTAGGTTAGGTTAGGTTAGGTTAGGTTAGGTTAGGTTTTTTTTTTTTTTTTTTTTTTTATATTGACAGATTGAGGAAAAAATCCTTCATGGACACCTGAGGGGAACACTCAGGTAGTGTTGGACTCCTACCAACTAAAAACCCCAATCTGTCATTTCTAATTTTACCCCTATCATAGATAAGGCCTTTGGTTTTTCAAATTTTATTTATATTTTCAGACTTATTTTTTTATTTTATTTAATATGTTTCTTTTAGTTACCCATTTTGGGTAAGTATAACCAAGTTCATTATTTTTACTGTATATTATTTTAATCTCTTTTTATATCGCTTATTTATATATCTATCTATATTTATCATGTAGTGTTCATTATTTACAATTATATTTATATTTTATGTTTTGTTTCTTTTTATTACAATTGTCGCAATTTTAGTGCAGTAATTTATTAATTTGCCTCTTTTGTCTCCTGCCATAATATCCGGCAGGTTTTCGGCACATATTTCTATTCCCAGCTCCTGCTCCAGCTGAAAACGCTCCCGACCAAACATTGGACACTCAAAGAGCAGGTGCGGTATGTCCTCGTCAACTGCCGGATCGCAGGCGCACGATGAGTTCTCCTTACACTTAAAACGTTTTAAGTATGAGGAGAAACCACCGTGTCCTGTCATGACCTGTGTAGTTATGCTGGTCAGATCGAAGTTTTTCACAAATCTGTAGGCCGCCTGGACATCCGGGAAAAACAACTTAGTTATGGAGGCGGTTTCGCCAGATTTATATCTCTTATCCCATTCATCAATCGTATGCAGACGGAGCATACGCTTGACGAATGAGATAGGACAGCGGTCGTAGTCCGGCTTCTTTTTGGATCGCAGAGCAGCCTCCTTCGCTAATAGATCCGCTCTCTCGTTCCCATCCAAACCAGCGTGGGCTTTGATCCAGAACAAGGAGACGCGCTTGTTCTGGAGTCTACAGCATCTTATGGCATCTCTTGTTTCCACCGCTAGTGGATGGGTCGAGTCCGGGTTTGCGACGGTCTCTAGGGCTGCTCTGGAGTCGCTGTAGATGCCGAAGGTGGACTCTTTCATTTTCACGGCTTCCCCCGTTGCCTTCGAAAGTGCCAGCAGTTCTGCCTGATAAACCGTGCAGTATGACGGCAAAGTAAATTTGAGGGCTCTAGTTTCGACGGCACCAATCCAAATAGACAGTGCCGCGCCAACTTTGCCCTCAATCTTACTGCCGTCAGTAAAAACGCGCACCGCAAAATCGCAATGATTTTGGTACTGTTCTTGGTTTATCAGGCAGTCGTATTTTAGGGGCAGTTTGTCGGCCGGGTGCGGAGCCTCCACAAACGGTGACATTTCCTCCACCTCTCGGTCAGCTAGTACTGGCCGTGATACCCCCTTTTTGGCTTCGTATAAACGAGCCACCTCTTTTATACGAAGATCCAGTGGGAGGATCCCGGCCAGCACCAGTGCGGAATTCAGCGACACCGTTTTATACGCTTTGCACAGTTTTTGCGCAAAGCCCCGCTGAACTACGTTGATTTGTTTGCGCACTCCTAATTTGTCGGCAGCTGGCGCCCAGACACTTGCCGCATAGAGTATAATGGGCTCGACTGCCGCTGTGTATATGGTACGCAGCACTTCGGGGTTTAACCCCCAGCCAACGCGAGCCGTTCTCGCGAGCTGGCCATAAATCCCGATCGCCTTTCTGCAGGCGTTCCCGATGTGGGTGTTAAAAGTGAGTTTGTTGTCTATGGTGAGACCTAGCAGTTTCATCTGCTGAGACATTCCAACGTCGATCCCGCCCATGCTCAAACGTGGTGTATCGTACTTAAGCTTTCGCGTTACGACCATCGCGCAGGTCTTATGCGGTGCGAACTTAAGCTTATTTCGGATACCCCACGCTCGGACATGACCGAGAGCGGCATTGGCCTGTCGCTCGATGTCTCGTGCAGTCTCACCACAGAAAACCATCACGACGTCATCGGCGAACGCCTGACAGTAGTCGCCCCTGCCCTCAAGTTGTTGGAGGAGAGGATCCAGCAGAACGTTCCAAAGGATGGGCCCACCAATGGATCCTTGCACGCATCCTTTGCTTGAACTTCGTTCATGCTGCTCCCCCGCGTACCTCACCGTGACTTTCCTGTCACTCAGGTAGCTGTCGATTACTCGCCTCAAATTGATCGGACAGTTTTCCTCAGCCAACCGGACTCTTATAGCCGGCCACCATGCATTGTCGAAGGCTCCCTCGATGTCAAGTGACACTACTGTAACAATCTTTTTCAGATTTAGGTTGGCACGGATGTGCTGCATTAGTGTGTAGAGGGAGTCTTCGGTGCTCTTTTGGGGCATGAATCCGTATTGGCGAGTACTAATCCTCGGCAGAAGATGGAATTTGAGGCGAGCAACCAACATTTTCTCGTATACCTTACCCAGTACTGGCAAAAGACCAATCGGCCTGTACGATTTGGGTTCGGTATACGAGCTCTTTCCCGGCTTCCTAAGGACGACTACTGTTGCTTCCTTCCAGATCTTCGGGAAGTATCCTAATGCCATACATTTGTTCAACAAGGCTAAGAAGTAGGCAGGATCAGAATTTATGGCCCGCACGCATATGTCGGCGGTGAAACCGTCGGCTCCCGGAGCCTTTTTGGGGTTGAATGACTTTGCAGACATTTCGAGTTCGCTCAGTGTAAACGGCGGGTCATGTTTCTCATCATGGTGCCACGAGTTTACCGCTTTGGCTTGTTCTCGGATATGTTGATGGTCTGCATCGTCATTCTCCCTCCTATCCTCGGGGTAAAAGGTTTCGGCTAAAAGCCTCGCCGACTGCTTCGCATCCAGGGTCCTATCTCCATCACGCAGCGGCATGTCCTCTTCCCTTTTGGCAGACCTGGCAATAACTCGGTAGATGCCTTCCCACATCCCTTCCCTCTCCTGCTTCCCACAAAACTCCTTCCAACTCTCCGTTATTGCCAGTTGCACTTCTCTTTCATAGGTTTCTTTTTCTTTCAGGTATATGCCGACTACGTGTTCTCTTCGAACCGGTGCTGCGTTTCTGATGCGGCGTCTCTTCGTGTCCACTTGCTTCTTTAGGTCTTCGAGTTTTTTGGACCACCAGGGAAAGGTAAGTACTTCTTTTTTCTTTTTACAGGGTATGGTTTGTCTACATGTTTGAGTAATTAATTTTGTGTATTTTTCTAATGTTTGTTCTAAGGATTCTACTGTTTCAATTATTTGTAATTTTTCTAAAGTTAGACTGTTTTCTTGCATTGCCTGGCCCAATTTCACATGAAATTGGTCCCAGCATGCTTTTTTGGTGTTGTAGATCCTCGTCGTTCTTTCTATATTAATACCTTTTGATTTTTCTAAATTTAAACTAAATGAGATTCCCTGATGATCCGAGCTCGTCAGACTCTCCATCACTCTCCAGTTGTCCACCAGGTTTAGAACGTCCATCGTACAGGCCGTGACGTCTACGTGGCTGCAGTATCTTCTGCCACCTCTTATGACATCGAATGTCGGGATGTTTCCAGTATTGAGGACATGCAGACCCATCTCGTCCAAGGCTCCGCACATTTCCTCCCCTCTCGAGTTTTCCTGGCTACTACCCCACCAGGTGGACTTGGCGTTCGTGTCGCCTCCAAGGACTAACCTGCCGGGTCCCTTACTTTGATGGATAGCTTTCAAGCGTGCAAGGTACGGCTCCAGGGGTACATCCGGCTCAAAGTAGTAGGAGACAAGTGTGATCTCCCAGGCTCTGGTTCGGATCCCCACCACAACGATGTTGTTCGTGGTGAGTTCCGGGTACTGTAAGACGTCTAGGTCGTGGTCAAAGACAGCTATCGCTGCCTTGACAGTACCCCCCCCTACATCAGAGCTCTGGAAGATTCTAACACCCCGGTGGCTCCTCATGCTTTTCGCGGCACCCACGTACGGCTCCTGGAGCAACGCTACTGCCGTCTTGCGCTTTACGGCTTCCAACAAAAGTTCGTCGGTTGCCAACTTGCTCCTCTGCAGGTTAGCCTGGAGGATTTTATACTGGGGGGAAACAGTTGCGGTGCCCTTAGCAGTAGGCTACCGACAGGCGGGCCAGTGCATCTCGCTTCCTCCGGATGGGACAGTCATTGCTGAAGGCATTATGTTGCTTGTGCTCCAACTTGGCTCTGACACAGTTCGTGCAGGCGGGAGCCTCTCCGATCAGTCGAACGGGGCACTCGGTTGCCATGTGTGGATCACCGCAATGGCTGCAAAGGTCGGCTGACTCTTTGCAGAACCGCCGACCATGCCCGTATCCCAAACATCGGGTACACTGTACTAAAGGCGATTGATCCATCACATGGACTGCCTGTAGGTCGATCCTTATCTTTTGGTGGTCGATGGAGCGTCTCCAGATCGTAGGCGACACACTTAGGACGATGTGACCACAACAGGGGTTTCGTGCCCTCTTTCGGTACTTGACCGAGATTCTGTTTTCGCCGTCGTCGAGGCCGCAAAAGACATCCCTATTCTGGTTCCTGAAGGCCTTGATGATTTCATCATCACTGTGTACAATGAGCACGTCCTTCAGGACCAGAAGCGGGTCCTTGTTTTTTACTTCCTCGACGACGAGGTGTTCTCCAGCCTTCTCTAGTCGTTCTTTGACCTTCTGCCTGTCCTCTTGTGTTCTGCAGCCCATTATAATTTTTCGGTCTTTTCCTTTTCTCACTTTTTCGACCTGTATCCACCCTTCCTTAGCGTCTACGGTCTTTCGCACCCTCTCAAGTATTTCCTCACCTGTCTCTTCCTCTCGCGTTGAGGAGACAACTACCGAGTGCAGGGCTGTCTGCATTTTGGGTGTTGGCCCTATACAGCCCGCCGCAACTACACTCGCGTAAGTTGTTTTCTCAAGCGTTTCCTTTTGACTTTCTATCATCTCCTTTAGCTGTTCGATCCTTTTTCCATTTTCAGCAAGAAGCCTCGTGTTGGCCTCAATTGCTTCTATGATGTGGCTGTCGTCTCTGGTCTTTTCAACAGCCTTTTGAACGACCAGCGTCTCTACTGTGGTATTTTGTTTCCGCTTAGCTCCGTTTCCTCCCCGCTCCTTTGTCAGCTCTAACTCGGAGTCTTTGACAAATTGAAAAAGTTTGTCAATGGAACTGGTAACCTCCAGCTTTATATCGGTCTTTAGGTTGCGGGAGTTCGAGAGATGGAGCTTGGCCTTATGACATTCCACTCTCGCTTCGTCTACTCTGGTCTTCTTCTTTGGTGGTGGGTTTACCATCACCGTCAACACCTTCTGCGTCGGTGCTTTGTCTGTTTGTGAGGGTGGTGCCGGATTTGAGTTGGGTATGGAGGGTGCTACACCAGTTGAACCAGCAACTGGTGAGGTCACTTTGGGGCTCACGCTCGGTCTGCCAGTTTCCCATGCCCCAATGCTACGCCTAACTTTGGAGGTGGGATTTACCGGGTCATCCTCTTTCGGAGACTGGGAGGTCGCGTCAGTGGTCTTCTTGGCTGGTGTTCTATAGCCGAACATTTTGTCTATAGATAGGGGACGTCAAAATAGTAAAAACAAGTAAATTTGTAAAAGTTGTAAAAGTGTATAAAAGAGTGTATATTGATAAAATAGGTATATAAGTTGTAAAAACTTAGGTCACAGTACGCATTTTTCCTCAATAAAGGATAGTCATATATAGTTAATAGGTTAAAATAAGTATAGTAGCTTAATAATAAGGTGTAACTTAGAACTATTGATAAATAAACAAAGTAATCTTTGTTTTCATCAGTTTTCCCACTTACAGGTATCAATGGGATCCTGCTCGTCGTGTCTATTCGATGAAATAGACTCTAATAAAGCGTCCGGTTAACCTTAATAATATTCAAAGGGTGGGTTGGGCGGGGTGTAAAAATCAAAAATTTATCACTTCCCACTATCGGGGGTGGTCGAAAGTGGTACCAAACGACAGGGGAAGACTCCGGGCGTTAAATGATGGTAAGTAAATCGCAAAAACCTGTAGAATTTAGAAAAAAATTTTGATTGTTTACAAAAATTTGCTTATTTTGATGATTTTTTTATGTTTTATAGCTATAAAAAGGGTCTAAAATTACGGGAACACTGAAAATATCTATAACGTTGATAAAGATACAGTAAAACACAACGTTTAGCAAAAAACCCGCTGTCAAAATATGAAAAAGTGAATAAAATGTACTAGAATTTCGATCTACCACATCACCTCGGTTCGTGCGTGGGTGGGGTAGAAAAATCAAAAATTTATCACTTCCCACTATCGGGGGTGGTCGAAAGTGGTACCAAACGACAGGGGAAGACTCCGGGCGTTAAATGATGGTAAGTAAAACGCAAAAACCTGTAGAATTTAGAAAAAAATTTAGATTGTTTATAAAAATTTGCTTATTTTGATGATTTTTTTAAGTTTTATAGCTATAAAAAGGGTCTAAAATTACGGGAACACTGAAAATATCTATAACGTTGATAAAGATACAGTAAAACACAACGTTTAGCAAAAAACCCGCTGTCAAAATATGAAAAAGTGAATAAAATGTACTAGAATTTCGATCTACCACATCACCTCGGTTCGTGCGTGGGTGGGGTAGAAAAATCAAAAATTTATCACTTCCCACTATCGGGGGTGGTCGAAAGTGGTACCAAACGACAGGGGAAGACTCCGGGCGTTAAATGATGGTAAGTAAAACGCAAAAACCTGTAGAATTTAGAAAAAAATTTAGATTGTTTATAAAAATTTGCTTATTTTGATGATTTTTTTAAGTTTTATAGCTATAAAAAGGGTCTAAAATTACGGGAACACTGAAAATATCTATAACGTTGATAAAGATACAGTAAAACACAACGTTTAGCAAAAAACCCGCTGTCAAAATATGAAAAAGTGAATAAAATGTACTAGAATTTCGATCTACCACATCACCTCGGTTCGTGCGTGGGTGGGGTAGAAAAATCAAAAATTTATCACTTCCCACTATCGGGGGTGGTCGAAAGTGGTACCAAACGACAGGGGAAGACTCCGGGCGTTAAATGATGGTAAGTAAATCGCAAAAACCTGTAGAATTTAGAAAAAAATTTTGATTGTTTACAAAAATTTGCTTATTTTGATGATTTTTTTATGTTTTATAGCTATAAAAAGGGTCTAAAATTACGGGAACACTGAAAATATCTATAACGTTGATAAAGATACAGTAAAACACAACGTTTAGCAAAAAACCCGCTGTCAAAATATGAAAAAGTGAATAAAATGTACTAGAATTTCGATCTACCACATCACCTCGGTTCGTGCGTGGGTGGGGTAGAAAAATCAAAAATTTATCACTTCCCACTATCGGGGGTGGTCGAAAGTGGTACCAAACGACAGGGGAAGACTCCGGGCGTTAAATGATGGTAAGTAAAACGCAAAAACCTGTAGAATTTAGAAAAAAATTTAGATTGTTTATAAAAATTTGCTTATTTTGATGATTTTTTTAAGTTTTATAGCTATAAAAAGGGTCTAAAATTACGGGAACACTGAAAATATCTATAACGTTGATAAAGATACAGTAAAACACAACGTTTAGCAAAAAACCCGCTGTCAAAATATGAAAAAGTGAATAAAATGTACTAGAATTTCGATCTACCACATCACCTCGGTTCGTGCGTGGGTGGGGTAGAAAAATCAAAAATTTATCACTTCCCACTATCGGGGGTGGTCGAAAGTGGTACCAAACGACAGGGGAAGACTCCGGGCGTTAAATGATGGTAAGTAAAACGCAAAAACCTGTAGAATTTAGAAAAAAATTTAGATTGTTTATAAAAATTTGCTTATTTTGATGATTTTTTTAAGTTTTATAGCTATAAAAAGGGTCTAAAATTACGGGAACACTGAAAATATCTATAACGTTGATAAAGATACAGTAAAACACAACGTTTAGCAAAAAACCCGCTGTCAAAATATGAAAAAGTGAATAAAATGTACTAGAATTTCGATCTACCACATCACCTCGGTTCGTGCGTGGGTGGGGTAGAAAAATCAAAAATTTATCACTTCCCACTATCGGGGGTGGTCGAAAGTGGTACCAAACGACAGGGGAAGACTCCGGGCGTTAAATGATGGTAAGTAAATCGCAAAAACCTGTAGAATTTAGAAAAAAATTTTGATTGTTTACAAAAATTTGCTTATTTTGATGATTTTTTTATGTTTTATAGCTATAAAAAGGGTCTAAAATTACGGGAACACTGAAAATATCTATAACGTTGATAAAGATACAGTAAAACACAACGTTTAGCAAAAAACCCGCTGTCAAAATATGAAAAAGTGAATAAAATGTACTAGAATTTCGATCTACCACATCACCTCGGTTCGTGCGTGGGTGGGGTAGAAAAATCAAAAATTTATCACTTCCCACTATCGGGGGTGGTCGAAAGTGGTACCAAACGACAGGGGAAGACTCCGGGCGTTAAATGATGGTAAGTAAATCGCAAAAACCTGTAGAATTTAGAAAAAAATTTTGATTGTTTACAAAAATTTGCTTATTTTGATGATTTTTTTATGTTTTATAGCTATAAAAAGGGTCTAAAATTACGGGAACACTGAAAATATCTATAACGTTGATAAAGATACAGTAAAACACAACGTTTAGCAAAAAACCCGCTGTCAAAATATGAAAAAGTGAATAAAATGTACTAGAATTTCGATCTACCACATCACCTCGGTTCGTGCGTGGGTGGGGTAGAAAAATCAAAAATTTATCACTTCCCACTATCGGGGGTGGTCGAAAGTGGTACCAAACGACAGGGGAAGACTCCGGGCGTTAAATGATGGTAAGTAAAACGCAAAAACCTGTAGAATTTAGAAAAAAATTTAGATTGTTTATAAAAATTTGCTTATTTTGATGATTTTTTTAAGTTTTATAGCTATAAAAAGGGTCTAAAATTACGGGAACACTGAAAATATCTATAACGTTGATAAAGATACAGTAAAACACAACGTTTAGCAAAAAACCCGCTGTCAAAATATGAAAAAGTGAATAAAATGTACTAGAATTTCGATCTACCACATCACCTCGGTTCGTGCGTGGGTGGGGTAGAAAAATCAAAAATTTATCACTTCCCACTATCGGGGGTGGTCGAAAGTGGTACCAAACGACAGGGGAAGACTCCGGGCGTTAAATGATGGTAAGTAAAACGCAAAAACCTGTAGAATTTAGAAAAAAATTTAGATTGTTTATAAAAATTTGCTTATTTTGATGATTTTTTTAAGTTTTATAGCTATAAAAAGGGTCTAAAATTACGGGAACACTGAAAATATCTATAACGTTGATAAAGATACAGTAAAACACAACGTTTAGCAAAAAACCCGCTGTCAAAATATGAAAAAGTGAATAAAATGTACTAGAATTTCGATCTACCACATCACCTCGGTTCGTGCGTGGGTGGGGTAGAAAAATCAAAAATTTATCACTTCCCACTATCGGGGGTGGTCGAAAGTGGTACCAAACGACAGGGGAAGACTCCGGGCGTTAAATGATGGTAAGTAAATCGCAAAAACCTGTAGAATTTAGAAAAAAATTTTGATTGTTTACAAAAATTTGCTTATTTTGATGATTTTTTTATGTTTTATAGCTATAAAAAGGGTCTAAAATTACGGGAACACTGAAAATATCTATAACGTTGATAAAGATACAGTAAAACACAACGTTTAGCAAAAAACCCGCTGTCAAAATATGAAAAAGTGAATAAAATGTACTAGAATTTCGATCTACCACATCACCTCGGTTCGTGCGTGGGTGGGGTAGAAAAATCAAAAATTTATCACTTCCCACTATCGGGGGTGGTCGAAAGTGGTACCAAACGACAGGGGAAGACTCCGGGCGTTAAATGATGGTAAGTAAAACGCAAAAACCTGTAGAATTTAGAAAAAAATTTAGATTGTTTATAAAAATTTGCTTATTTTGATGATTTTTTTAAGTTTTATAGCTATAAAAAGGGTCTAAAATTACGGGAACACTGAAAATATCTATAACGTTGATAAAGATACAGTAAAACACAACGTTTAGCAAAAAACCCGCTGTCAAAATATGAAAAAGTGAATAAAATGTACTAGAATTTCGATCTACCACATCACCTCGGTTCGTGCGTGGGTGGGGTAGAAAAATCAAAAATTTATCACTTCCCACTATCGGGGGTGGTCGAAAGTGGTACCAAACGACAGGGGAAGACTCCGGGCGTTAAATGATGGTAAGTAAAACGCAAAAACCTGTAGAATTTAGAAAAAAATTTAGATTGTTTATAAAAATTTGCTTATTTTGATGATTTTTTTAAGTTTTATAGCTATAAAAAGGGTCTAAAATTACGGGAACACTGAAAATATCTATAACGTTGATAAAGATACAGTAAAACACAACGTTTAGCAAAAAACCCGCTGTCAAAATATGAAAAAGTGAATAAAATGTACTAGAATTTCGATCTACCACATCACCTCGGTTCGTGCGTGGGTGGGGTAGAAAAATCAAAAATTTATCACTTCCCACTATCGGGGGTGGTCGAAAGTGGTACCAAACGACAGGGGAAGACTCCGGGCGTTAAATGATGGTAAGTAAATCGCAAAAACCTGTAGAATTTAGAAAAAAATTTTGATTGTTTACAAAAATTTGCTTATTTTGATGATTTTTTTATGTTTTATAGCTATAAAAAGGGTCTAAAATTACGGGAACACTGAAAATATCTATAACGTTGATAAAGATACAGTAAAACACAACGTTTAGCAAAAAACCCGCTGTCAAAATATGAAAAAGTGAATAAAATGTACTAGAATTTCGATCTACCACATCACCTCGGTTCGTGCGTGGGTGGGGTAGAAAAATCAAAAATTTATCACTTCCCACTATCGGGGGTGGTCGAAAGTGGTACCAAACGACAGGGGAAGACTCCGGGCGTTAAATGATGGTAAGTAAAACGCAAAAACCTGTAGAATTTAGAAAAAAATTTAGATTGTTTATAAAAATTTGCTTATTTTGATGATTTTTTTAAGTTTTATAGCTATAAAAAGGGTCTAAAATTACGGGAACACTGAAAATATCTATAACGTTGATAAAGATACAGTAAAACACAACGTTTAGCAAAAAACCCGCTGTCAAAATATGAAAAAGTGAATAAAATGTACTAGAATTTCGATCTACCACATCACCTCGGTTCGTGCGTGGGTGGGGTAGAAAAATCAAAAATTTATCACTTCCCACTATCGGGGGTGGTCGAAAGTGGTACCAAACGACAGGGGAAGACTCCGGGCGTTAAATGATGGTAAGTAAAACGCAAAAACCTGTAGAATTTAGAAAAAAATTTAGATTGTTTATAAAAATTTGCTTATTTTGATGATTTTTTTAAGTTTTATAGCTATAAAAAGGGTCTAAAATTACGGGAACACTGAAAATATCTATAACGTTGATAAAGATACAGTAAAACACAACGTTTAGCAAAAAACCCGCTGTCAAAATATGAAAAAGTGAATAAAATGTACTAGAATTTCGATCTACCACATCACCTCGGTTCGTGCGTGGGTGGGGTAGAAAAATCAAAAATTTATCACTTCCCACTATCGGGGGTGGTCGAAAGTGGTACCAAACGACAGGGGAAGACTCCGGGCGTTAAATGATGGTAAGTAAATCGCAAAAACCTGTAGAATTTAGAAAAAAATTTTGATTGTTTACAAAAATTTGCTTATTTTGATGATTTTTTTATGTTTTATAGCTATAAAAAGGGTCTAAAATTACGGGAACACTGAAAATATCTATAACGTTGATAAAGATACAGTAAAACACAACGTTTAGCAAAAAACCCGCTGTCAAAATATGAAAAAGTGAATAAAATGTACTAGAATTTCGATCTACCACATCACCTCGGTTCGTGCGTGGGTGGGGTAGAAAAATCAAAAATTTATCACTTCCCACTATCGGGGGTGGTCGAAAGTGGTACCAAACGACAGGGGAAGACTCCGGGCGTTAAATGATGGTAAGTAAATCGCAAAAACCTGTAGAATTTAGAAAAAAATTTTGATTGTTTACAAAAATTTGCTTATTTTGATGATTTTTTTATGTTTTATAGCTATAAAAAGGGTCTAAAATTACGGGAACACTGAAAATATCTATAACGTTGATAAAGATACAGTAAAACACAACGTTTAGCAAAAAACCCGCTGTCAAAATATGAAAAAGTGAATAAAATGTACTAGAATTTCGATCTACCACATCACCTCGGTTCGTGCGTGGGTGGGGTAGAAAAATCAAAAATTTATCACTTCCCACTATCGGGGGTGGTCGAAAGTGGTACCAAACGACAGGGGAAGACTCCGGGCGTTAAATGATGGTAAGTAAAACGCAAAAACCTGTAGAATTTAGAAAAAAATTTAGATTGTTTATAAAAATTTGCTTATTTTGATGATTTTTTTAAGTTTTATAGCTATAAAAAGGGTCTAAAATTACGGGAACACTGAAAATATCTATAACGTTGATAAAGATACAGTAAAACACAACGTTTAGCAAAAAACCCGCTGTCAAAATATGAAAAAGTGAATAAAATGTACTAGAATTTCGATCTACCACATCACCTCGGTTCGTGCGTGGGTGGGGTAGAAAAATCAAAAATTTATCACTTCCCACTATCGGGGGTGGTCGAAAGTGGTACCAAACGACAGGGGAAGACTCCGGGCGTTAAATGATGGTAAGTAAAACGCAAAAACCTGTAGAATTTAGAAAAAAATTTAGATTGTTTATAAAAATTTGCTTATTTTGATGATTTTTTTAAGTTTTATAGCTATAAAAAGGGTCTAAAATTACGGGAACACTGAAAATATCTATAACGTTGATAAAGATACAGTAAAACACAACGTTTAGCAAAAAACCCGCTGTCAAAATATGAAAAAGTGAATAAAATGTACTAGAATTTCGATCTACCACATCACCTCGGTTCGTGCGTGGGTGGGGTAGAAAAATCAAAAATTTATCACTTCCCACTATCGGGGGTGGTCGAAAGTGGTACCAAACGACAGGGGAAGACTCCGGGCGTTAAATGATGGTAAGTAAATCGCAAAAACCTGTAGAATTTAGAAAAAAATTTTGATTGTTTACAAAAATTTGCTTATTTTGATGATTTTTTTATGTTTTATAGCTATAAAAAGGGTCTAAAATTACGGGAACACTGAAAATATCTATAACGTTGATAAAGATACAGTAAAACACAACGTTTAGCAAAAAACCCGCTGTCAAAATATGAAAAAGTGAATAAAATGTACTAGAATTTCGATCTACCACATCACCTCGGTTCGTGCGTGGGTGGGGTAGAAAAATCAAAAATTTATCACTTCCCACTATCGGGGGTGGTCGAAAGTGGTACCAAACGACAGGGGAAGACTCCGGGCGTTAAATGATGGTAAGTAAAACGCAAAAACCTGTAGAATTTAGAAAAAAATTTAGATTGTTTATAAAAATTTGCTTATTTTGATGATTTTTTTAAGTTTTATAGCTATAAAAAGGGTCTAAAATTACGGGAACACTGAAAATATCTATAACGTTGATAAAGATACAGTAAAACACAACGTTTAGCAAAAAACCCGCTGTCAAAATATGAAAAAGTGAATAAAATGTACTAGAATTTCGATCTACCACATCACCTCGGTTCGTGCGTGGGTGGGGTAGAAAAATCAAAAATTTATCACTTCCCACTATCGGGGGTGGTCGAAAGTGGTACCAAACGACAGGGGAAGACTCCGGGCGTTAAATGATGGTAAGTAAAACGCAAAAACCTGTAGAATTTAGAAAAAAATTTAGATTGTTTATAAAAATTTGCTTATTTTGATGATTTTTTTAAGTTTTATAGCTATAAAAAGGGTCTAAAATTACGGGAACACTGAAAATATCTATAACGTTGATAAAGATACAGTAAAACACAACGTTTAGCAAAAAACCCGCTGTCAAAATATGAAAAAGTGAATAAAATGTACTAGAATTTCGATCTACCACATCACCTCGGTTCGTGCGTGGGTGGGGTAGAAAAATCAAAAATTTATCACTTCCCACTATCGGGGGTGGTCGAAAGTGGTACCAAACGACAGGGGAAGACTCCGGGCGTTAAATGATGGTAAGTAAATCGCAAAAACCTGTAGAATTTAGAAAAAAATTTTGATTGTTTACAAAAATTTGCTTATTTTGATGATTTTTTTATGTTTTATAGCTATAAAAAGGGTCTAAAATTACGGGAACACTGAAAATATCTATAACGTTGATAAAGATACAGTAAAACACAACGTTTAGCAAAAAACCCGCTGTCAAAATATGAAAAAGTGAATAAAATGTACTAGAATTTCGATCTACCACATCACCTCGGTTCGTGCGTGGGTGGGGTAGAAAAATCAAAAATTTATCACTTCCCACTATCGGGGGTGGTCGAAAGTGGTACCAAACGACAGGGGAAGACTCCGGGCGTTAAATGATGGTAAGTAAAACGCAAAAACCTGTAGAATTTAGAAAAAAATTTAGATTGTTTATAAAAATTTGCTTATTTTGATGATTTTTTTAAGTTTTATAGCTATAAAAAGGGTCTAAAATTACGGGAACACTGAAAATATCTATAACGTTGATAAAGATACAGTAAAACACAACGTTTAGCAAAAAACCCGCTGTCAAAATATGAAAAAGTGAATAAAATGTACTAGAATTTCGATCTACCACATCACCTCGGTTCGTGCGTGGGTGGGGTAGAAAAATCAAAAATTTATCACTTCCCACTATCGGGGGTGGTCGAAAGTGGTACCAAACGACAGGGGAAGACTCCGGGCGTTAAATGATGGTAAGTAAAACGCAAAAACCTGTAGAATTTAGAAAAAAATTTAGATTGTTTATAAAAATTTGCTTATTTTGATGATTTTTTTAAGTTTTATAGCTATAAAAAGGGTCTAAAATTACGGGAACACTGAAAATATCTATAACGTTGATAAAGATACAGTAAAACACAACGTTTAGCAAAAAACCCGCTGTCAAAATATGAAAAAGTGAATAAAATGTACTAGAATTTCGATCTACCACATCACCTCGGTTCGTGCGTGGGTGGGGTAGAAAAATCAAAAATTTATCACTTCCCACTATCGGGGGTGGTCGAAAGTGGTACCAAACGACAGGGGAAGACTCCGGGCGTTAAATGATGGTAAGTAAATCGCAAAAACCTGTAGAATTTAGAAAAAAATTTTGATTGTTTACAAAAATTTGCTTATTTTGATGATTTTTTTATGTTTTATAGCTATAAAAAGGGTCTAAAATTACGGGAACACTGAAAATATCTATAACGTTGATAAAGATACAGTAAAACACAACGTTTAGCAAAAAACCCGCTGTCAAAATATGAAAAAGTGAATAAAATGTACTAGAATTTCGATCTACCACATCACCTCGGTTCGTGCGTGGGTGGGGTAGAAAAATCAAAAATTTATCACTTCCCACTATCGGGGGTGGTCGAAAGTGGTACCAAACGACAGGGGAAGACTCCGGGCGTTAAATGATGGTAAGTAAAACGCAAAAACCTGTAGAATTTAGAAAAAAATTTAGATTGTTTATAAAAATTTGCTTATTTTGATGATTTTTTTAAGTTTTATAGCTATAAAAAGGGTCTAAAATTACGGGAACACTGAAAATATCTATAACGTTGATAAAGATACAGTAAAACACAACGTTTAGCAAAAAACCCGCTGTCAAAATATGAAAAAGTGAATAAAATGTACTAGAATTTCGATCTACCACATCACCTCGGTTCGTGCGTGGGTGGGGTAGAAAAATCAAAAATTTATCACTTCCCACTATCGGGGGTGGTCGAAAGTGGTACCAAACGACAGGGGAAGACTCCGGGCGTTAAATGATGGTAAGTAAAACGCAAAAACCTGTAGAATTTAGAAAAAAATTTAGATTGTTTATAAAAATTTGCTTATTTTGATGATTTTTTTAAGTTTTATAGCTATAAAAAGGGTCTAAAATTACGGGAACACTGAAAATATCTATAACGTTGATAAAGATACAGTAAAACACAACGTTTAGCAATAAACCCGCTGTCAAAATATGAAAAAGTGAATAAAATGTACTAGAATTTCGATCTACCACATCACCTCGGTTCGTGCGTGGGTGGGGTAGAAAAATCAAAAATTTATCACTTCCCACTATCGGGGGTGGTCGAAAGTGGTACCAAACGACAGGGGAAGACTCCGGGCGTTAAATGATGGTAAGTAAATCGCAAAAACCTGTAGAATTTAGAAAAAAATTTTGATTGTTTACAAAAATTTGCTTATTTTGATGATTTTTTTATGTTTTATAGCTATAAAAAGGGTCTAAAATGACGGGAACACTGAAAATATCTATAACGTTGATAAAGATACAGTAAAACACAACGTTTAGCAAAAAACCCGCTGTCAAAATATGAAAAAGTGAATAAAATGTACTAGAATTTCGATCTACCACATCACCTCGGTTCGTGCGTGGGTGGGGTAGAAAAATCAAAAATTTATCACTTCCCACTATCGGGGGTGGTCGAAAGTGGTACCAAACGACAGGGGAAGACTCCGGGCGTTAAATGATGGTAAGTAAAACGCAAAAACCTGTAGAATTTAGAAAAAAATTTAGATTGTTTATAAAAATTTGCTTATTTTGATGATTTTTTTTAAGTTTTATAGCTATAAAAAGGGTCTAAAATTACGGGAACACTGAAAATATCTATAACGTTGATAAAGAGACAGTAAAACACAACGTTTAGCAAAAAACCCGCTGTCAAAATGTGAAAAAGTATAGAAAATGTACTGAAATTTCGATCTACCACATCACCTCGGTTCGTGCGTGGGTGGGGTAGAAAAATCAAAAATTTATCACTTCCCACTATCGGGGGTGGTCGAAAGTGGTACCAAACGACAGGGGAAGACTCCGGGCGTTAAATGATGGTAAGTAAATCGCAAAAACCTGTAGAATTTAGAAAAAAATTTTGATTGTTTACAAAAATTTGCTTATTTTGATGATTTTTTTATGTTTTATAGCTATAAAAAGGGTCTAAAATTACGGGAACACTGAAAATATCTATAACGTTGATAAAGATACAGTAAAACACAACGTTTAGCAAAAAACCCGCTGTCAAAATATGAAAAAGTGAATAAAATGTACTAGAATTTCGATCTACCACATCACCTCGGTTCGTGCGTGGGTGGGGTAGAAAAATCAAAAATTTATCACTTCCCACTATCGGGGGTGGTCGAAAGTGGTACCAAACGACAGGGGAAGACTCCGGGCGTTAAATGATGGTAAGTAAAACGCAAAAACCTGTAGAATTTAGAAAAAAATTTAGATTGTTTATAAAAATTTGCTTATTTTGATGATTTTTTTAAGTTTTATAGCTATAAAAAGGGTCTAAAATTACGGGAACACTGAAAATATCTATAACGTTGATAAAGATACAGTAAAACACAACGTTTAGCAAAAAACCCGCTGTCAAAATATGAAAAAGTGAATAAAATGTACTAGAATTTCGATCTACCACATCACCTCGGTTCGTGCGTGGGTGGGGTAGAAAAATCAAAAATTTATCACTTCCCACTATCGGGGGTGGTCGAAAGTGGTACCAAACGACAGGGGAAGACTCCGGGCGTTAAATGATGGTAAGTAAAACGCAAAAACCTGTAGAATTTAGAAAAAAATTTAGATTGTTTATAAAAATTTGCTTATTTTGATGATTTTTTTAAGTTTTATAGCTATAAAAAGGGTCTAAAATTACGGGAACACTGAAAATATCTATAACGTTGATAAAGATACAGTAAAACACAACGTTTAGCAAAAAACCCGCTGTCAAAATATGAAAAAGTGAATAAAATGTACTAGAATTTCGATCTACCACATCACCTCGGTTCGTGCGTGGGTGGGGTAGAAAAATCAAAAATTTATCACTTCCCACTATCGGGGGTGGTCGAAAGTGGTACCAAACGACAGGGGAAGACTCCGGGCGTTAAATGATGGTAAGTAAATCGCAAAAACCTGTAGAATTTAGAAAAAAATTTTGATTGTTTACAAAAATTTGCTTATTTTGATGATTTTTTTATGTTTTATAGCTATAAAAAGGGTCTAAAATTACGGGAACACTGAAAATATCTATAACGTTGATAAAGATACAGTAAAACACAACGTTTAGCAAAAAACCCGCTGTCAAAATATGAAAAAGTGAATAAAATGTACTAGAATTTCGATCTACCACATCACCTCGGTTCGTGCGTGGGTGGGGTAGAAAAATCAAAAATTTATCACTTCCCACTATCGGGGGTGGTCGAAAGTGGTACCAAACGACAGGGGAAGACTCCGGGCGTTAAATGATGGTAAGTAAAACGCAAAAACCTGTAGAATTTAGAAAAAAATTTAGATTGTTTATAAAAATTTGCTTATTTTGATGATTTTTTTAAGTTTTATAGCTATAAAAAGGGTCTAAAATTACGGGAACACTGAAAATATCTATAACGTTGATAAAGATACAGTAAAACACAACGTTTAGCAAAAAACCCGCTGTCAAAATATGAAAAAGTGAATAAAATGTACTAGAATTTCGATCTACCACATCACCTCGGTTCGTGCGTGGGTGGGGTAGAAAAATCAAAAATTTATCACTTCCCACTATCGGGGGTGGTCGAAAGTGGTACCAAACGACAGGGGAAGACTCCGGGCGTTAAATGATGGTAAGTAAAACGCAAAAACCTGTAGAATTTAGAAAAAAATTTAGATTGTTTATAAAAATTTGCTTATTTTGATGATTTTTTTAAGTTTTATAGCTATAAAAAGGGTCTAAAATTACGGGAACACTGAAAATATCTATAACGTTGATAAAGATACAGTAAAACACAACGTTTAGCAAAAAACCCGCTGTCAAAATATGAAAAAGTGAATAAAATGTACTAGAATTTCGATCTACCACATCACCTCGGTTCGTGCGTGGGTGGGGTAGAAAAATCAAAAATTTATCACTTCCCACTATCGGGGGTGGTCGAAAGTGGTACCAAACGACAGGGGAAGACTCCGGGCGTTAAATGATGGTAAGTAAATCGCAAAAACCTGTAGAATTTAGAAAAAAATTTTGATTGTTTACAAAAATTTGCTTATTTTGATGATTTTTTTATGTTTTATAGCTATAAAAAGGGTCTAAAATTACGGGAACACTGAAAATATCTATAACGTTGATAAAGATACAGTAAAACACAACGTTTAGCAAAAAACCCGCTGTCAAAATATGAAAAAGTGAATAAAATGTACTAGAATTTCGATCTACCACATCACCTCGGTTCGTGCGTGGGTGGGGTAGAAAAATCAAAAATTTATCACTTCCCACTATCGGGGGTGGTCGAAAGTGGTACCAAACGACAGGGGAAGACTCCGGGCGTTAAATGATGGTAAGTAAAACGCAAAAACCTGTAGAATTTAGAAAAAAATTTAGATTGTTTATAAAAATTTGCTTATTTTGATGATTTTTTTAAGTTTTATAGCTATAAAAAGGGTCTAAAATTACGGGAACACTGAAAATATCTATAACGTTGATAAAGATACAGTAAAACACAACGTTTAGCAAAAAACCCGCTGTCAAAATATGAAAAAGTGAATAAAATGTACTAGAATTTCGATCTACCACATCACCTCGGTTCGTGCGTGGGTGGGGTAGAAAAATCAAAAATTTATCACTTCCCACTATCGGGGGTGGTCGAAAGTGGTACCAAACGACAGGGGAAGACTCCGGGCGTTAAATGATGGTAAGTAAAACGCAAAAACCTGTAGAATTTAGAAAAAAATTTAGATTGTTTATAAAAATTTGCTTATTTTGATGATTTTTTTAAGTTTTATAGCTATAAAAAGGGTCTAAAATTACGGGAACACTGAAAATATCTATAACGTTGATAAAGATACAGTAAAACACAACGTTTAGCAAAAAACCCGCTGTCAAAATATGAAAAAGTGAATAAAATGTACTAGAATTTCGATCTACCACATCACCTCGGTTCGTGCGTGGGTGGGGTAGAAAAATCAAAAATTTATCACTTCCCACTATCGGGGGTGGTCGAAAGTGGTACCAAACGACAGGGGAAGACTCCGGGCGTTAAATGATGGTAAGTAAATCGCAAAAACCTGTAGAATTTAGAAAAAAATTTTGATTGTTTACAAAAATTTGCTTATTTTGATGATTTTTTTATGTTTTATAGCTATAAAAAGGGTCTAAAATTACGGGAACACTGAAAATATCTATAACGTTGATAAAGATACAGTAAAACACAACGTTTAGCAAAAAACCCGCTGTCAAAATATGAAAAAGTGAATAAAATGTACTAGAATTTCGATCTACCACATCACCTCGGTTCGTGCGTGGGTGGGGTAGAAAAATCAAAAATTTATCACTTCCCACTATCGGGGGTGGTCGAAAGTGGTACCAAACGACAGGGGAAGACTCCGGGCGTTAAATGATGGTAAGTAAAACGCAAAAACCTGTAGAATTTAGAAAAAAATTTAGATTGTTTATAAAAATTTGCTTATTTTGATGATTTTTTTAAGTTTTATAGCTATAAAAAGGGTCTAAAATTACGGGAACACTGAAAATATCTATAACGTTGATAAAGATACAGTAAAACACAACGTTTAGCAAAAAACCCGCTGTCAAAATATGAAAAAGTGAATAAAATGTACTAGAATTTCGATCTACCACATCACCTCGGTTCGTGCGTGGGTGGGGTAGAAAAATCAAAAATTTATCACTTCCCACTATCGGGGGTGGTCGAAAGTGGTACCAAACGACAGGGGAAGACTCCGGGCGTTAAATGATGGTAAGTAAAACGCAAAAACCTGTAGAATTTAGAAAAAAATTTAGATTGTTTATAAAAATTTGCTTATTTTGATGATTTTTTTAAGTTTTATAGCTATAAAAAGGGTCTAAAATTACGGGAACACTGAAAATATCTATAACGTTGATAAAGATACAGTAAAACACAACGTTTAGCAAAAAACCCGCTGTCAAAATATGAAAAAGTGAATAAAATGTACTAGAATTTCGATCTACCACATCACCTCGGTTCGTGCGTGGGTGGGGTAGAAAAATCAAAAATTTATCACTTCCCACTATCGGGGGTGGTCGAAAGTGGTACCAAACGACAGGGGAAGACTCCGGGCGTTAAATGATGGTAAGTAAATCGCAAAAACCTGTAGAATTTAGAAAAAAATTTTGATTGTTTACAAAAATTTGCTTATTTTGATGATTTTTTTATGTTTTATAGCTATAAAAAGGGTCTAAAATGACGGGAACACTGAAAATATCTATAACGTTGATAAAGATACAGTAAAACACAACGTTTAGCAAAAAACCCGCTGTCAAAATATGAAAAAGTGAATAAAATGTACTAGAATTTCGATCTACCACATCACCTCGGTTCGTGCGTGGGTGGGGTAGAAAAATCAAAAATTTATCACTTCCCACTATCGGGGGTGGTCGAAAGTGGTACCAAACGACAGGGGAAGACTCCGGGCGTTAAATGATGGTAAGTAAAACGCAAAAACCTGTAGAATTTAGAAAAAAATTTAGATTGTTTATAAAAATTTGCTTATTTTGATGATTTTTTTTAAGTTTTATAGCTATAAAAAGGGTCTAAAATTACGGGAACACTGAAAATATCTATAACGTTGATAAAGAGACAGTAAAACACAACGTTTAGCAAAAAACCCGCTGTCAAAATGTGAAAAAGTATAGAAAATGTACTGAAATTTCGATCTACCACATCACCTCGGTTCGTGCGTGGGTGGGGTAGAAAAATCAAAAATTTATCACTTCCCACTATCGGGGGTGGTCGAAAGTGGTACCAAACGACAGGGGAAGACTCCGGGCGTTAAATGATGGTAAGTAAATCGCAAAAACCTGTAGAATTTAGAAAAAAATTTTGATTGTTTACAAAAATTTGCTTATTTTGATGATTTTTTTATGTTTTATAGCTATAAAAAGGGTCTAAAATGACGGGAACACTGAAAATATCTATAACGTTGATAAAGATACAGTAAAACACAACGTTTAGCAAAAAACCCGCTGTCAAAATATGAAAAAGTGAATAAAATGTACTAGAATTTCGATCTACCACATCACCTCGGTTCGTGCGTGGGTGGGGTAGAAAAATCAAAAATTTATCACTTCCCACTATCGGGGGTGGTCGAAAGTGGTACCAAACGACAGGGGAAGACTCCGGGCGTTAAATGATGGTAAGTAAATCGCAAAAACCTGTAGAATTTAGAAAAAAAATTTTGATTGTTTACAAAAATTTGCTTATTTTGATGATTTTTTTATGTTTTATAGCTATAAAAAGGGTCTAAAATTACGGGAACACTGAAAATATCTATAACGTTGATAAAGATACAGTAAAACACAACGTTTAGCAAAAAACCCGCTGTCAAAATATGAAAAAGTGAATAAAATGTACTAGAATTTCGATCTACCACATCACCTCGGTTCGTGCGTGGGTGGGGTAGAAAAATCAAAAATTTATCACTTCCCACTATCGGGGGTGGTCGAAAGTGGTACCAAACGACAGGGGAAGACTCCGGGCGTTAAATGATGGTAAGTAAATCGCAAAAACCTGTAGAATTTAGAAAAAAATTTTTTGGGTTAGGTTAGGTTAGGTTAGGTTAGGTTAGGTTAGGTTTTTTTTTTTTTTTTTTTTTTTTTCTTATATTGACAGATTGAGGAAAAAATCCTTCATGGACACCTGAGGGGAACACTCAGGTAGTGTTGGACTCCTACCAACTAAAAACCCCAATCTGTCATTTCTAATTTTACCCCTATCATAGATAAGGCCTTTGGTTTTTCAAATTTTATTTATATTTTCAGACTTATTTTTTTATTTTATTTAATATGTTTCTTTTAGTTACCCATTTTGGGTAAGTATAACCAAGTTCATTATTTTTACTGTATATTATTTTAATCTCTTTTTATATTGCTTATTTATATATCTATCTATATTTATCATGTAGTGTTCATTATTTACAATTATATTTATATTTTATGTTTTGTTTCTTTTTATTACAATTGTCGCAATTTTAGTGCAGTAATTTATTAATTTGCCTCTTTTGTCTCCTGCCATAATATCCGGCAGGTTTTCGGCACATATTTCTATTCCCAGCTCCTGCTCCAGCTGAAAACGCTCCCGACCAAACATTGGACACTCAAAGAGCAGGTGCGGTATGTCCTCGTCAACTGCCGGATCGCAGGCGCACGATGAGTTCTCCTTACACTTAAAACGTTTTAAGTATGAGGAGAAACCACCGTGTCCTGTCATGACCTGTGTAGTTATGCTGGTCAGATCGAAGTTTTTCACAAATCTGTAGGCCGCCTGGACATCCGGGAAAAACAACTTAGTTATGGAGGCGGTTTCGCCAGATTTATATCTCTTATCCCATTCATCAATCGTATGCAGACGGAGCATACGCTTGACGAATGAGATAGGACAGCGGTCGTAGTCCGGCTTCTTTTTGGATCGCAGAGCAGCCTCCTTCGCTAATAGATCCGCTCTCTCGTTCCCATCCAAACCAGCGTGGGCTTTGATCCAGAACAAGGAGACGCGCTTGTTCTGGAGTCTACAGCATCTTATGGCGTCTCTTGTTTCCACCGCTAGTGGATGGGTCGAGTCCGGGTTTGCGACGGTCTCTAGGGCTGCTCTGGAGTCGCTGTAGATGCCGAAGGTGGACTCTTTCATTTTCACGGCTTCCCCCGTTGCCTTCGAAAGTGCCAGCAGTTCTGCCTGATAAACCGTGCAGTATGACGGCAAAGTAAATTTGAGGGCTCTAGTTTCGACGGCACCAATCCAAATAGACAGTGCCGCGCCAACTTTGCCCTCAATCTTACTGCCGTCAGTAAAAACGCGCACCGCAAAATCGCAATGATTTTGGTACTGTTCTTGGTTTATCAGGCAGTCGTATTTTAGGGGCAGTTTGTCGGCCGGGTGCGGAGCCTCCACAAACGGTGACATTTCCTCCACCTCTCGGTCAGCTAGTACTGGCCGTGATACCCCCTTTTTGGCTTCGTATAAACGAGCCACCTCTTTTATACGAAGATCCAGTGGGAGGATCCCGGCCAGCACCAGTGCGGAATTCAGCGACACCGTTTTATACGCTTTGCACAGTTTTTGCGCAAAGCCCCGCTGAACTACGTTGATTTGTTTGCGCACTCCTAATTTGTCGGCAGCTGGCGCCCAGACACTTGCCGCATAGAGTATAATGGGCTCGACTGCCGCTGTGTATATGGTACGCAGCACTTCGGGGTTTAACCCCCAGCCAACGCGAGCCGTTCTCGCGAGCTGGCCATAAATCCCGATCGCCTTTCTGCAGGCGTTCCCGATGTGGGTGTTAAAAGTGAGTTTGTTGTCTATGGTGAGACCTAGCAGTTTCATCTGCTGAGACATTCCAACGTCGATCCCGCCCATGCTCAAACGTGGTGTATCGTACTTAAGCTTTCGCGTTACGACCATCGCGCAGGTCTTATGCGGTGCGAACTTAAGCTTATTTCGGATACCCCACGCTCGGACATGACCGAGAGCGGCATTGGCCTGTCGCTCGATGTCTCGTGCAGTCTCACCACAGAAAACCATCACGACGTCATCGGCGAACGCCTGACAGTAGTCGCCCCTGCCCTCAAGTTGTTGGAGGAGAGGATCCAGCAGAACGTTCCAAAGGATGGGCCCACCAATGGATCCTTGCACACATCCTTTGCTTGAACTTCGTTCATGCTGCTCCCCCGCGTACCTCACCGTGACTTTCCTGTCACTCAGGTAGCTGTCGATTACTCGCCTCAAATTGATCGGACAGTTTTCCTCAGCCAACCGGACTCTTATAGCCGGCCACCATGCATTGTCGAAGGCTCCCTCGATGTCAAGTGACACTAGTGTAACAATCTTTTTCAGATTTAGGTTGGCACGGATGTGCTGCATTAGTGTGTAGAGGGAGTCTTCGGTGCTCTTTTGGGGCATGAATCCGTATTGGCGAGTACTAATCCTCGGCAGAAGATGGAATTTGAGGCGAGCAACCAACATTTTCTCGTATACCTTACCCAGTACTGGCAAAAGACCAATCGGCCTGTACGATTTGGGTTCGGTATACGAGCTCTTTCCCGGCTTCCTAAGGACGACTACTGTTGCTTCCTTCCAGATCTTCGGGAAGTATCCTAATGCCATACATTTGTTCAACAAGGCTAAGAAGTAGGCAGGATCAGAATTTATGGCCCGCACGCATATGTCGGCGGTGAAACCGTCGGCTCCCGGAGCCTTTTTGGGGTTGAATGACTTTGCAGACATTTCGAGTTCGCTCAGTGTAAACGGCGGGTCATGTTTCTCATCATGGTGCCACGAGTTTACCGCTTTGGCTTGTTCTCGGATATGTTGATGGTCTGCATCGTCATTCTCCCTCCTATCCTCGGGGTAAAAGGTTTCGGCTAAAAGCCTCGCCGACTGCTTCGCATCCAGGGTCCTATCTCCATCACGCAGCGGCATGTCCTCTTCCCTTTTGGCAGACCTGGCAATAACTCGGTAGATGCCTTCCCACATCCCTTCCCTCTCCTGCTTCCCACAAAACTCCTTCCAACTCTCCGTTATTGCCAGTTGCACTTCTCTTTCATAGGTTTCTTTTTCTTTCAGGTATATGCCGACTACGTGTTCTCTTCGAACCGGTGCTGCGTTTCTGATGCGGCGTCTCTTCGTGTCCACTTGCTTCTTTAGGTCTTCGAGTTTTTTGGACCACCAGGGAAAGGTAAGTACTTCTTTTTTCTTTTTACAGGGTATGGTTTGTCTACATGTTTGAGTAATTAATTTTGTGTATTTTTCTAATGTTTGTTCTAAGGATTCTACTGTTTCAATTATTTGTAATTTTTCTAAAGTTAGACTGTTTTCTTGCATTGCCTGGCCCAATTTCACATGAAATTGGTCCCAGCATGCTTTTTTGGTGTTGTAGATCCTCGTCGTTCTTTCTATATTAATACCTTTTGATTTTTCTAAATTTAAACTAAATGAGATTCCCTGATGATCCGAGCTCGTCAGACTCTCCACCACTCTCCAGTTGTCCACCAGGTTTAGAACGTCTATCGTACAGGCCGTGACGTCTACGTGGCTGCAGTATCTTCTGCCACCTCTTATGACATCGAATGTCGGGATGTTTCCAGTATTGAGGACATGCAGACCCATCTCGTCCAAGGCTCCGCACATTTCCTCCCCTCTCGAGTTTTCCTGGCTACTACCCCACCAGGTGGACTTGGCGTTCGTGTCGCCTCCAAGGACTAACCTGCCGGGTCCCTTACTTTGATGGATAGCTTTCAAGCGTGCAAGGTACGGCTCCAGGGGTACATCCGGCTCAAAGTAGTAGGAGACAAGTGTGATCTCCCAGGCTCTGGTTCGGATCCCCACCACAACGATGTTGTTCGTGGTGAGTTCCGGGTACTGTAAGACGTCTAGGTCGTGGTCAAAGACAGCTATCGCTGCCTTGACAGTACCCCCCCCTACATCAGAGCTCTGGAAGATTCTAACACCCCGGTGGCTCCTCATGCTTTTCGCGGCACCCACGTACGGCTCCTGGAGCAACGCTACTGCCGTCTTGCGCTTTACGGCTTCCAACAAAAGTTCGTCGGTTGCCAACTTGCTCCTCTGCAGGTTAGCCTGGAGGATTTTATACTGGGGGGAAACAGTTGCGGTGCCCTTAGCAGTAGGCTACCGACAGGCGGGCCAGTGCATCTCGCTTCCTCCGGATGGGACAGTCATTGCTGAAGGCATTATGTTGCTTGTGCTCCAACTTGGCTCTGACACAGTTCGTGCAGGCGGGAGCCTCTCCGATCAGTCGAACGGGGCACTCGGTTGCCATGTGTGGATCACCGCAATGGCTGCAAAGGTCGGCTGACTCTTTGCAGAACCGCCGACCATGCCCGTATCCCAAACATCGGGTACACTGTACTAAAGGCGATTGATCCATCACATGGACTGCCTGTAGGTCGATCCTTATCTTTTGGTGGTCGATGGAGCGTCTCCAGATCGTAGGCGACACACTTAGGACGATGTGACCACAACAGGGGTTTCGTGCCCTCTTTCGGTACTTGACCGAGATTCTGTTTTCGCCGTCGTCGAGGCCGCAAAAGACATCCCTATTCTGGTTCCTGAAGGCCTTGATGATTTCATCATCACTGTGTACAATGAGCACGTCCTTCAGGACCAGAAGCGGGTCCTTGTTTTTTACTTCCTCGACGACGAGGTGTTCTCCAGCCTTCTCTAGTCGTTCTTTGACCTTCTGCCTGTCCTCTTGTGTTCTGCAGCCCATTATAATTTTTCGGTCTTTTCCTTTTCTCACTTTTTCGACCTGTATCCACCCTTCCTTAGCGTCTACGGTCTTTCGCACCCTCTCAAGTATTTCCTCACCTGTCTCTTCCTCTCGCGTTGAGGAGACAACTACCGAGTGCAGGGCTGTCTGCATTTTGGGCGTTGGCCCTATACAGCCCGCCGCAACTACACTCGCGTAAGTTGTTTTCTCAAGCGTTTCCTTTTGACTTTCTATCATCTCCTTTAGCTGTTCGATCCTTTTTCCATTTTCAGCAAGAAGCCTCGTGTTGGCCTCAATTGCTTCTATGATGTGGCTGTCGTCTCTGGTCTTTTCAACAGCCTTTTGAACGACCAGCGTCTCTACTGTGGTATTTTGTTTCCGCTTAGCTCCGTTTCCTCCCCGCTCCTTTGTCAGCTCTAACTCGGAGTCTTTGACAAATTGAAAAAGTTTGTCAATGGAACTGGTAACCTCCAGCTTTATATCGGTCTTTAGGTTGCGGGAGTTCGAGAGATGGAGCTTGGCCTTATGACATTCCACTCTCGCTTCGTCTACTCTGGTCTTCTTCTTTGGTGGTGGGTTTACCATCACCGTCAACACCTTCTGCGTCGGTGCTTTGTCTGTTTGTGAGGGTGGTGCCGGATTTGAGTTGGGTATGGAGGGTGCTACACCAGTTGAACCAGCAACTGGTGAGGTCACTTTGGGGCTCACGCTCGGTCTGCCAGTTTCCCATGCCCCAATGCTACGCCTAACTTTGGAGGTGGGATTTACCGGGTCATCCTCTTTCGGAGACTGGGAGGTCGCGTCAGTGGTCTTCTTGGCTGGTGTTCTATAGCCGAACATTTTGTCTATAGATAGGGGACGTCAAAATAGTAAAAACAAGTAAATTTGTAAAAGTTGTAAAAGTGTATAAAAGAGTGTATATTGATAAAATAGGTATATAAGTTGTAAAAACTTAGGTCACAGTACGCATTTTTCCTCAATAAAGGATAGTCATATATAGTTAATAGGTTAAAATAAGTATAGTAGCTTAATAATAGGTGTAACTTAGAACTATTGATAAATAAACAAAGTAATCTTTGTTTTCATCAGTTTTCCCACTTACAGGTATCAATGGGATCCTGCTCGTCGTGTCTATTCGATGAAATAGACTCTAATAAAGCGTCCAGTTAACCTTAATAATATTCAAATGTGTAAAAATCAAAAATTTATCACTTCCCACAATCGGGGGTGGTCGAAAGTGGTACCAAACGACAGGGGAAGACTCCGGGCGTTAAATGATGGTAAGTAAAACGCAAAAACCTGTAGAATTTAGAAAAAAATTTTGATTGTTTATAAAAATTTGCTTATTTTGATGATTTTTTTATGTTTTATAGCTATAAAAAGGTCTAAAATTACGGGAACACTGAAAATATCTATAACGTTGATAAAGAGACAGTAAAACACAACGTTTAGCAAAAAACCCGCTGTCAAAATATGAAAAAGTATAGAAAATGTACTGAAATTTCGATCTACCACATCACCTCGGTTCGTGCGTGGGTGGGGTAGAAAAATCAAAAATTTATCACTTCCCACTATCGGGGGTGGTCGAAAGTGGTACCAAACGACAGGGGAAGACTCCGGGCGTTAAATGATGGTAAGTAAAACGCAAAAACCTGTAGAATTTAGAAAAAAATTTTGATTGTTTATAAAAATTTGCTTATTTTGATGATTTTTTTATGTTTTATAGCTATAAAAAGGTCTAAAATTACGGGAACACTGAAAATATCTATAACGTTGATAAAGAGACAGTAAAACACAACGTTTAGCAAAAAACCCGCTGTCAAAATATGAAAAAGTATAGAAAATGTACTGAAATTTCGATCTACCACATCACCTCGGTTCGTGCGTGGGTGGGGTAGAAAAATCAAAAATTTATCACTTCCCACTATCGGGGGTGGTCGAAAGTGGTACCAAACGACAGGGGAAGACTCCGGGCGTTAAATGATGGTAAGTAAAACGCAAAAACCTGTAGAATTTAGAAAAAAATTTTGATTGTTTATAAAAATTTGCTTATTTTGATGATTTTTTTATGTTTTATAGCTATAAAAAGGTCTAAAATGACGGGAACACTGAAAATATCTATAACGTTGATAAAGAGACAGTAAAACACAACGTTTAGCAAAAAACCCGCTGTCAAAATATGAAAAAGTATAGAAAATGTACTGAAATTTCGATCTACCACATCACCTCGGTTCGTGCGTGGGTGGGGTAGAAAAATCAAAAATTTATCACTTCCCACTATCGGGGGTGGTCGAAAGTGGTACCAAACGACAGGGGAAGACTCCGGGCGTTAAATGATGGTAAGTAAAACGCAAAAACCTGTAGAATTTAGAAAAAAATTTTGATTGTTTATAAAAATTTGCTTATTTTGATGATTTTTTTATGTTTTATAGCTATAAAAAGGTCTAAAATTACGGGAACACTGAAAATATCTATAACGTTGATAAAGAGACAGTAAAACACAACGTTTAGCAAAAAACCCGCTGTCAAAATATGAAAAAGTATAGAAAATGTACTGAAATTTCGATCTACCACATCACCTCGGTTCGTGCGTGGGTGGGGTAGAAAAATCAAAAATTTATCACTTCCCACTATCGGGGGTGGTCGAAAGTGGTACCAAACGACAGGGGAAGACTCCGGGCGTTAAATGATGGTAAGTAAAACGCAAAAACCTGTAGAATTTAGAAAAAAATTTTGATTGTTTATAAAAATTTGCTTATTTTGATGATTTTTTTATGTTTTATAGCTATAAAAAGGTCTAAAATGACGGGAACACTGAAAATATCTATAACGTTGATAAAGAGACAGTAAAACACAACGTTTAGCAAAAAACCCGCTGTCAAAATATGAAAAAGTATAGAAAATGTACTGAAATTTCGATCTACCACATCACCTCGGTTCGTGCGTGGGTGGGGTAGAAAAATCAAAAATTTATCACTTCCCACTATCGGGGGTGGTCGAAAGTGGTACCAAACGACAGGGGAAGACTCCGGGCGTTAAATGATGGTAAGTAAAACGCAAAAACCTGTAGAATTTAGAAAAAAATTTTGATTGTTTATAAAAATTTGCTTATTTTGATGATTTTTTTATGTTTTATAGCTATAAAAAGGTCTAAAATTACGGGAACACTGAAAATATCTATAACGTTGATAAAGAGACAGTAAAACACAACGTTTAGCAAAAAACCCGCTGTCAAAATATGAAAAAGTATAGAAAATGTACTGAAATTTCGATCTACCACATCACCTCGGTTCGTGCGTGGGTGGGGTAGAAAAATCAAAAATTTATCACTTCCCACTATCGGGGGTGGTCGAAAGTGGTACCAAACGACAGGGGAAGACTCCGGGCGTTAAATGATGGTAAGTAAAACGCAAAAACCTGTAGAATTTAGAAAAAAATTTTGATTGTTTATAAAAATTTGCTTATTTTGATGATTTTTTTATGTTTTATAGCTATAAAAAGGTCTAAAATTACGGGAACACTGAAAATATCTATAACGTTGATAAAGAGACAGTAAAACACAACGTTTAGCAAAAAACCCGCTGTCAAAATATGAAAAAGTATAGAAAATGTACTGAAATTTCGATCTACCACATCACCTCGGTTCGTGCGTGGGTGGGGTAGAAAAATCAAAAATTTATCACTTCCCACTATCGGGGGTGGTCGAAAGTGGTACCAAACGACAGGGGAAGACTCCGGGCGTTAAATGATGGTAAGTAAAACGCAAAAACCTGTAGAATTTAGAAAAAAATTTTGATTGTTTATAAAAATTTGCTTATTTTGATGATTTTTTTATGTTTTATAGCTATAAAAAGGTCTAAAATTACGGGAACACTGAAAATATCTATAACGTTGATAAAGAGACAGTAAAACACAACGTTTAGCAAAAAACCCGCTGTCAAAATATGAAAAAGTATAGAAAATGTACTGAAATTTCGATCTACCACATCACCTCGGTTCGTGCGTGGGTGGGGTAGAAAAATCAAAAATTTATCACTTCCCACTATCGGGGGTGGTCGAAAGTGGTACCAAACGACAGGGGAAGACTCCGGGCGTTAAATGATGGTAAGTAAAACGCAAAAACCTGTAGAATTTAGAAAAAAATTTTGATTGTTTATAAAAATTTGCTTATTTTGATGATTTTTTTATGTTTTATAGCTATAAAAAGGTCTAAAATTACGGGAACACTGAAAATATCTATAACGTTGATAAAGAGACAGTAAAACACAACGTTTAGCAAAAAACCCGCTGTCAAAATATGAAAAAGTATAGAAAATGTACTGAAATTTCGATCTACCACATCACCTCGGTTCGTGCGTGGGTGGGGTAGAAAAATCAAAAATTTATCACTTCCCACTATCGGGGGTGGTCGAAAGTGGTACCAAACGACAGGGGAAGACTCCGGGCGTTAAATGATGGTAAGTAAAACGCAAAAACCTGTAGAATTTAGAAAAAAATTTTGATTGTTTATAAAAATTTGCTTATTTTGATGATTTTTTTATGTTTTATAGCTATAAAAAGGTCTAAAATTACGGGAACACTGAAAATATCTATAACGTTGATAAAGAGACAGTAAAACACAACGTTTAGCAAAAAACCCGCTGTCAAAATATGAAAAAGTATAGAAAATGTACTGAAATTTCGATCTACCACATCACCTCGGTTCGTGCGTGGGTGGGGTAGAAAAATCAAAAATTTATCACTTCCCACTATCGGGGGTGGTCGAAAGTGGTACCAAACGACAGGGGAAGACTCCGGGCGTTAAATGATGGTAAGTAAAACGCAAAAACCTGTAGAATTTAGAAAAAAATTTTGATTGTTTATAAAAATTTGCTTATTTTGATGATTTTTTTATGTTTTATAGCTATAAAAAGGTCTAAAATTACGGGAACACTGAAAATATCTATAACGTTGATAAAGAGACAGTAAAACACAACGTTTAGCAAAAAACCCGCTGTCAAAATATGAAAAAGTATAGAAAATGTACTGAAATTTCGATCTACCACATCACCTCGGTTCGTGCGTGGGTGGGGTAGAAAAATCAAAAATTTATCACTTCCCACTATCGGGGGTGGTCGAAAGTGGTACCAAACGACAGGGGAAGACTCCGGGCGTTAAATGATGGTAAGTAAAACGCAAAAACCTGTAGAATTTAGAAAAAAATTTTGATTGTTTATAAAAATTTGCTTATTTTGATGATTTTTTTATGTTTTATAGCTATAAAAAGGTCTAAAATTACGGGAACACTGAAAATATCTATAACGTTGATAAAGAGACAGTAAAACACAACGTTTAGCAAAAAACCCGCTGTCAAAATATGAAAAAGTATAGAAAATGTACTGAAATTTCGATCTACCACATCACCTCGGTTCGTGCGTGGGTGGGGTAGAAAAATCAAAAATTTATCACTTCCCACTATCGGGGGTGGTCGAAAGTGGTACCAAACGACAGGG
>OY776106.1:21683756-21711256 GCA_963675205.1 Catocala nupta
ATTTATGATCCATGTAGTCTTACCGCACCCTGGAACTCCGTTTACCCATGTGATCTTGGGCACTTCCCATTTTTCCGGAGGATCGCTTTCGGACAGCCTTTGTGCTCTTTCGAGTATGGCGTCCTCGAGCCATATTTTCGTGTCCTGGGTTGTGACAACTATGGGGTCATTCTCTGGGGTTTGGTAGACTATGTGTCCTGAGCGCCTAGTCTCTTCTTTGTCCAGGGGGATGATTCCTGCATTGGCACTGTACGCTGCCATGTGTTCCGTCATCTTCTTCCCTTTTATGACCTTAGAGGAGTCATTATCATATATGGTGGCTTCCGCTTCCTCGAGTCTTACTTTTAGCAGGCCTTCTTGTTGATATTTGAAGGCCTTCAAGATGTTGCTACACTTTGTGATGTTGGTGGCTTTGGTAGCTCGTAAGATGGCAGTGTATTCGAGAAATGCGTTAGCCACGTGGTCTCGTGATGTGACTACCTGTCTGAGACTTGGCGCGGCGACTTGTCCCATGTCTGCTTTGGTTCTTCGAGTGGTCGCTGTGGTCGTGTTTTTTATCATTTTGGCTTCATTTCCGGCTCTCGAGGTTGTCGGTGTAGGGCTCAGTGCCAGGTGTTGTGGCGTCTTTTTCCTACATAACAACGAGCTGATGGTGTTAACTAATGGCGAAATAATTGTAGATTTTATTGATGTTTGGGTGTTTCGGGTCCTTTCTTCTGCCAATTTTTTCTGCAACTTTTCTGAACCGCTAAGGGGGGTGGCATTTGTGTTTTGTGGTAGTGTCGACGAGAGGTGAGTCGGTGGTGTAGGTGGTTTGAGTGGTCTGAGGAAGCTAAGATCTTGGTTTCTTCCTTCGTAGACCACTATCTCATGTTGCTCGGATGCCTTAATGCATCCTATGAAGTCTATGATCTCACCTTTTTCAAAGTCGGCCGACATTGCGTCCACGCTGATGATTCTCGGTATGGTGTTATTATCCTTACTTGCCTCTGATAATTTCAGGAGTAGGGAGCTTGCTCGAGTGAACGGGGACTCGTTGGCGTTCCAATCTAGAAGAATAATCGTCTTGTTTTTGTTACGTACAAGACGACTCTTTTGTCCTGCTACTTCCAGTTCACTGAGCTCCTCATACCTTTTCCGTTTGATGGTGGTGCGGGTGGTGCTTCCTTTCATTATCAGGGCTACTCCTGGTGATATTGCCACTCTCTTGTGTCCAGTTGCATTGCAGAATCCTATCCCTAGCCGTTCGTAGTTAGTGTTCATAAACAGGACCACGTTTCTGGTTCTTAAACCCGGAGCTCCTCGCTCTCCACTTTTCAGAAGTTCAAATTCTGATGAGTGGTGGATGGTGGGTTTGGTGGGTTTGAGTGGTCCTTGGCTGATGGTGGGTGGGATGGCTGCTGTGGAAAATTGGTCCTGAATCGGGAGGATGATGGTGTTGTTTCCTGTGCTGTGTCTGTTGGTTGCGGTCTTAAAGATTTTTTCCAGATAATTGAGGGTCTTCGCTCTTGTTTCTACGTTTTCTAGCAGCGCTGGCAAGTTGGTCTCTGACAGCTTGATGTTTAGCTCGTTTTCAAGATCGTTGCGGTGGGCTAGAAAACGAGGACAGTCTAAGATGTTGTGTAGAGACGTCTCTGGCATTTTGTCATCACACTCGCAGCCTGGGCTAGATATGAGTTTGAACCGATGTAGGTATTCGGCTATTCCTCCATGTCCTGTTAGCGCTTGCACCTGCAGTGGTGTCAATTTAGTCCCTCTCACAATACGGTATGCGGTGTTGACCTGGGGGAGGAACTTCCTGGTGACGTTTCCGGTGCTGGAGGTCTCATATCTATCCTGCCATTTTTTGATGCTCTCCTCTCGGATCATCCTTTTAGCGAATGACAGGGGGACTTTGTCGTAGTCCAGCCTTGGTGTTGGTGTTAGTGCTGCGAGTTTTGCGAGCTCATCTGCACGCTCGTTTCCGATGGTTCCTGCGTGAGCTCTGAGCCAGAAGAGTCTTACTTTTCTGCCTTGCTTTATTATCATGTTTATGCTCTGTTTTATGTGTTGTGACAGGGCTGTGGTTTGTCGAGGGCTCTTCAGCAGCTCAAGCGATGATCTTGAGTCGCTTAAGATGTTCAAGATAGGTTCGCTGCTGATGCTCGCCATTTCCACTGCCATGTGTAACGCATACATTTCTGCTTGGAACACAGAACAATGATTGTCTAGACTAAAGGTTTTTGATGTTGTTTCCTTACCTCCTTCCCACCACGTAAGGGCAGCTCCGGTATTTCCCTCAATCTTGCTGCCGTCTGTGTATATTTGAGGGCCGATGATGTGGTGAGATTCTATGGTTTCGGGATCCATGTCTTCCAGGAGCTCGAACTCGGTTGTTGTGAGTTCGGAAGGGTGAGGTTGCTGCAGGTAGCTCACCTTTTTCTCCAGATGTTTCCCTGGGGGGAGGTAGTCTAGACTTATGCCCTTTTTGATCTTGTAGAGGCTTGCTGTTTCCTGGATCCTTAGATCAATCGGTAGCAAGCCTGAAAGGGCCAAGGCTGATGTTAATGATACTGTCCTATAACCTTTGCAGATTTTTAAGGCGAACCCTCTTTGGGTCGAGTTGAGGATGTCTTGTACAGTGTTTAGTTCCGTGGCTGGAGCCCAAACACTGGAGGCGTACATGATGATTGGCTCTATGACCGCCGTGTAGATGGTGCGTGCTATTTCTCCGTTCAGTCCCCAAGTCACCTTTGCTGCGCATGCAAGCTGCTTGTAGATATCTGCTGCTTTCTTGCATGTTGCGTAAACGTGTGTTGTGAAGGTGAGTGGGCGGTTGATGATGAGGCCCAGGAGCTTTATTTCTTCTACAAGATTTATCCGGTTGTCAGACATGTAGATCGCAGGGGGTTCATATTTCAACTTCTTGGTCAAGACCATAGCACTGGTCTTGTGTGCTGCGAAGTGAAGTTTATTATTCTTCCCCCATTCTACTACAGTCTGCAACGTCTTGTTTGCTATCTGCTCCAGGGCGGTTACCGTGTGTTCGGAGAAAAGTAGAACTACGTCGTCGGCGAAAGCTTGACAGTTTATTCCATTGCCAGTGAGGTCTTGTAACAAGGAGTCGAGGATGATGTTCCAAAAGGTGGGGCCTCCTATGGAGCCTTGTACGCACCCTTTGGAGGTTCTCTTTTCACTTGTTGTTCTGGCGTAGTTTACGACGATGCTGCGGTCTTCGAGGTATGAGCCTACCATATTGTAGAGGTTCTTGGGACACATTTTCTGGTGCAGTTGGTGTTTGAGGGCTGGCCACCATGCATTGTCGAACGCCCCCTCGATATCCAGTGAAACTAGGAGTACTATCTTCTTGGCGCGAATTTCCTCTCTCATTTGGTTCACCAGATTATAAAGGGCGTCCTCTGTGCCGCGTTGGGGCATAAAGCCGTACTGCTTGGAGTTCAGGGTTGGAAATATGTGCCATTGGATTCTCCCTATCATCAGTTTCTCCACTATCTTTCCGATGACTGACAGGAGGCCAATGGGCCTGTACGATTTGGGGTGAGTATAGTCTTCTTTGCCGGGTTTTCTTAGGATGACGACATAGGCTGCTTTCCATGCTCTGGGGAAGTATGCTAGCTTAAGGCAGGCGTTTGCTAGTGCCATGAATACTTCCCTGTCGCAGGTGATGGCTTGGGTGGCGATGTCCGAAGTTATGCCATCTAGGCCTGGTGCTTTCTTTGGATTTAGTGTTTGAAGCACTAAATCCAGCTCCCCTTGTGTGAAGGGAGGGTCGTCGTCTTTCAGTTGTCCCGGTCGACTCTCTTCCGCCATTTTTCGGATCTGAGTGTGATATGGGGTGTCGGTGTCTAAGGTGTCTTCTGGGTAAAAGGTTGCTGCCAGGAGGTCCGCCGAGTTTTGCGGGCATAGAGTGTTCCCGCTGTTGTCCCGGAGGAGGGTGTCTTCTTGTCTCCTGGTCGTTTTTCTAAGTACCCTATAGATGCCGTCCCACATGCTCTCTTTTTCCTGGATCGTGCAGAACTCCTTCCAGCTTCGTGTTTGGGCCTCTGTTGCTTGCTGGGTGTACGCAAGCTTTGCCTCTAAGTAATCGTTAATGACGCTTTGCCTTCTGACGAGTGCCGCGTTGTGGATACGTCTCTTCTTTCTGAGAACTTCTCGTTTGAGTTGTCCTAGAGACGGCGTCCACCACGGGGGCGTTGGTTTGCCTTTGTAGGATCCTATCCTTGGGATTGTGTGTTCACATGTTTCCGTGATGATGTTAATGTAGGATCCTACTATGGACTCTAATTCTGTTGTTGTTGTTAGTTCCTTGATTCTAGCAGGAGTGATGTTGTTCGCCGCCAGGGTTGATGTGAAGAGTGGTTTGAAGTCCATCCACTTTGCCTTCCTGGTGTTGTACACCCGTGTTGTTTGAGGCTTCAAGGGTTGAAGAGCTCCTTCAACACGTAGTGTAAAGGTGATGGCGTTGTGATCCGAGGTCGTCAGGTGTTTGTTGACTGACCACTCTTCTATCCTTCCTAACAGCGTTGAACTGCAGGCCGTTACGTCGACGATGCTAGAATACAGCCTGCCTCTCCTGTAGGTTTCGAAGGTTGGTGTGTCTCCGGTGTTGAGGATTTGTAGGTCCATCTCGTCAATGAAGGCACTGTAGGTTGCGCCCCTTTGGTCTTCTTTGGAGCTTCCCCACCAGTGACTCCAGGCATTTACGTCACCTGCCACTATGGTGTTTGTTGTTGACATCCTTATTATTTGGTGTTTAACTCGACGCAAATTTTGCTCAATGTCTTGGTCCCCCTCGAAGTAGACCGATATCAGTCCAAGCTTTAGTCCTCCTGCTTGTACCACGACCGCTGCTTCCGTTTCCGTTACCAGTTGCGGATCGTGGATTGTTTCCAGCAGGTTGCCAAAGATGATGATGGCTGCTTTGTTGGGTTTTTGGCGGTTTAGGGTACATTGGATGACAGATGTGCCCTGGTGTTGCTTGATTACTCCGCTCTTCCCAGTGTATGGTTCTTGCACCAGGGCGATGTGGATGCCCTGGTGCGCCGCCGCCTGGAGTAATTCCGCCGTTGCCAACTTGGACCTCTGGAGGTTTGCTTGAACGATTTTCAACCTTCTTGTTGAAGTTGGAGGGGGTATTGAGCTGTTGTTCGTTGGGAGGACTTTAGCAGAGGTAGCTGATCTTTGTGCGGGCTATAGCATCCCACTTTTGTCTTTCCGCACAGACACCACTGAAGGCGTTGTGGTCAGTGTCTATCTGGTGCGGGTGTCCTGGTGGTCTTGGGATTTTTAGACAGTTGATACATGCTGGGGGCTTTCCTTCTAATCTTAGTGGACATTTTTCCCAAGTGTGGGGCTTTCCGCAGTGGCTGCATCTGCCTTCCTTTTCTTGGCAGAGAGCCTTAGTGTGACCGAAGCCCAGACACTTTGTGCACTGCACTAGGGGGGAGTGGTCCGCTACTGGTCTTCTCTGTAGGTCTATGTATAGCTTTCCAGCCTCCAACATGTTTTTATGTATTTGTGGGGATACCTCTAGTACCGGGTGGCACTCGAGGTTGTTCCTAGCCCGTTTTCTATAGCGGACTCTTATAGTCCGCTCCTTTGCCTCGACGCCGGTGAGCACCTGCTGGTTTTGTGCCAAGATGTGCTCCACTATTTCTGCGTCGGTGTGGTACGCCAGCACGTCCTTTATGATGACTAATGGATTATTGCTGCGTGCTGCCTCTGCTCTTAAATTTTTGTTGTTTTTTAATTTGTTGGCGATTAGTGTTATGTCTTCTTTGGTGTTACAAGAAAGGATGACTTTTTGGTTTTTTACTTTCTTTAGTCGGTCGACTCTGGCTCCTGAGTTTTTGGGGTCGATTGCCTCGCGTAATATTTTGATTATGTTGTCCCCAGTCTTGGTCTTGTCGCCTGAGGATATGATGAGTGTATGATTTGGCCTCCTTATCGGTTGTGGTGGAGGCTTTTTCGCTGCTGCCTGGGCGTAAGTAGTAGTGCCACCGGTTTGCGCTTTTATCATGTCGACCAAGGCCATCTCTGTCCCTAAGCTCATCGTCGTCGGTTGCGGTGTCTCCTTCTGTTGTTCCCGTATGGTTCTCAGTTCTGAGGACACCGCTTTGAGCCTCTCCGTGATGGGCTGGAGCTGCTCTCCGATTTCGACTTTTGATGTTTTTTGGGGTGCAGATTGAGCCGACTTTAGGAAGGTTGTTAATTGCTCTATTTTTGAGTTGAGCCCTGTCAGTTCTTTTTCGACCTTTGTCGAGGGGCCCTCATGTTGTGACAGGGCTTGTGTGGTCTCTTGGTGTTTGGTATTTATGTCTGTTTTTATGTTTTGTGTTTGGGACTCGATCTTGTTTAGTCCCTGTCTAAGTTCATCCAGTCTTGTTTGTATAGTCCTTGTTTCCTTTGTTATTGTAGTCATTTTTCCATCTATAATTTTTAGTTGTTGTGAGTTTGCATCATCACCTCTTTTGCCTATCACCTCTTTGATGTTGGTTATTGTGGGGAGTAACTTTTCGCTGTCCCTGGAGATTTCTTTTATTAGGCGGTGTGGCTCCTGGGTTTCAAATTCGAGCCACTTTCTAATGTCTCGGATCTCCTGAAGGGAGGCCGAGACTTGCTCACGGGTCTTGATGAGCTCCTCCGTGAGAGCCATCACCTGTTTGTTATGTGCCCTCTCTGTCCTGACAAGCTCTTGGGCGTGGCGGGATCTCTCCTTCTCCAGGTTTTGTTTGTGGCGGGACCTGGAGTCTGAGAGGGAAAGCACCGTCTCGTACATTGACTGGAGGCAGTCGAGTGCAGTTAGTTTGCACTCTTTTTTCATGTTTCCCGCCGCTTCTAGTGCCTCTTTGCCCTTGAGCAGTAAGGTGTTTGCTGCCTTTGTAGCCAGGTCCATTTCCACGCCTTTTCCTCTGCTGGTGGTGAAGAGGAGGCTGGGCCTTCCGACGCGCAGTCGCGAGATGTCCGAGCACACAGATTCCTGCGCGGACACGACTGAAGCGGCGTCGTCTTCTGAGTAGGTAGGACCTGGTTGTTGAGCTTCCTGTGTCCAGTCAAGCACTTTTTGAAGTGATTGTTGAGAGGTTGGTGGTTGTGGTTCTGATATTTGGGATGTAGTGGCGGGTGAGGCTGTTTGCCCAGAGTTGGTTGGTTCAGCTGTTTGATTGGTGGTTATTGATGCGCCAGTTTGTTTGAGGGTGCTGGATGCTTTTGTGAGCACCTTTTCTCTCAGCGATCGTGTTCTTGTTAGCGATCCTGTTTGGGACTCTGTGAGTTTGTTATTGTCCTTTGGGATTGTTTTTGAGGTTTGTTTACTTGATTGAGACATGTTGATAGTTGTTTGTGATGTTGTTTGTTGAGTATGCAGGCCTTCTTGATTGTTGATATTGATGCTGTATTTAGTTTTATGTTGGTGGACAATTTTAGGGGGTTTTCTCCTTTCCGTTGGTTGTTGACGCGAGATTTGAGAAATCGGTTGGAGCCAAAAGATGGGGCTGCTCTTTCCGAATCTAACAAGCCCAAACTCGATGGGTCTAGGTCGCTTGGTTACGGAGATATTTCCCGGGGGGGTGAAGTAGTCCCGAGGGGGAGGGGGTTAGGGGTCAAGTGGGGGTCAAGTGGGGGTCAAGTGGGGGTCAAGTGGGGTCAAGTGGGGGTCAAGTGGGGTCAAGTGGGGTCAAGTGGGGGTCAAGTGGGGGTCAAGTGGGGGTCAAGTGGGGTCAAGTGGGGTCAAGTGGGGGTCAAGTGGGGTCAAGTGGGGTAAAGGGGGCCAAGTGGTAGTCTAGTGGGGGTCAATGGGGTCAAGTGGGGTCAGACGGGGTCAAGAGGGTGGGGGGGCAAGAGATAAGGGGTCTGTTGGGGTATTTGGGAAGGTCTCGGTGTCCCGATTTCAATGAGCCCAAACAGTGGGGGGTAGAAGGTGGTGGATCAGGGGTTCCCTCGAGAGGTACCTGGTGACGGTCAGCTTCAGCTTCAGGTTGTCTGATCTTCAGTCGACGGGGTCCTGGGGGCGGCTTCGGAGTCTTCACGTCGGGCTGCCTTGTATCTGTCGTCACTCGCCTCGTGTTGAGGTGTAGTACTTAACCTAAGTTTCGGTACTTAACCTCTTAGTAGCACGTGGTGGTAGCAACGTGGTTTCGGAAGTGTATAGATCTTAGTAACTTCCTGGATCTCTGACAGATTTTTATGTTGGAGGTGTCTCCGGACGTGGAATTTTATCCCCCAACTGATGGTGATAGGGTTATTATAAAATTTCTAACCTGTGCGGAGCTATCCTGTGCTGAAGTCTGGAGTTAATAACTTCTACCCCTGGTGCTGGATTGGTCTGCCCACATAAATCCTGGTGATTTGGACACTTAACTTCACTTCACCAAATTTTTAGACCGATTGAATAACTTTTTACCACTTTTTTTGAATTTTTGTTGTAGAGCTCTATTTCAACGATGTATATCTGGACGATATAAAATGCATACTGGGTTAGGTTAGGTTAGGTTAGGTTAGGTTAGGTTAGGTTAGGTTAGGTTAGGTTAGGTTAGGTTAGGTTAGGTTAGGTTAGGTTAGGTTAGGTTAGGTTAGGTTAGGTTAGGTTAGGTTAGGTTAGGTTAGGTTAGGTTAGGTTAGGTTAGGTTAGGTTAGGTTAGGTTAGGTTAGGTTAGGTTAGGTTAGGTTAGGTTAGGTTAGGTTAGGTTAGGTTAGGTTAGGTTAGGTTAGGTTAGGTTAGGTTAGGTTAGGTTAGGTTAGGTTAGGTTAGGTTTTTTTTTTTAGAATTCCACCCAGGGGTAAAACCGCCCTGGGGGGGAGTTTATTGCGACGTAATGCGCTAATTCTGCTATTTGATACAGAAAACAAAAGTAAGTAATACAATATTATATAAAAAAAAAATTCTCATGGTGAGTCTTATAGTTAACATACATAAGTGATGTTTACATATAAAAAGAAAATATTTGTCGCAACAAAGTTACAATGACAACGATGAGTTGTGTGTGTGTGGGTGTTGTGTTTGTTAGTAAGTGATGTGCATTTGAGTAGTTATTGTGAATATGTTATGTGTTGTTGAGTTTTTTAAGTGTATTAACAATGAGAGTGAGGTGTGTCATGAAAGTGTCGGTGGTGGAATTATTGGTGATTATTTCTTCGAGGTTGTACGGATCTATTTGTATATTGTGGCAGAGTTGTTCGTGTTGGAAGCGGGTGCGTGTGTATTGTGGGCATTGTGTCAAGAGGTGTTTAAAAGATTGTGGTGTTGTGTCATCACAGAAGCATGTGTCGTTGTTTGTAATGTGGAAGCGGTGTAGGTACGTTTTGTGGTAACCGTGGTCAGTGAGTAGTTGTGTAAGTGCGAAAGTGTGGCCAGTTTTGTTGATGAGTTTATGTATGTGTGTGAGTGTGGGGCACCAGATTCTCATTGTAGAACCTTGGGGATTGTTAGTGTATCTATCGACTGATTGTGTGAGGCTGTTTGCTTTGGCCATTTTCTTGGGGTAGCTGAGAGGGAAGAAATGGAATACTGGTGGTTTATTTGAGGTAGCGGCGGCTTTGGCGGCAATGTCCGCGACCTCATTGCCGTGGATGCCTGCATGAGCTTTTGTCCATATGAATGTGACCTGTGTATTCATGTTGTGCAGTGTACGGTGTATGTTGGTGGTGACGCGGTGAGTACTGAGGGTATTGTTTATGTCCTCCAGGGCAGACCTGGAGTCGGACATTATGATTGCCGCCTCGGTGTGATGTTGTAGCAGCCACTGGCAGGCTTGTTCAATGGCGACCAACTCCGCTTGGAAGACTGTGCATGTGGGGTGTAACTTGAATGTTTTTGTGATGATAGTGTTCTGTGGAGTGTGTGCGATGAAGGCAGCCCCCACGAGATTGTCGTGTTTGCTGCCGTCGGTGTAGATGTGATGCGCGTGTAAGTGGTTGCTAAGTTTGGTGTTTAGTTCGTCTTGTGTCGTGATGGTGTCAAAAGAGTATGGCTTGCGAAGAGATGGGTGGAGTAAGTGTGATGGATGTGTGGGTGTGTCGAGTGATAAATCGTCAGGGAGGTATTCGGTGACCCCGGTGATTCTGGTTCGTTCGACGTTTGCCGATTCGAGAACTTTTATGTCGAGCGGTGTGAGGGTGGATAGGGCTATGGCGTCTGTGGTGTTTATAGTTCTGAATCCTTTTATTATCTTCAGAGCAAATCCGCGTTGTAGAGAGAGTAGCTTTTTTCTGTTAACCTTGAAATCTAATGCCCGGCTCCATACGCTGGAGGCATAGCAGATTATAGGTTCGATTACCCCCCTATACAATGTGTGAATGTTTTCTGAGTGTATACCCCAAGTAGGGCGGACAAATTTGGTGAGTCTGTTGTGGAGTTTCCGTGTTTTGTCTGTGATATAGTCTACGTGTTGGGTAAAATGAAGATTGTCGTCAATGATCACCCCCAATACCTTGGCGGTGCGGCTGAAGGGAATGTGTGTATGGTTCATTGTGATATGGAGGAGTTTAGTTTTTTGTGTAAAGGCTATGGCGACTGTCTTTTCCGGTGAGAAGGTGAGTTTATTGGCGATGCCCCAGGTGTGAATGGTGTGCAGGCATTGATCGATGTTGTGTTGAAGTGTGGTGAGTTTTTTGTGTGCGGCGATTAGTGTGATGTCATCAGCAAAGGCCTGCAGCTGACAACCCTCCGGTAGTGACCCGCGTCCTGATAGGTCGCTGGATAAATCCAGTAACTCGTCCAGGATCAGGTTCCAGAAGGTCGGCCCGCATACAGACCCTTGGATGCATCCTCTAGTGAGGTTTTTGGTGGAAGTGGCGTCGGCGTAGTGTATTGTGGCTGTGCGGTCGGAGAGGTAGTTCTGTATTATAGTGTAGATATTCCTGGGGCATTTCACGTGTTGAAGGCGTGCAAGTATAGCCGGCCACCAGGCATGGTCGAAAGCGGCCTTGATATCGAGGGAGATCATGGCGACGTGTAGTCCTCGTTTTTTGTGTGTGGTGATTGTGTTGATTATATTGGTGAGTGCGTGTGTAGTGGAGATTTGTTGTTTGAAGCCATATTGCTTAGTGTTGTGTGTGCGTGTAGTGTGTAGGTGATGTGTGAGTCTTTGTGTGATGAGTTTTTCTAGGGTTTTGCCTAAAATGGGCAGTAGCCCTATGGGGCGGTATGCGGATGAGGAGGTGTAGTCTGATTTATTGGGTTTAGGGATGATTTTAATTATGGCATGTTTCCATGACTTGGGGAAAATTGACAGGTAGAGGCAGCGGTTTAGGAGGCCAGTGATTATGTCGGGGAAGCACAGTGAGAATTGATGACAGATGTCGGAGGTGAGGTGGTCAGCGCCAGGTGATTTGGCAGGATTCATATTTTTGAGGATGGTGGTGACTTCATGTACGGTGAAGGGGGGTTCGTCGTCGGTGTTAGGTGGGTGAGTGGTGTTGGAGCGAGTGATTTGTTGAGTGGGGGAGTCTGGTGTATCATCCGGGTAGAATTTGTTGAGAAATGCAGCAGCGGTGTGTTGTGTGGATGTGGTGTATGTGCCGGGTGTTATTTCTATGGTGGAGGCGGGTTTTACGGGCGGGCCCGTCCGGAGTATTCTGTTTGTGATCGCCCAGACATCCTCCTTGCCCTGTCGTGTGCAGAATTCCCGGAAATGTGTGGTGGAGGCATCCTTTATGGCCTGAGCGTACGTGGTTTTTAAGTGATCTCTTTCGGTGAGAGCCTCCGTCAGTGAGAGGTTATTGCGTTTTAATTGGTGAATTTTGTGATGATTATTGATTACTTGGTGTTTCAGGCGGTCTAACTCATCGGTCCACCAGGATGGGTGTGAGTGGCGGCGACCACTGGGTGGCAAGTGTAGGTCACAAACTTGTAAAATGAATGAGGTGAGTTTATTAGTATACGTGTCGATGTCGTGTTGAGTGTTGAGTGTATTGATGTCGATGGTTTGTAAGTCGGTGTCGGTAATTTGTGTCCTGAAGTGTTCTTGGAGGTCATCCCAATGTCGGTAATTATTTGTGTTATACCGGAATGTGTTAGATTTTTTGTTATGAGTGAAGCGGTGTGAGGTGCGTAGTGTGAAGGTGATAGCGTGATGGTCGGATGAAGGGCAGATGGAGGGGTCAACCCTCCAGTCATCGACATGGCGGGCAATGTCATCGCTGACGATCGTGAGGTCGACGATCGAGCCCCTAACTCGTCCGTTCGCCACGCTTTCGTATGTGTGTCTTGTGCCTGTGTTGAGAATGGTGACGTTGTGTGAGTTTATGAGGTCAGCTACTTCGTTGCCTCTGTTGTTATTGGATGGCGAGCCCCATAGGCGGTGCCAGCCGTTTAGGTCGCCAGCAATGATGTGTGTAGCGTCGCGCGTGTCGTGTAAGAGTGAGTGTAGTCTGTTTAGTGTGTTGTTGGTGTCGATGTTAGGTTCGATATATACTGCTGTTATTATGAACCGTTTGCCGGAGCGTGTGGTGAGTTGGATGGAGCATATGTTTGGCGATGAATGCTTGGAGAGACCCAAGGTAGCGCCGATATTGTTGTGTGTAAGTATGGCCGTTTTGGTGTGTGTGTCGGTGGGGAATTGATGTGTGGTGTAGTTGGGTGTGTTCTTCATGGTGAGTTGGTTGGAGGTATACGGTTCGTTTATGAGGATGACGTCAGTGTTGTTGTGTGAACAGTGTTGGATGAGTTCGTGAGTGGCTGCGTAACCACGCCCGAGGTTGATTTGTGTAAATGTGAGTGAGTTAGTTGGGTGGTTGCGTGCTTGGTTACTTGTTTGGTGTGTGCGGAGTGTCGTGTGTTGTGGCGAGGACGCGTTTACATGAGGCGGGTGTGCGCCGGTTGATGGGTGTGTGTGGAAGTGAGAGCGTGTGCGTGTGTTCATGTGAGTGTTGCGTGTGTTTGTACAATTATTATTATTATCCATTAATACGGACACAGTTAAGTGCTAAAACAAAGATTATAGCGGAACAAGTTATAAAAGTTATAAAGCAGATGGTGGTGGTGATGATGAGGGTGAAGTGTAGCCGTAGTCGATGGTCTCTTCAATTTTTGCTTTGGCGGCTTGGATCCTGGGGCAGATGTGATTGTTGGCAGCGTGGTCTGTGGGTATTTTGGATCCCGTTTTGGTGTTGAATTTTTGGCAGTTGTAGCACTGGAAGTGTTTGGGTTGGACTTCCTTCTGAGGGCAGTTGTCAGCGGAGTGTGTTTCCACTGCGCAAATGGCGCACGGTAGAACTGTGCTGGAGCACTTCAGTTGTGAGTGCCCAAATTGGAGGCACTTGCGGCACTGGGTGAAGCGTGAGTGCTTTTCGAAATGAATCTGCTGGAGGTTAACGGCGACCCTTCCCAATGAGGAGAGGCGCTGATAGGTGGGAGGGGTGATTTCAATCACGGCGTTGTAAAGTCGGTTGTTCTTATTCTTCGTTAAGAAGCAGAGGCGGATGTCAGCGGGTGAGATTGAATTTTGAGAGCAGATGGTGGGGATTAATTCTTCTCTGGTGGTGTCTTGGTGTATCCCCTTTAGGATGGCGAGGGGTGAGCGGCGCTTGGCCTCTTCGGCCTTCAGATTGCCGGCAAGATTAATCGAATTTAACACCTCCTTCTGCTGCTGGATGGTGTCGAACTCGATGTACACCCTGCCACCGGCGATGGGTTGTACTTTGGCGGGTGCGAAGTGGCGGTTCTTGAAGTCGAGCTGGTCTTTTAGCCGGTTGAAAGTGTTGATCGGGGCTGTGGTGGATGGTGTACCAGTGGGTGGTGGTGGTGGCGCTTTTATTATCAAAGCCGGTTTCTTCGGTGCTGGAGGCTGGGAGTCCGTTCTGGTAATAGATGCGTAAGTTGTTGGTGGTTTGGTGGTTGGGTTGGTATTGGTCGGTGTTGTCTGTCTCAGAGTAGCTTGAATTTCAGTTATAATCTCACTCTTCAGTTTTTGAAGGTCGGCGGTTGATATGGGGGTGGTCTGATTGCTGTTCTGGGTGCTGGGGCTTGAAGGTGTTTCTTTGAGGATTTTTATTATGTCCTCAGCGGCTTCCTTGATGATCCTTTTGTTGACGGTGGTTACAGATTTGCCCTCGCTCACAGCGAGAATGATGGTCCGGGCGAGTTGTGTGACCTTCTCCTCCATTGTGGCATGTGGCGTGAGCAATGTGTTTAGGGCATGGGGTGTTGAAGTAGGTAGGGATGTATACAAAACAACAGAAAAATGAAGGAAGAGGAAGAGAAAATAAAAATTAAAAATTAAAATAAAAAGAGGGGGGGGGGACAATGGTGCGAGCTGATAGGTGCCAGACGGCTCTATGTAGTGTAAAAAGAATTGAGAATGTCGGACTTAAAACAGCGAAGTTACGTGGAGTTAAGTAAGTGAAGTTGATGGGGGGGGGGGCGTTGCGGTGTCAGAAAGACGTACCAACCCAATAATCGCTTCTCCCAGAGAGAACCAAAATGTGGTCAGATTTGCTCTAGCACGTCTACTTTCGCGGCTATGGCGAAAACCACGTTAACCGCGAATGGCGATTTGGGCCTGTTCTAGGAAAAAAATTCGAAAAAATTTAGGGGTTGATAGGAGAATTCTGATTATTTTACTGGGAGTGCCTAGAAAGAGGATCTATGCACTGGCAAAGTTTGAAGGGAGGTCGTCACTGAAATTTTGATTTTAAAAATTCCTTCGCAACAAGTATTTTTGAGAAAAACTGCAAATGGGATGGTAAAGAGGTGTAGGTACCTGGGAGGGTGTTTTTCGGGTTGGATCCGGGTAGCCCACGTCACGGCCGTTCAGATGACGTATAGTATGTCAGCCGGACGCCCCTGGTTCAGGAACCACGTGGCCACGTGGTTTTGATGTTTTCCAAGTTTTTCGCCGAACCTTCCGCGTAAAAAATCCAATTTGTTGAGGACACTTAGAGTTCACTGAAATACACCTTACAGCACTATAAAAACGGTAGGTTGTCGCTTCAGTTTTGGCAGCGTTTCACTTTTACACTTTTATTTTGAGGTTATGTTCCGGTTTTTCACTTATAACTTTGCGACGCGTCACTTCCGGTTAAATCCAATTACACCGCTGTTTAGCTTGCACTTTCCCGCGCGTTTTGATATATAATACTGGGGGTTTAGTCACTTTTTTTACCACTTTTGGGAAATAAAAATGCGGAGCTCACGCGAAACGTGGCGTTTCCGGACGCGGTCGAACCGAGAGTGGTTAGGTTAGGTTAGGTTAGGTTAGGTTAGGTTAGGTTAGGTTAGGTTAGGTTAGGTTAGGTTAGGTTAGGTTAGGTTAGGTTAGGTTAGGTTAGGTTAGGTTAGGTTAGGTTAGGTTAGGTTAGGTTAGGTTAGGTTAGGTTAGGTTAGGTTAGGTTAGGTTAGGTTAGGTTAGGTTAGGTTAGGTTAGGTTAGGTTAGGTTAGGTTAGGTTAGGTTAGGTTAGGTTAGGTTAGGTTAGGTTAGGTTAGGTTAGGTTAGGTTAGGTTAGGTTAGGTTAGGTTAGGTTAGGTTAGGTTAGGTTAGGTTAGGTTAGGTTAGGTTAGGTTAGGTTAGGTTAGGTTAGGTTAGGTTAGGTTAGGTTAGGTTAGGTTAGGTTAGGTTAGGTTAGGTTAGGTTAGGTTTTTTTTTTTTTTTTTTTTTTTTTTTTTTTTTTTTTTTTTGCACCCGTCATCACAGGGTGTTGTGCTTTTCCCCGATCATAGGAACACCGGGACCTTGTTAATCTATATTTCTCATACATACTAGTTAGTTCTTTGCCGGGTGGGACTCCCGCTACTTCTAGGCTTATTTTGTTAACATTGTTTACATATTTATTCATACATAATTTCTTTTGGCTATTTTACTAATAACTATTTTTCTTACATAATTCTTTTGTCTTATTGTTATATTCTTATATACTAGATTTTTGTATCTTTGTTCTATTTCTACATCTTTAGGTCTTACATCTGTATATGTTTTCTGCTTATCTTGTTTTTATTTCTGATGTTCTTATTTTGCTATTTCTGTTTCATTCTATTGTCTTTTGCTTTACAACAATTATTAGTGCCTATATTTATTTACTTATCATATTCACTATTTACAGTTTAGTATTATCTTATCAATTGTGCCTTTGCAGGATTGGTATGTGTTTTGTTATTTTATTTATTATTTTATATTTTACTTTTAATTTTTTACAATAGTATTCTAGGCAATAATATATATATACTACAATTATATATATTTATTGATTGTTTCTTTTACCTTATTTCATTTTATGCTTGGTTTTTTCATTAGTTTGTGTTCTGTTTGTGTTCCTGTAAGTGTTTATATACTGATATGATCGTGTATATTCAATATACATTTTGTATATCAGTTGTGTTCGTGTTTTTTATGTATTCCATGTTCGTGTGTAGTGTTTATGTTTCTGTGTGCTTTGTGGCTGTGTGTACGCGTTTTGTGAGTTCTTGCATATGTATTAGGCATAGGTTGTGTTTGCTCGAGCCAGGTAGTCCCATTTATTTCGTACAGGGCATTCGGTACTAAACGCGTTATGGTCGGTCTTTCGCAACCCAGAGTGTGAGCAGTTGCAGCACTGCGGTTCGTTTCCTGCTGTAAAATCTGCGCATTTATCGCGCAGATGAGGTCCGCCACAGTGACTACATCTGTCCACACTCTCAGTACAAAATTTCCGACCATGCCCAAACGCGAGGCACTTCGTGCATTGGATGAGCGGGGTCTGGTCCTCGACTCTGACCCTTTGCAGGTCCAGATAGAGGGCTCCAGCCTCCGTCATCCTTTGCCAAACTTTTGGTCTCACCTGTAAGATGACGTGCGCTGTCTTTGGGTTTCTTGTGCGTTTTTTGAATTTCACAACCATTTCTATGTCCTCTTCCTGCAGGCCCATGAAAATATCTTTGTTTTGTGCGTAGAGCGCCTCAATTATAGTATCATCTTCGCTGTCAATAAAAACATCTTTTAATGCAACGAGAGGGTTTTTGTTTCTCATGGGCGCTACTACCAATCCGTCCCCACGACTTTCTATTATTTCCTGGACTTTCTTTCTCTCTTCTTCAGTGTCGCAACCCAATATAATTGTTTGGTTTTTGGCCTTGCGCACCTTATTGATTTTGAGGCCAGTGCCTCTGGCATCAACCGCCTTTTTGACCCTGGCGAGCACCTCGTCGGCAGTCTCAAGACCACCTTCAAGGGTGACCGCCATCGAGTGAAGTGCAGGGCGGTGGATGGGTTTTGCTGCTGCAACGTTTGCGTATGACCTAGGGACTGGGGCTAGGTTTGTTTCGCATGCCAGTCCTTTTGCGACCTCCATAATTTCTTGTTTGGCTGCTACGACATCACCGGCAATACCTCCGACCAGATCCTTAAAGAGACTGTGCGTTCGACTCTCGACCTGTTCGGTCATTTGGTTTATGGCGGCTCCAGTCTCTTCGATCTTCTCGATGATCTTGTCGATCATGTCGGAGCCTCGTTCGTCGTTTCCATCGTGGAGTCCTGCGATGTCCGTTTTTAGACCTCGCTCCATCTCTTTTATACGCTCGGTCAGTGTCGCCTCCACCTCTCCCAGTTTCTTAAGCATGACGTCATGGCCATCGGACGACGAAAGTTTTGTGGGTGTCCTTGTTGTTGGGACCTCTGCTTCTAGACGTTTTATGCGTCTGCTGAGCTCGAATATTGCGCGTATGCCCCTATCTGACTGCACCTCCAGAAATTGCTTGATGTCCCTCCTCATCTGAGGGTACTCTTGGACTTTTGTTGGTATATCTTCGAATGTGCTCATAATATCCTGGAGGAGCTGATCACTCGATAATGCAGCATAGTCTTGTTTGCGCTGCTTGTATATATCCATATTGTCGAGCGATCTCCTTTTCGTTTCAGGGGTTAGGTTAGGTTAGGTTAGGTTAGGTTAGGTTAGGTTAGGTTAGGTTAGGTTAGGTTAGGTTAGGTTAGGTTAGGTTAGGTTAGGTTAGGTTAGGTTAGGTTAGGTTAGGTTAGGTTAGGTTAGGTTAGGTTAGGTTAGGTTAGGTTAGGTTAGGTTAGGTTAGGTTAGGTTAGGTTAGGTTAGGTTAGGTTAGGTTAGGTTAGGTTAGGTTAGGTTAGGTTAGGTTAGGTTAGGTTAGGTTAGGTTAGGTTAGGTTAGGTTAGGTTAGGTTAGGTTAGGTTAGGTTAGGTTAGGTTAGGTTAGGTTAGGTTAGGTTAGGTTAGGTTAGGTTAGGTTAGGTTAGGTTAGGTTAGGTTAGGTTAGGTTAGGTTAGGTTAGGTTAGGTTAGGTTAGGTTAGGTTAGGTTAGGTTAGGTTAGGTTAGGTTAGGTTAGGTTAGGTTAGGTTTTTTTTTTTTTTTTTTTTTTTTTTTTTTACCCGTCATCACAGGGTGTTCGTACCCTCTGGCGATCGGCTAAGCCAGAGACGTTTTTACATTTAATTTAATTTTCTTCTAACTTTTATTCCTGCCCTTAAGGGGCCTTACTTCCTAGACTAACACTTCCATTCCACTTCTCTTTGTCATCCCAGATTTATCATTTATGCATCTCACTCTTTCATCCTTCCCATTCATTCATTTCATTCCTACTCTAGCTATTTATTACTAAGGTTTTGGGGGGAAGGGGCGATTTGGGACTCAATTAACACTTTTATTTATTTTTCTTGAAACTTACATATTTAGACCTTAATTCTAGTACTTACATCTAGGACAACAGTTACCTTAATCCTATTTCTTATTCTAATAACAATTATAACTATATAAATATCAACCAAAATATTTATTAGTTATGGTCTTTCTTACTCTTTATTTCTTTTATTGACAATTTTAATTATTTTTACGGCATACCTCAGGAGAAGGTCTCTAGTCCTATTTTCATTTATCATTTTGGGTAGATTCTGCGCCTCAAGTTTTTGGCCCAGTTCGATCTCCAATTCGAATCGTGCTGGTCCAAAAACGGGACATTCAAGTAGGACGTGTGCCACTGACTCGCCGACACTAGGGTCACAGACGCAAGCCGGGCTCTCCTTGCACTTGAACCTAGCCAAATACTCGGAGAACCCGCCATGCCCCGTGAGGGCCTGAGCAACTTCCTTGGTCACCACCATCTTCCTGATCACCCTGTACGCCTCGGACGCGATTGGGAAGTACAGCTTAGTGACTGAAGCCGTTTGTTCGGCGCTGTACCTCCGGTCCCATTCGCAGAGCGAGTCCATACGGATTACTCGCTTCACGTATGAGACCGGACACCGGTCGTAATCCGGTTTCTTCTTCGACCCCAGGGCGGCCTCCTTAGCCAGGGCATCGGCCCTCTCGTTCCCCTCAAGTCCCGCGTGAGCCTTAATCCAGAACAATGAGACGCTCTTGCCCTGCATTCTACAGTGACTAAGAGCGCCCCTCGTCCGGACCGCAAGGACGTGAAGGGAACCGGGATCCACCACCGTCTGAAGGGCCGCCATGGAGTCGCTGAAGATGGCGAAAGCGCTTTCTTTACGCCGCTTGACCTCATTCGCCGCTTCACAGAGGGCCAAAAGCTCAGCTTGGTAGACGGTACAGTAGGGCGAGAGAGCAAGTTTGCGGGCTTTGGTCTCGGCCTCACCAATCCATACGGATAGCGCGGCTCCGACCTTACCCTCAATCTTGCTCCCGTCTGTGAAAATACGCACCTCGTATCCTCTATGTTCGAGGTATTGTGCCTCGTCTACCAGGCTTCCCAGCTCTATCTCAATCTGCTCCGCGGGATGAGGTCCTTCCAGTGCCGATGCCACCCGCTCGACATCCCTGTCTCCCAGCGCTGGCAGGTGCGCCCCCTTCTTGGCCACGTATAGCGAGGCCATCTCGCGTACGCGCAGGTCAAGAGGGAGCACCCCTGCCAGCACCAGTGCTGAGTTCAAGGATACCGTTCGGTAGGCTCGGCACATCTTCTGCGCGAAACTGCGCTGGAGCGCGTTGAGACGCTTCCGCACTCCCAGCTTGTTAACGGCCGGCGCCCACGCGCTCGAGGCATACAGGACGACAGGTTCTACCGCTGCGGTGTAGATGGTCTTGATAACCTCGGGGTGCAGACCCCAGCTAACCTTTGCTGCCCTAGCCAACTGCTTGTAAATGTTTGCAGCCTTTAAACAAACATTGGTGACATGGGTGTTAAATGTAAGGTGTTGGTCAATGGTGAGCCCTAGCAACTTTACCTCCTTAGACATGCCAATGTCCACCCCGCCCATGCTCAGGCGTGGGGTGTCATGCTTCAGCTTCCGCGTGATAACCATCGCACAGGTTTTGTGCGGTGCGAATTTCAGCTTATTCATGACACCCCACCCCCGAACATACTCGAGGGCGGCGTTGGCACGTCTCTGAACGTCCAGCGCTGTATCCCCATCAAAGAAGAGGACTACGTCATCGGCGAAGGCCTGGACATAGTCCCCTCTTTTTTCAAGTCCCTTGAGAAGAGGGTCGAGCAGGAGGTTCCACAGTATGGGGCCTCCTATGGAGCCCTGGACGCAGCCTTTCCCCGTGGCTCTACGGTGTTCGGCGCCCATGTAGCGGACCCCAACCGTCCTGTCGCTCATGTAGCTACTCATTACTCCCCGTATATTAGCCGGGCACGACTCCTCTGCGAGCCTCACCTTTATGGCAGGCCACCAGGCGCTGTCGAAGGCCCCCTCTATATCCAATGAGACCAGCAGGGTCAGCTTCTTCTCAAGAAGCTTACCCTTAATGTGTTCTAAGAGGGTATAGAGGGAGTCTTCAGTGCTCCTCTGTGGCATAAAGCCATATTGGTGGGCGCTCATGCTCGGCAATATATGGTACTTCAGACGAGCCACAATCATCTTCTCATAAACCTTCCCCAGCACAGGCAGAAGACCAATCGGTCTGTGCGACTTGGGGGTGGCGTAGGTGGTCTTGCCAGGTTTTCTGAGAATGACGACCGTGGCCGCCTTCCATACCTTCGGGAAGTAATGCAGCTCAAGACATTTGTTAATGAGCGCCAGGAACAGTTCGGGATCGCTGTTGACCGCTTCCATACAGATGTCGGCAGTCAACCCATCGGCGCCGGGAGCCTTCTTGGGATTAAAGGACCTCATCGACCTCCCGAGCTCGTGCATGGTGAACAGAGGGTCTCGGACGCCGACGCTTTTACTATCCAGCTCGGCTGCATGCCTCCTCGTCTCAACATGCCCGAGGTCGTCTAGCTCGGTGAGGTCCTCAGGGTAAAAAGTTTCGGCTAAGAGTTTGGCCGAACCTTCGGCGTCCAGCACCTTTCCATCTTGCTCCATAGGCACGTCTTCCTCCCGCTTCGACGTCCTACCTATTACCCGGTATATCCCCTCCCACAAGCCTTCACGATCTTGTTTCTCGCAAAAGCCCCTCCAGCTGCGGATCTGAGCCTCTTTTATCGCAGCCTGGTACTTTGTCCGCTCTTCCAGGTACTCCTGCACCACCTTTGACCTCCGGACCGGTGCGGCGCATCGGATCCTTCTCTTCCTGGTGACGACGCGCCGCTTCAACCCGGCGAGCTCCTCCGACCACCATGGCACAGAAAATTTTTCTAGATGTTTCTTTTGTGGTATTGCGTGTATACAGGCGTCTGTTATAGTGTTAGTGTATGTAACCGTGGTGTGTTCAATTTCCTGTATAGTATTTATGTTCTTTATCGTGTCCCTGTTTAGTGTAATGTTCCGCAGTAATTGGCCCAGTTTCTCACGAAACTGGGCCCAATTAGCCTTCCTTGTGTTATATGTTCTTGTGGTCCTGTGTACTGTATGTCCCTTGGACTTGTGTAAATTAATTTTAAACTCTATGCCATTGTGGTCGGAACCCGTCAGGTCGTCAAGCACATGCCAGTCATCCACCAGGTCGAGAACACCCGTTGAGCATGCCGTGATGTCGACATGGCTCGTCAGATGCCGCTCCCCTCGGATTACGTCAAAGGTGGGAGTTTCCCCTTGATTCAGGACGTGTAGGCCGAGCTCGTCGAGGGCCCCCAGCACCGCTTCGCCCCTGTTGTCGGTCGTTGGTGCCCCCCACCAGATACTCCTGGCATTGACATCTCCGCCGATGATGATGTTAGAGGCTTTACCTATCCTTCTCAGATGGTCGAGGTAAGGCTCTATGGGTTTGTCCGGCTCAAAGTAGAGCGATGCCAGCGTGATCTCCCAGGCACCGGTACGGATTCCCACCACTACGATGTTATTAGTGGTGAGTTCTGGGTACTGTATCACACTAAGATTAGCGTCGAAGACGGCTATTGCCGCCTTAACAGTACCCTCCCCGATCTCGGTGTTCTGAAAGACCCTTACGCCCCGGACACCGCTCATACTTTTACTGCCACCCACGTACGGCTCTTGCAAAAGCGCAATCGTTGCATGCCGTTTGGAAGCCTCTAACATCAGCTCGGTGGTTGCCAATTTCTGCCTTTGCAGATTTGCCTGAAGTATCCTGTGAGGGGTCCTTACCGTTGACAGGACCTTAGCAATATGCTACCGAGGCCCTCGCGATCTCGTCCCACCGTTTCCTGATCGGACATTCACCGCTGAAGGCGCTGTGGACGCAGTTGCTCATTTTGGCCGACACGCAGTTTCGGCACTGCGGTTCCTCAGCCGCCAGCCAGTGCGGGCACTCCGCCCTGAGGTGCGGGCCACCACAATGGCAGCAGGAATCTACCGCTTCTTTGCAAAAGCGCCTGCCGTGCCCGTATCCCAGGCAGCGAGTGCATTGCACTAGCGGCGACTGGTCTTCCACTGTCACCGCCTGCATGTCGACCCAAAGGCGAGACTTTTCGAGTGCTCTCCTCCAGAGGACCGGTGACGTTGTCAGGACGACGTTGTTGGTGTGCGGGTTTCTCGCTCGACGCCTAAACTTTACAGCTACCCTAGCCTCCTCATCGCTGAGGCCGCGAAAAACGTCCCCATTCTGGTTCTTCAGGGCTTCCAGAATGTCCTCATCCGTGTGGACACTCAAGACTCCCCTTAGAACCAGCATGGGGTCCTTGTTTTTTACCTCCTCAGCGACGAGTTGCTTCCCGGACCTATTAATCTTGTCCCTAATTTTATTTCTTTCTTCTAGGGTTCTACATCCCATGATTATCTTTCTGTCTCTCCCCTTCCTAACCCTTTCTATTTCTACCCCCCCTTTTTTGGCGTCGATAACCCTACGCACTTTTTCCATAACCTCGTCACCGGTGTCTGTCGCCTCTTTTGAAGTGATGACAACGGAGTGTAGGGCTGTCCTCACCGGAAGGCGCTCGCTTGGGGGCCCAGCCGCCACACTCGCGTATGTCATTTTGGAGGCATTCTCGGTCTGCGTCTCCACAGCGCCCTTCAGCAACTCCAGACTGCGCGCATTCTCTTTTAAGAGAATGGAGTGCTCCTCCAGCTTCGACATGAGTTTTTTACCCATGTCGACGTCAGTGAAGCTGGTGCTGGCAGGAACAGGAGAGGGCTTTGGCATTACCGATTCTGGACAGATGTCCGTGCCAATTCGGCCTTTTAGTTCAGCGTCCAGGGCCTTTATAATTGCGTAAAGTTCGTCGATCGAGTCTATGACATCTTGTTTGATGTCAGTCTTTAAATTACGCGATTGCGCAATTTTTGTCTTGGCCCTGGTAACGCTGGCCTTTGCCTGTTTAAGTCGCGAGGCTTTTTCTTGCGTGGGAGGAGAGGGCAATTTTAGTTCCTTCAGGGCGACTGGGTGGTTGGGCACTGGAAGCGTCCGCATCGGCTCAGCCCTAGGTTTGGACGGCACCGCTGTAGGCGCTTTAGAGGTGCCCGAATTTGGGCGGATGACGCCTTTTGGCGATTTAGTGCCTGTCCCTGTGGCTAACGCCGATGTTGGTGCCCTTGGTTGACCAGTGGGGGAGCCAGTTATTGGACTGGGTTTCCCCTCCTCCCACTCTCTGCTCTGCCTCATTACAGTACGGTCTGTACTGACTCCGTCCTTATTTCCTGCGCTTTGGCGCTTGACAGGCGTCCTGTGGCCGAACATATTGCGGGTACTCGTCAGTTATTAAAATAAATAATAATTATATGTATAAAATATCAAATAAAATATATCTAAATGTAAATTTTAAGCTTATAAAAATAAAATGTAAAATATAAAAGTTTTTAATTTGTGGCTCTATATAGAGTCACAGTCTAAACACAATTGCCCTACGCACTGGGGGTCAATGCGACAACACTGAACTTCAGCTGGAGGTATGTGCGTGTGTAGGTAGTTGTGTGAGTGTGTGTACTTGTGTGTGTATATGTGTGTGTGTTTGTGTATGTGTGAATGTGTAGTTGTGTTTGTATGTGTGGGCTCGTAGTTCAGGTAGAGTTTTTTGTCGTCAATGCGCTCTGAGTCAGGGCACGTCACTAAATTTTATAGCGCTGGGCTATGTCCTAAGGTATGCCGCAAAAACAGCAAGGTTACACTAAAATAATAAAAACTTAAAGCAAATGGCTGTCGCAATAGCAACCAGCCAGTCAATATTGTCGAAAACACAGTAATTAATAATATAAACAAAATATTTTGACTTTTGGTAGAGTCAATTTTTTGTGACTCTACGTAGAGACTCCAAAAATAGCTCGCAGGGTAGCGCTGGGCAGGCGAAGCGCAATGCCGAAAACCGCACCGCCCTGCGACAAACGGTTTCGGAGATATACGATTGTCTAGTTTTCTAGACTTAAGTCCAGATTTTAGGCATAAACTTTGTTGCCTTATATCTCCGCAACCGCTCACCGCCGATCGACGCGCGACGGCTCGTATCACTCGCCCCGGTGTACTCTACCCCGCAAGATGGTGATCTTGGGTGAGTTCTTGGAGTCTCTACGTAGGGTCCCCACCCTGCCCAAACAAAGGCCCAGCCTGTGGCGATCCTAATGCCGAAAACCGCGATTTTCTGCGACCAACTACAACAGAGTTATCGCGATCTCCGCGTTTCAAGATGGCGGCCAATATGGCTGCCGAAATCTTAAAATCGCTGCTGTCCCCACCCCAGTTGGCTTAATTGGGTCGAGTTTGGGCTTGATTTGTTGGGATTTTTATTCCCCTTCTAATGGTACTATTTATAATAATATATTTAAATTATTTGTCAATTTAAAAGAAAAAATTAATTAAATTTACAATGAAGGGCAAAAAAAATTTGAAAAAAAATTTCACAATATGGGGAATAAAAATGCTCAACTCTATATTAATATTACACGTATAGAAAATACTTATGTCTAGGTTAAAATCTAAAAAGTTCGTCTAGGCAGTTTTTCCCGGCTGGGGGGTCCAAATTTAAGCGCAAAAAATTCGTCCTTCTTCAGGAGCGGAAACCCATCAAGCGCGCATCGATATCCGTCGCGCAAGCGGGAGGTCGTAGATCTCGTTTTCAAGATATATCGCGCCGAAGTCTAGACGTATAAAAATTTTTTGCGCCTAAATGGTATTCCTAAAAATTTTTCCGACACTGCAGGGGGGATACAAAAAAGGTACTCTACCTCCCCTCAAAGTGGTGGGTTCGGGACACTCCTCCTTCACCGACCACGTGGCCACGTGGTTTCTAGTTTTTCCGTGCTAACTCCGGACTCCGTTGTCCGCGGATGGTGGTTGAGGTGTCAGAGCGAAGAGCTCAATAAAGCCCTTCTCTCGACATGCGCAGCTGCACTCTCGTTGCTCGCAATCCGGAGTTATAACACTATTTCACCACACATTTTGCCACTTTTTCACTTTTTCACTTATAAAATTTTTTCCCGACACGTGCGGCTGCTTTTGATGTTACGGGCAGGTGCGCCTTGCTAAGACGCGTGTAATGGTATATCGCACGTTTGGATCCGTTTACTTTAAACCACTTTTTTGAATTTATTCTCGCAGAGCGATGCAAAAACGTGGCGTTCAGAGTGCCAGACCTGCCAAGACTGGGGTTAGGTTAGGTTAGGTTAGGTTAGGTTAGGTTAGGTTAGGTTAGGTTAGGTTAGGTTAGGTTAGGTTAGGTTAGGTTAGGTTAGGTTAGGTTAGGTTAGGTTAGGTTAGGTTAGGTTAGGTTAGGTTAGGTTAGGTTAGGTTAGGTTAGGTTAGGTTAGGTTAGGTTAGGTTAGGTTAGGTTAGGTTAGGTTAGGTTAGGTTAGGTTAGGTTAGGTTAGGTTAGGTTAGGTTAGGTTAGGTTAGGTTAGGTTAGGTTAGGTTAGGTTAGGTTAGGTTAGGTTAGGTTAGGTTAGGTTAGGTTAGGTTAGGTTAGGTTAGGTTAGGTTAGGTTAGGTTAGGTTAGGTTAGGTTAGGTTAGGTTAGGTTAGGTTAGGTTAGGTTAGGTTAGGTTAGGTTAGGTTAGGTTAGGTTAGGTTAGGTTAGGTTAGGTTAGGTTAGGTTAGGTTAGGTTAGGTTAGGTTAGGTTAGGTTAGGTTAGGTTAGGTTAGGTTAGGTTAGGTTAGGTTAGGTTAGGTTAGGTTAGGTTAGGTTAGGTTAGGTTAGGTTAGGTTAGGTTAGGTTAGGTTAGGTTAGGTTAGGTTAGGTTAGGTTAGGTTAGGTTAGGTTAGGTTAGGTTAGGTTAGGTTAGGTTAGGTTAGGTTAGGTTAGGTTAGGTTAGGTTAGGTTAGGTTAGGTTAGGTTAGGTTAGGTTAGGTTAGGTTAGGTTAGGTTAGGTTAGGTTAGGTTAGGTTAGGTTAGGTTAGGTTAGGTTAGGTTAGGTTAGGTTAGGTTAGGTTAGGTTAGGTTAGGTTAGGTTAGGTTAGGTTAGGTTAGGTTAGGTTAGGTTAGGTTAGGTTAGGTTAGGTTAGGTTAGGTTAGGTTAGGTTAGGTTAGGTTAGGTTAGGTTAGGTTAGGTTAGGTTAGGTTAGGTTAGGTTAGGTTAGGTTAGGTTAGGTTAGGTTAGGTTAGGTTAGGTTAGGTTAGGTTAGGTTAGGTTAGGTTAGGTTAGGTTAGGTTAGGTTAGGTTAGGTTAGGTTAGGTTAGGTTAGGTTAGGTTAGGTTAGGTTAGGTTAGGTTAGGTTAGGTTAGGTTAGGTTAGGTTAGGTTAGGTTAGGTTAGGTTAGGTTAGGTTAGGTTAGGTTAGGTTAGGTTAGGTTAGGTTAGGTTAGGTTAGGTTAGGTTAGGTTAGGTTAGGTTAGGTTAGGTTAGGTTAGGTTAGGTTAGGTTAGGTTAGGTTAGGTTAGGTTAGGTTAGGTTAGGTTAGGTTAGGTTAGGTTAGGTTAGGTTAGGTTAGGTTAGGTTAGGTTAGGTTAGGTTAGGTTAGGTTAGGTTAGGTTAGGTTAGGTTAGGTTAGGTTAGGTTAGGTTAGGTTAGGTTAGGTTAGGTTAGGTTAGGTTAGGTTAGGTTAGGTTAGGTTAGGTTAGGTTAGGTTAGGTTAGGTTAGGTTAGGTTAGGTTAGGTTAGGTTAGGTTAGGTTAGGTTAGGTTAGGTTAGGTTAGGTTAGGTTAGGTTAGGTTAGGTTAGGTTAGGTTAGGTTAGGTTAGGTTAGGTTAGGTTAGGTTAGGTTAGGTTAGGTTAGGTTAGGTTAGGTTAGGTTAGGTTAGGTTAGGTTAGGTTAGGTTAGGTTAGGTTAGGTTAGGTTAGGTTAGGTTAGGTTAGGTTAGGTTAGGTTAGGTTAGGTTAGGTTAGGTTAGGTTAGGTTAGGTTAGGT
>OY776106.1:21713756-21719462 GCA_963675205.1 Catocala nupta
ATAATTTACATTTAAACGAGAATAATTTACATTTAAACGGGGGTTTTGTAGGTGCCGTCAACAGTATACACATCATTATTGTGTTCATCATAATATATTATCTTTTGTTTTTTATTCACGGCTTTCAAATAAAACATTAATATTAAAGGAAGACTATTATTAACTAATTTATTCATTTCTAATAACAATTATGGACATTTAATTTTCAGACACCCACCTCCATTATGGGACAGGGCCCATACGTATCTCTATATATACCAATATATACCGACGGTATCTCCCCGCCCCATAATGAACCACTTAGCCTAAATCTATATTTGGTTTTTAAAATTAAAAACTTTCGTATATTGTCAGGTGGGTTGAGGTCGTAGGTGTCCGATTTAGGGGTCCGAGTCTGAGGCAGTTTGTATATGTGTGTGCTATCGTATATATATGGAAACACAATACTGTACATCGGACAGCACTGTCCTACACCCATACTATTAAACACGTACTTTGCATAATATAAACTAAATATACTACAAAAATACAATAAATTACTATATATAATACAATTTAGCCGAAACGAGTTTTTGAAACTAATATAATATATATATATTATTGTGTCCATGGCTTCATTCACTAGTGAGGCATCCTTAGCAGTATGCGACGGAAGAGCGTGCCAATGCGTCCCACTTCATCCTGATGGGGCATTCATTGCTGTAGACTGCGTGCATGGTGTTTGACAGTCCCGCCTTAGTGCAGTTCCTACAGGTGGGTTCACCTCCGGCCAAGGCCTGTGGACACTCTGCCTTCAAGTGCTCGCCCCCGCAATGGTTGCAGAGGTCCGCACTCTCTTTGCAGAGCTTCCGCCCGTGGCCAAAAGCTAGGCACCTGGAGCACTGCACCAGGGGCGACTGGTCTTCCACTTTGATCCGCTGGAGGTCCAGGTACACCCTGCCGACGGACGTGAGCCTCTGCCACATCGCGGGCGAGACTCGGAGGACGACGTGGGACTCATGAGGGTTCCTCGCCCTCCTCCGGTATCTCACCTCGATGCCGGCCTCGTCCGCCGACAAGTCCTCCAGCAGGTTCTTATTTTGCATTTCGAGTGCCGTTTTGATGTCCTCATCGGTATTGTAATTTAATACATTTTTAAGGACAACCAGAGGCCTTTTGTTGGTGGCTGGTTCCACGTGGAGCGCTTTGTCCTGTTTCAGCAACTCCTCGGCTCGCTCTATTTCCCGTTTGGTGGCGCAGCTGAGGACGACTTTGCCGTCCTTCACTTTCCTCAGTCTCTCGACTTGGACTCCGCTCTTCCTCGCATCTATGCTACTTCTGATCTTTTCAACGACTTCGCCACTGGTGTCTGTCCCCGCGGTCGAGGAGACGATGACCGAGAATGTACGTGGGGGCAGTGCAGTGGATGACGGTGGTGGCGGTGCAGGTATCCGTGCAGGTGGCTGTGCAGGTGGTTGCGTGAGGACCTCGGCGTACGTCGGAATAATATCCTTCATCGCCGAGATCGTCTCGCCGACGTCCTTAGTGTAGCTTCTCCACTCCTGCACGGTCCTTATCATCTCTCCGCTTGCGGCCCTAGCCTCCGCGGCTTGGTCCATGACGACGGTCGACCACTCCGTCATGGCCTCCTCCATGCGCTCCATCGTGCCTTCGTGAGCCTCTTCGATGCGTTTCTCTCCGTCTTCCTTAGTTTTCATGACATTCATGATGCCTTTCAGGATGTCCAGCGTCGCCTGCTGGTTGCGATTGACGTTGCTAGACAGGTCAGAAACCGAACCCGCGAGGAGCTTTGACTCCTCACTACTTCGGTCCATGGCCCGCTTCACCTCATCAACCTCAACCAGCCTTACTACTTGTTGCGATTGCGATTGAGAAGACCCTTCTGTGTTCTTATGGACCTTCTCAATATGCTTAACTAGCCCGACGAGTCTGTCCAACATCGCGAAGGCTGCAGTTTTCAGCTCCGTCTTTAAGTTACGGGCTTCACTTAGCGTTTGTTTGGCCTTCGCGCTGTATGAACTAGCCTCGTCAAACCAGCTTTTAAAATCGCCTGACCCAGTGGCTGATGGCCTCTTGTTTACTTTTGTGCCTTGTGGGCTGACCATTGTGAGATTTGCGTTAAAAGAGGATGTATAGAGTCCTAAAAAGGCCGAAATACAATGTTGTAAAGACACTGATCGGCGACCTAATTTATCTATATATTGAAATTGAATTTTAAATGCAATAAAATGACTAAGATTGATTGTTAAAACCGGTAAAATATATGGTACTTAGCTAACTAACAATACAAACAATACTTAGCTAACTAACAATAACAATACAAACATGCCGGGTGTAGAGGGTCCGTGTATATATACTATAACTAAAAGTAGATAGCAATAGCTATTCTACTTGAAACTAAAATAATACTATAACGGCAAAAGCCGGTCAATAATACCGTCAGTTCTGTGTAAAACAGACGTCTTTAAAAACTAGACTAATTACAATACTATACTATATATATTTATATGTGTGTGTGTGTGTGTGTGTGTGTATGTGTACGTGTGTGTATGTGTGCGTGTGTGTGTGTATAGCAAATAACTCCTCGCTGGTTGGCACGCAAAATGTCAAGTTGTCAAAACAACAGTCAATTGCTATGCCAGATCAGCAGAAGAGGTTTGTCAATTATATATATATGTGAATTAGTGGTGTATTGATATGTGTATCTGAATGCGATGTGTGAGTGTAGTGTTTGGATATAATAAATAGTTATTATGCTAGTCAGGCGGTCTAATTACAATATTATTATATTATTTCTAATAAGGTACAAATAAACAAAGCGGTATAATAGCGGCTTTGTTTGTCCGTTTTCCCACTTAAAGGTATCAATAGAATCCAGTTTGCCGTGTCTGTTCAGTGGAATAATCACTGAAAAAGCGTCCGACTATACCTAATAATATTCAAAGAGTGGGTTGGGCGGGGTGTAAATTTCAAAAATTTATCACTTCCCACTATCGGAGAGGGTCCAAAGTGGTACCAATCGACGGGGGAAGACTCCGGGCGTTATATAACGATGGTTTAAACACAAAAAACTGAATAATTTAGAAAATATTTGAAAATTTAATGAAAATTTTGCCTATTTTGACGACTTTTTTGATGTTAAATAGCTAAAAAGGGGTCCAAAATGGTGGCAACACTGAAAATATCTGTAACGTTGGCCAAGACACAGTAAGACACAACGTTTTGCAAAAAACCCGATGTAAAAATATGAAATTTGACCGAAAATGTACTCGAACGTGGGTCTACCACATCACCTCGGTTCGGTTTTATACGGGGTAGAAATTTCAAAAATTTATCACTTCCCACTATCGGAGAGGGTCCAAAGTGGTACCAATCGACGGGGGAAGACTCCGGGCGTTATATAACGATGGTTTAAACACAAAAAACTGAATAATTTAGAAAATATTTGAAAATTTAATGAAAATTTTGCCTATTTTGACGACTTTTTTGATGTTAAATAGCTAAAAAGGGGTCCAAAATGGTGGCAACACTGAAAATATCTGTAACGTTGGCCAAGACACAGTAAGACACAACGTTTTGCAAAAAACCCGATGTAAAAATATGAAATTTGACCGGTTAGGTTAGGTTAGGTTAGGTTAGGTTAGGTTAGGTTAGGTTAGGTTAGGTTAGGTTAGGTTAGGTTAGGTTAGGTTAGGTTAGGTTAGGTTAGGTTAGGTTAGGTTAGGTTAGGTTAGGTTAGGTTAGGTTAGGTTAGGTTAGGTTAGGTTAGGTTAGGTTAGGTTAGGTTAGGTTAGGTTAGGTTAGGTTAGGTTAGGTTAGGTTAGGTTAGGTTAGGTTAGGTTAGGTTAGGTTAGGTTAGGTTAGGTTAGGTTAGGTTAGGTTAGGTTAGGTTAGGTTAGGTTAGGTTAGGTTAGGTTAGGTTAGGTTAGGTTAGGTTAGGTTAGGTTAGGTTAGGTTAGGTTAGGTTAGGTTAGGTTAGGTTAGGTTAGGTTAGGTTAGGTTAGGTTAGGTTAGGTTAGGTTAGGTTAGGTTAGGTTAGGTTAGGTTAGGTTAGGTTAGGTTAGGTTAGGTTAGGTTAGGTTAGGTTAGGTTAGGTTAGGTTAGGTTAGGTTAGGTTAGGTTAGGTTAGGTTAGGTTAGGTTAGGTTAGGTTAGGTTAGGTTAGGTTAGGTTAGGTTAGGTTAGGTTAGGTTAGGTTAGGTTAGGTTAGGTTAGGTTAGGTTAGGTTAGGTTAGGTTAGGTTAGGTTAGGTTAGGTTAGGTTAGGTTAGGTTAGGTTAGGTTAGGTTAGGTTAGGTTAGGTTAGGTTAGGTTAGGTTAGGTTAGGTTAGGTTAGGTTAGGTTAGGTTAGGTTAGGTTAGGTTAGGTTAGGTTAGGTTAGGTTAGGTTAGGTTAGGTTAGGTTAGGTTAGGTTAGGTTAGGTTAGGTTAGGTTAGGTTAGGTTAGGTTAGGTTAGGTTAGGTTAGGTTAGGTTAGGTTAGGTTAGGTTAGGTTAGGTTAGGTTAGGTTAGGTTAGGTTAGGTTAGGTTAGGTTAGGTTAGGTTAGGTTAGGTTAGGTTAGGTTAGGTTAGGTTAGGTTAGGTTAGGTTAGGTTAGGTTAGGTTAGGTTAGGTTAGGTTAGGTTAGGTTAGGTTAGGTTAGGTTAGGTTAGGTTAGGTTAGGTTAGGTTAGGTTAGGTTAGGTTAGGTTAGGTTAGGTTAGGTTAGGTTAGGTTAGGTTAGGTTAGGTTAGGTTAGGTTAGGTTAGGTTAGGTTAGGTTAGGTTAGGTTAGGTTAGGTTAGGTTAGGTTAGGTTAGGTTAGGTTAGGTTAGGTTAGGTTAGGTTAGGTTAGGTTAGGTTAGGTTAGGTTAGGTTAGGTTAGGTTAGGTTAGGTTAGGTTAGGTTAGGTTAGGTTAGGTTAGGTTAGGTTAGGTTAGGTTAGGTTAGGTTAGGTTAGGTTAGGTTAGGTTAGGTTAGGTTAGGTTAGGTTAGGTTAGGTTAGGTTAGGTTTAGGTTAGGTTAGGTTAGGTTAGGTTAGGTTAGGTTAGGTTAGGTTAGGTTAGGTTAGGTTAGGTTAGGTTAGGTTTAGGTTAGGTTAGGTTAGGTTAGGTTAGGGTAGGTTGGTTAGGTTAGGTTAGGTTAGGTTAGGTTAGGTTAGGTTAGGTTAGGTTAGGTTAGGTTAGGTTAGGTTAGGTTAGGTTAGGTTAGGTTAGGTTAGGTTAGGTAGTGGGTTGTTAGGTTAGGTAGTTAGGTTAGTTAGGTTAGGTTAGGTTAGTTAGGTTAGGTTTGTTGTGGTTAGGTTAGGTGTAGTTGGTGTGAGTTAGTAGTAGTTAAGTTAGGTGTAGTAGTTAAGTTAGTTAAGTTAGTTAAGTTTAAGTTAAGTTAGTTAGTTAGTTAAGTTAGTTAGTGTTAAGTTAAGTTAAGTTAGTTAAGTTAATGTTAAGTTAAGTTAGTTAAGTTAAGTTAAGTTAAGTTAAGTTAAGTTAAGTTAAGTTAAGTTAGGTTAAGTTAAGTTAGGTTAGTTAAGTTAGTTAAGTTAGTTAAGTTAAGTTAAGGTTAAGTTAAGTTAGTTAAGTTAAGTAAGTTAGTTAGGTTAAGTTAAGTTAAGGTTAGGTTAAGTTAAGTTAGTTAAGTATAAGGTTAGGTCTAAGGTTAAGTTAAGGTTAAGTTAGGTTAAGGTTAAGTACAGGCTTACGGTTAAGTGGTAGGTTAGGTTTGGTTAGCGTTAA
>OY776107.1:2500-15116 GCA_963675205.1 Catocala nupta
TAACCTAACCTAACCTAACCTAACCTAACCTAACCTAACCTAACCTAACCTAACCTAACTAACCTAACCTAACCTAACCTACCTAACCTAACCTAACCTAACCTAACTAACCTAACCTAACCTAACCTAACCTAACCTAACCTAACCTAACCTAACCTAACCTAACCTAACCTAACCTAACCTAACCTAACCTAACCTAACCTAACCTAACCTAACCTAACTAACCTAACCTAACCTAACCTAACCTAACCTAACCTAACCTAACCTAACCTAACCTAACCTAACCTAACCTAACCTAACCTAACCTAACCTACCTAACCTAACCTAACCTAACCTAACCTAACCTAACCTAACCTAACCTAACCTAACCTAACCTAACCTAACCTAACCTAACCTAACCTAACCTAACCTAACCTAACCTAACCTAACCTAACCTAACCTAACCTAACCTAACCTAACCTAACCTAACCTAACCTAACCTAACCTAACCTAACCTAACCTAACCTAACCTAACCTAACCTAACCTAACCTAACCTAACCTAACCTAACCTAACCTAACCTAACCTAACCTAACCTAACCTAACCTAACCTAACCTAACCTAACCTAACCTAACCTAACCTAACCTAACCTAACCTAACCTAACCTAACCTAACCTAACCTAACCTAACCTAACCTAACCTAACCTAACCTAACCTAACCTAACCTAACCTAACCTAACCTAACCTAACCTAACCTAACCTAACCTAACCTAACCTAACCTAACCTAACCTAACCTAACCTAACCTAACCTAACCTAACCTAACCTAACCTAACCTAACCTAACCTAACCTAACCTAACCTAACCTAACCTAACCTAACCACCGACAAAGCACCGACGCAGAAGGTATTGACGGTGATGGTAAACCCACCACCAAAGAAGAAGACCAGAGTAGACGAAGCGAGAGTGGAATGTCATAAGGCCAAGCTCCATCTCTCGAACTCCCGCAACCTAAAGACCGATATAAAGCTGGAGGTTACCAGTTCCATTGACAAACTTTTTCAATTTGTCAAAGACTCCGAGTTAGAGCTGACAAAGGAGCGGGGAGGAAACGGAGCTAAGCGGAAGCAAAATACCACAGCAGAGACGCTGGTCGTTCAAAAGGCTGTTGAAAAGACCAGAGACGACAGCCACATTATAGAAGCAATTGAGGCCAACACGAGGCTTCTTGCTGAAAATGGAAAAAGGATCGAACAGCTAAAGGAGATGATAGAAAGTCAAAAGGAAACGCTTGAGAAGACAACTTACGCGAGTGTAGTTGCGGCGGGCTGTATAGGGCCAACGCCCAAAATGCAGACAGCCCTGCACTCGGTAGTTGTCTCCTCAACGCGAGAGGAAGAGACAGGTGAGGAAATACTTGAGAGGGTGCGAAAGACCGTAGACGCTAAGGAAGGGTGGATACAGGTCGAAAAAGTGAGGAAAGGAAAAGACCGAAAAATTATAATGGGCTGCAGAACACAAGAAGACAGACAGAAGGTCAAAGAACGACTAGAGAAGGCTGGAGAGCACCTCGTCGTCGAGGAAGTAAAGAACAAGGACCCGCTTCTGGTCCTGAAGGACGTGCTCATCGTACACAGTGATGATGAAATCATTAAGGCCTTCAGGAACCAGAATAGGGATGTCTTTTGCGGCCTCGACGACGGCGAAAACAGAATCTCGGTCAAGTACCGAAAGAGGGCACGAAACCCCTGTTGTGGTCACATCGTCCTAAGTGTGTCACCTACGATCTGGAGACGCTCCATCGACCACCAAAAGATAAGGATCGACCTACAGGCAGTCCATGTGATGGATCAATCGCCTTTAGTACAGTGCACCCGATGTTTGGGATACGGGCATGGTCGGCGGTTCTGCAAAGAGTCAGCCGACCTATGCAGCCATTGCGGTGATCCACACATGGCAACCGAGTGCCCCGTTCGACTGATCGGAGAGGCTCCCGCCTGCACGAACTGTGTCAGAGCCAAGCTGGAGCACAAACAACACAATGCCTTCAGCAATGACTGTCCCATCCGGAGGAAGCGAGATGCACTGGCCCGTTTGTCGGTAGCCTACTGCTAAGGGCACCGCAACTGTTTCCCCCCAGTACAAAATCCTCCAGGCTAACCTGCAGAGGAGCAAGTTGGCAACCGACGAACTATTGTTGGAAGCCGTAAAGCGCAAGACGGCAGTAGCGCTACTCCAGGAGCCGTACGTGGGTGCCGCGAAAAGCATGAGGAGCCACCGGGGTGTTAGAATCTTCCAGAGCTCTGATGTAGGGGGGGGTACTGTCAAGGCAGCGATAGCTGTCTTTGACCACGACCTAGACGTCTTACAGTACCCGGAACTCACCACGAACAACATCGTTGTGGTGGGGATCCGAACCAGAGCCTGGGAGATCACACTTGTCTCCTACTACTTTGAGCCGGATGTACCCCTGGAGCCGTACCTTGCACGCTTGAAAGCCATCCATCAAAGTAAGGGACCCGGCAGGTTAGTCCTTGGAGGCGACACGAATGCCAAGTCCACCTGGTGGGGTAGTAGCCAGGAGAACTCGAGAGGGGAGGAAATGTGCGGAGCCTTGGACGAGATGGGTCTGCATGTCCTCAATACCGGAAACATCCCGACATTCGATGTCATAAGAGGTGGCAGAAGATACTGCAGCCACGTAGACGTCACGGCCTGCACAATGGACGTTCTAAACCTGGTGGACAACTGGAGAGTGGTGGAGAGTCTGACGAGCTCGGATCATCAGGGAATCTCATTTAGTTTAAATTTAGAAAAATCAAAAGGTATTAATATAGAAAGAACGACGAGGATCTACAACACCAAAAAAGCATGCTGGGACCAATTTCATGTGAAATTGGGCCAGGCAATGCAAGAAAGCAGTCTAACTTTAGAAAAATTACAAATAATTGAAACAGTAGAATCCTTAGAACAAACATTAGAAAAATACACAAAATTAATTACTCAAACATGTAGACAAACCATACCCTGTAAAAAGAAAAAAGAAGTACTCACCTTTCCCTGGTGGTCCAAAAAACTCGAAGACCTAAAGAAGCAAGTGGACACCAAGAGACGCCGCATCAGAAACGCAGCACCGGTTCGAAGAGAACACGTAGTAGGCATATACCTGAAAGAAAAAGAAACCTATGAAAGAGAAGTGCAACTGGCAATAACGGAGAGTTGGAAGGAGTTTTGTGGGAAGCAGGAGAGGGAAGGGATGTGGGAAGGCATTTACCGAGTTATTGCCAGGTCTGCCAAAAGGGAAGAGGACATGCCGCTGCGTGATGGGGATAGGACCCTGGATGCGAAGCAGTCGGCGAGGCTTCTAGCCGAAACCTTTTACCCCGAGGATAGGAGGGAGAATGACGATGCAGACCATCAACATATCCGAGAACAAGCCAAAGCGGTAAACTCGTGGAACCATGATGAGAAACATGACCCGCCGTTTACACTGAGCGAACTCGAAATGTCTGCAAAGTCATTCAACCCCAAAAAGGCTCCGGGAGCCGACGGTTTCACCTCCGACATATGCGTGCGGGCCATAAATTCTGATCCTGCCTACTTCTTAGCCTTGCTGAACAAATGTATGGCATTAGGATACTTCCCGAAGATCTGGAAGGAAGCCACAGTAGTCGTCCTTAGGAAGCCGGGAAAGAGCTCGTATACCGAACCCAAATCGTACAGGCCGATTGGTCTTTTGCCAGTACTGGGTAAGGTATACGAGAAAATGTTGGTTGCTCGCCTCAAATTCCATCTTCTGCCGAGGATTAGTACTCGCCAATACGGATTCATGCCCCAAAAGAGCACCGAAGACTCCCTCTACACACTGATGCAGCACATCCGTGCCAACTTAAATCTTAAAAAGATTGTTACTGTCGTGTCACTTGACATCGAGGGAGCCTTCGACAATGCATGGTGGCCGGCTATAAGAGTCCGTTTGGCTGAGGAAAATTGTCCGATCAATTTGAGGCGAGTAATCGACAGCTACCTAAGTGACAGAAAAGTCACGGTGAGGTACGCGGGGGAGCAGCATGAACGAAGTTCAAGCAAAGGATGCGTGCAAGGATCCATTGGTGGGCCCATCCTTTGGAACGTTCTGCTGGATCCTCTCCTCCAACAACTTGAGGGCAGGGGCGACTACTGTCAGGCGTTCGCCGATGACGTCGTGATGGTTTTCTGTGGTGAGACTGCACGAGACATCGAGCGACAAGCCAATGCCGCTCTCGGTCATGTCCGAGCGTGGGGTATCCGAAATAAGCTTAATTTCGCACCGCATAAGACCTGCGCGATGGTCGTAACGCGAAAGCTTAAGTACGATACACCACGTTTGAGCATGGGCGGGATCGGCGTTGGAATGTCTCAGCAGATGAAACTGCTAGGTCTCACCATAGACAACAAACTCACTTTTAACACCCACATCGGGAACGCCTGCAGAAAGGCGATCGGGATTTATGGCCAGCTCGCGAGAACGGCTCGCGTCGGCTGGGGGTTAAACCCCGAAGTGCTGCGTACCATATACACAGCGGCAGTCGAGCCCATTATTCTCTATGCGGCAAGTGTCTGGGCGCCAGCTGCCGACAAATTAGGAGTGCGCAAACAGCTCAATGTAGTACAGCGGGGCTTTGCGCAAAAACTGTGCAAAGCGTACAAAACGGTGTCACTGAATTCCGCACTGGTGCTGGCCGGGATCCTCCCACTGGATCTTCGTATAAAAGAGGTGGCTCGTTTATACGAAGCCAAAAAGGGGGTATCACGGCCAGTACTAGGTGACCGAGAGGTGGAGGAAATGTCACCTTTCGTGGAGGCTCCGCACCCGGCCGACAAACTGCCCCTAAAATACGACTGCCTGATAAACCAAGAACAGTACCAAAATCATTGCGATTTTGCGGTGCGCGTTTTTACTGACGGCAGTAAGATTGAGGGCAAAGTTGGAGCGGCACTGTCTATTTGGATTGGTGCCGTCGAAACTAGAGCCCTCAAATTTACTTTGCCGTCATACTGCACGGTTTATCAGGCAGAACTGCTGGCACTTTCGAAGGCAACGGGGGAAGCCGTGAAAATGAAAGAGTCCACCTTCGGCATCTACAGCGACTCCAGAGCAGCCCTAGAGACCGTCGCAAACCCGGACTCGACCCATCCACTAGCGGTGGAAACAAGAGACGCCATAAGACGCTGTAGACTCCAGAACAAGCGCGTCTCCTTGTTCTGGATCAAAGCCCACGCTGGTTTGGATGGGAACGAGAGAGCGGATCTACTAGCGAAGGAGGCTGCTCTGCGATCCAAAAAGAAGCCAGACTACGATCGTTGCCCTATCTCATTCGTCAAACGTATGCTCCGTCAGCATACGATTGAGGAATGGGATAGAAGGTACAAATCTGGCGAAACCGCTTCTATCACGAAACTGTTTTTCCCAGATGTTCTGGCGGCCCATAGAATTATCAAAAAAGTTGAACTGACGAGCGTTATCACACAGGTCATGACGGGACACGGTGGTTTCTCCTCATACTTAAAGCGATTTAAGTGTAAGGAGAACTCATCGTGCGCCTGCGATCCGGCGGTCGATGAGGACATCCCTCACTTACTCTTTGAATGTCCCATGTTTGGTCGAGAACGTTTTCAGCTGGAGCAGGAACTCGAAGCAGAAATGTGTGGCGAAAATCTTTCGGAGATGATGGCAGGAGAAAAGAGAGAAAAGCTAATAAATTATTGCACCAAAATTGCGACAACTGTAATAAAAAGAAACAAAACATAAAATATAAATATAATTGTAAATAATGAACACTACATGATAAATATAGATAGATATAAAAATAAGCGATATAAAAAGAGATTAAAATAATATACAGTAAAAATAATGAACTTGGTTATACTTACCCAAAATGGGTAACTTAAAGAAACATATTAAATAAAATAAAAATAAGTCTGAAAATATAAATAAAATTTGAAAAACCAAAGGCCTTATCTATGATAGGGGTAAAATTAGAAATGACAGATTGGGGTTTTTAGTTGGTAGGAGTCCAACACTACCTGAGTGTTCCCCTCAGGTGTCCATGAAGGATTTTTTCCTCAATCTGTCAATACAAAAAAAAAAAAAAAAAAAAAAAAAAAAAAAAAAAAAACCTAACCTAACCTAACCTAATCTTTCGGTACCTAAATATTCATATTTTTCAGCGGGTTTTTGTCATATCTTGTATTCTACCTTGTCTTGATCAACGCAATAGAAATTTTCAGTGCTGCCAAAATTTAAGTTTTTTATACTACAAAAAGAACATTAAAAATTCGTCAAAGAAATGCAAATTTTTTAATAAATTGTCAAAATTTGTCTCAAATTATTCAAAGTTTTTGTCTGAACCATCATTAAATAACGCCCAGAGTTTTGCCCCGTCGTTTGGTACCACTCTCGACCACCCTATTGTGGGAAGTGCAAAACTTTTGATTGTCATACCTAACCTAACCTAATCTTTCGGTACCTAAATATTCATATTTTTCAGCGGATTTTTGTCATATCTTGTATTCCACCTTGTCTTGATCAACGCTATAGAAATTTTCAGTGCTCCCAAAATTTAAGTTTTTTATACTACAAAACGAACATTAAAAATTCGTCAAAGAAATGCAAATTTTTTAATAAATTGTCAAAATTTGTCTCAAATTATTCAAAGTTTTTGTCTGAACCATCATTAAATAACGCCCAGAGTTTTGCCCCGTCGTTTGGTACCACTCTCGACCACCCCCTATTGTGGGAAGTGCAAAACTTTTGATTGTCACACCTAAACTAACCTAATTTTTCGGTACCTAAATATTCATATTTTTCAGCGGGTTTTTGTCATAATTATCTTGTATTCTACCTTGTTTTGATCAACGCTATAGAAATTTTCAATGCTGCCAAAATTTAAGAGCTTTTCATACTACAAAAAGAACATTAAAAATTCGTCAAAGAAATGCAAATTTTTTAATAAATTATAAAAATTTGTCTCAAATTATTCAAAGTTTTTGTCTGAACCATCATTAAATAACGCCCAGAGTTTGGCCCCGTCGTTTGGTACCACTCTCGACCACCCCCTATTGTGGGAAGTGCAAAACTTTTGACTGTCACACCTAACCTAACCTTATCTTTCCGTACCTAAATATTCATATTTTTCAGCGGGTTTTTGTCATATCTTGTATTCCACCTTGTCTTGATCAACGCAATAGAAATTTTCAGTACTGCCAAAATTAAAGATTTTTATACTACAAAACGAACATTAAAAATTCGTCAAAGAAATGCAAATTTTTTAATAAATTGTCGAAATTTGTCTCAAATTATTCAAAGTTTTTGTCTGAACCATCATTAAATAACGCCCAGAGTTTTGCCCCGTCGTTTGGTACCACTCTCGACCACCCTATTGTGGGAAGTGCAAAACTTTTGATTGTCATACCTAACCTAACCTAATCTTTCGGTACCTAAATATTCATATTTTTCAGCGGATTTTTGTCATATCTTGTATTCCACCTTGTCTTGATCAACGCTATAGAAATTTTCAGTGCTCCCAAAATTTAAGTTTTTTATACTACAAAACGAACATTAAAAATTCGTCAAAGAAATGCAAATTTTTTAATAAATTGTCAAAATTTGTCTCAAATTATTCAAAGTTTTTGTCTGAACCATCATTAAATAACGCCCAGAGTTTTGCCCCGTCGTTTGGTACCACTCTCGACCACCCCCTATTGTGGGAAGTGCAAAACTTTTGATTGTCACACCTAAACTAACCTAATTTTTCGGTACCTAAATATTCATATTTTTCAGCGGGTTTTTGTCATAATTATCTTGTATTCTACCTTGTTTTGATCAACGCTATAGAAATTTTCAATGCTGCCAAAATTTAAGAGCTTTTCATACTACAAAAAGAACATTAAAAATTCGTCAAAGAAATGCAAATTTTTTAATAAATTATAAAAATTTGTCTCAAATTATTCAAAGTTTTTGTCTGAACCATCATTAAATAACGCCCAGAGTTTGGCCCCGTCGTTTGGTACCACTCTCGACCACCCCCTATTGTGGGAAGTGCAAAACTTTTGACTGTCACACCTAACCTAACCTTATCTTTCCGTACCTAAATATTCATATTTTTCAGCGGGTTTTTGTCATATCTTGTATTCCACCTTGTCTTGATCAACGCAATAGAAATTTTCAGTACTGCCAAAATTAAAGATTTTTATACTACAAAACGAACATTAAAAATTCGTCAAAGAAATGCAAATTTTTTAATAAATTGTCGAAATTTGTCTCAAATTATTCAAAGTTTTTGTCTGAACCATCATTAAATAACGCCCAGAGTTTTGCCCCGTCGTTTGGTACCACTCTCGACCACCCCCTATTGTGGGAAGTGCAAAACTTTTGATTGTCACACCAAACCTAACCTAATCTTTCCGTACCTAAATATTCATATTTTTCAGCGGGTTTTTGTCATATCTTGTATTCTACCTTGTCTTGATCAACGCAATAGAAATTTTCAGTACTGCCAAAATTTAAGATTTTTATACTACAAAACGAACATTAAAAATTCGTCAAAGAAATGCAAATTTTTTAATAAATTATAAAAATTTGTCTCAAATTATTCAAAGTTTTTGTCTGAACCATCATTAAATAACGCCCAGAGTTTTGCCCCGTCGTTTGTTACCTCTCTCGACCACCCCCTATTGTGGGAAGTGCAAAACTTTTGATTGTCACACCTAACCTAACCTAATCTTTCGGTACCTAAATATTCATATTTTTCAGCGGGTTTTTGTCATATCTTGTATTCTACCTTGTTTTGATCAACGCTATAGAAATTTTCAATGCTGCCAAAATTTAAGAGCTTTTTATACTACAAAAAGAACATTAAAAATTCGTCAAAGAAATGCAAATTTTTTAATAAATTATCAAAATTTGTCTCAAATTATTCAAAGTTTTTGTCTGAACCATCATTAAATAACGCCCAGAGTTTTGCCCCGTCGTTTGGTACCACTCTTGACCACCCCCTATTGTGGGAAGTGCAAAACTTTTGATTGTCACACCTAAACTAACCTAATCTTTCGGTACCTAAATATTCATATTTTTCAGCGGGTTTTTGTCATAATTATCTTGTATTCTACCTTGTTTTGATCAACGCTATAGAAATTTTCAATGCTGCCAAAATTTAAGAGCTTTTCATACTACAAAAAGAACATTAAAAATTCGTCAAAGAAATGCAAATTTTTTAATAAATTATCAAAATTTGTCTCAAATTATTCAAAGTTTTTGTCTGAACCATCATTAAATAACGCCCAGAGTTTTGCCCCGTCGTTTGGTACCACTCTCGACCACCCCCTATTGTGGGAAGTGCAAAACTTTTGATTGTCACACCTAACCTAACCTAATCTTTCCGTACCTAAATATTTATATTTTTCAGCGGGTTTTTGTCATATCTTGTATTCCACCTTGTCTTGATCAACGCAATAGAAATTTTCAGTACTGCCAAAATTAAAGATTTTTATACTACAAAACGAACATTAAAAATTCGTCAAAGAAATGCAAATTTTTTAATAAATTGTCGAAATTTGTCTCAAATTATTCAAAGTTTTTGTCTGAACCATCATTAAATAACGCCCAGAGTTTTGCCCCGTCGTTTGGTACCACTCTCGACCACCCCCTATTGTGGGAAGTGCAAAACTTTTGATTGTCACACCAAACCTAACCTAATCTTTCCGTACCTAAATATTCATATTTTTCAGCGGGTTTTTGTCATATCTTGTATTCTACCTTGTCTTGATCAACGCAATAGAAATTTTCAGTACTGCCAAAATTTAAGATTTTTATACTACAAAACGAACATTAAAAATTCGTCAAAGAAATGCAAATTTTTTAATAAATTATCAAAATTTGTCTCAAATTATTCAAAGTTTTTGTCTGAACCATCATTAAATAACGCCCAGAGTTTTGCCCCGTCGTTTGGTACGACTCTCGACCACCCCCTATTGTAGGAAGTGCAAAACTTTTGATTGTCACACCTAACCTAACCTAATCTTTCGGTACCTAAATATTCATATTTTTCAGCGGGTTTTTGTCATAATTATCTTGTATTCTACCTTGTTCTGATCAACGCTATAGAAATTTTCAATGCTGCCAAAATTTAAGAGCTTTTCATACTACAAAAAGAACATTAAAAATTCGTCAAAGAAATGCAAATTTTTTAATAAATTATCAAAATTTGTCTCAAATTATTCAAAGTTTTTGTCTGGACCATCATTAAATAACGCCCAGAGTTTTGCCCCGTCGTTTGGTACCTCTCTCGACCACCCCCTATTGTGGGAAGTGCAAAACTTTTAATTTTTCACCTAACCTAACCTAATCTTTCGGTACCTAAATATTCATATTTTTCAGCGGGTTTTTGTCATATCTTGTATTCTACCTTGTCTTGATCAACGCAATAGAAATTTTCAGTGCTGCCAAAATTTAAGTTTTTTATACTACAAAAAGAACATTAAAAATTCGTCAAAGAAATGCAAATTTTTTAATAAATTGTCAAAATTTGTCTCAAATTATTCAAAGTTTTTGTCTGAACCATCATTAAATAACGCCCAGAGTTTTGCCCCGTCGTTTGGTACCACTCTCGACCACCCCCTATTGTGGGAAGTGCAAAACTTTTGATTGTCATACCTAACCTAACCTAATCTTTCGGTACCTAAATATTCATATTTTTCAGCGGATTTTTGTCATATCTTGTATTCCACCTTGTCTTGATCAACGCTATAGAAATTTTCAGTGCTCCCAAAATTTAAGTTTTTTATACTACAAAACGAACATTAAAAATTCGTCAAAGAAATGCAAATTTTTTAATAAATTGTCAAAATTTGTCTCAAATTATTCAAAGTTTTTGTCTGAACCATCATTAAATAACGCCCAGAGTTTTGCCCCGTCGTTTGGTACCACTCTCGACCACCCCCTATTGTGGGAAGTGCAAAACTTTTGATTGTCATACCTAACCTAACCTAATCTTTCGGTACCTAAATATTCATATTTTTCAGCGGATTTTTGTCATATCTTGTATACCACCATGTCTTGATCAACGCTATAGAAATTTTCAGTGCTCCCAAAATTTAAGTTTTTTATACTACAAAAAGAACATTAAAAATTCGTCAAAGAAATGCAAATTTTTTAATAAATTGTCAAAATTTGTCTCAAATTATTCAAAGTTTTTGTCTGAACCATCATTAAATAACGCCCAGAGTTTTGCCCCGTCGTTTGGTACCACTCTCGACCACCCCCTATTGTGGGAAGTGCAAAACTTTTGATTGTCACACCTAACCTAACCTAATCTTTCGGTACCTAAATATTCATATTTTTCAGCGGGTTTTTGTCATATCTTGTATTCTACCTTGTCTTGATCAACGCAATAGAAATTTTCAGTACTGCCAAAATTTAAGATTTTTATACTACAAAACGAACATTAAAAATTCGTCAAAGAAATGCAAATTTTTTAATAAATTATCAAAATTTGTCTCAAATTATTCAAAGTTTTTGTCTGAACCATCATTAAATAACGCCCAGAGTTTTGCCCCGTCGTTTGGTACCACTCTCGACCACCCCCTATTGTGGGAAGTGCAAAACTTTTGATTGTCACACCTAACCTAACCTAATCTTTCGGTACCTAAATATTCATATTTTTCAGCGGGTTTTTGTCATATCTTGTATTCTACCTTGTTTTGATCAACGCTATAGAAATTTTCAATGCTGCCAAAATTTAAGAGCTTTTTATACTACAAAAAGAACATTAAAAATTCGTCAAAGAAATGCAAATTTTTTAATAAATTATCAAAATTTGTCTCAAATTATTCAAAGTTTTTGTCTGAACCATCATTAAATAACGCCCAGAGTTTTGCCCCGTCGTTTGGTACCACTCTTGACCACCCCCTATTGTGGGAAGTGCAAAACTTTTGATTGTCACACCTAAACTAACCTAATCTTTCGGTACCTAAATATTCATATTTTTCAGCGAATTTTTGTCATATCTTGTATTCCACCATGTCTTGATCAACGCTATAGAAATTTTCAGTGCTCCCAAAATTTAAGTTTTTTATACTACAAAAAGAACATTAAAAATTCGTCAAAGAAATGCAAATTTTTTAATAAATTGTCAAAATTTGTCTCAAATTATTCAAAGTTTTTGTCTGAACCATCATTAAATAACGCCCAGAGTTTTGCCCCGTCGTTTGGTACGACTCTTGACCACCCCCTATTGTGGGAAGTGCAAAACTTTTAATTTTTACACCTAACCTAACCTAATCTTTCGGTACCTAAATATTCATATTTTTCAGCGGGTTTTTGTCATATCTTGTATTCTACCTTGTTTTGATCAACGCTATAGAAATTTTCAATGCTGCCAAAATTTAAGAGCTTTTTATACTACAAAAAGAACATTAAAAATTCGTCAAAGAAATGCAAATTTTTTAATAAATTATCAAAATTTGTCTCAAATTATTCAAAGTTTTTGTCTGAACCATCATTAAATAACGCCCAGAGTTTTGCCCCGTCGTTTGGTACCACTCTCGACCACCTCCTATTGTGGGAAGTGCAAAACTTTCGATTGTCACACCTAAACTAA
>OY776107.1:22816-32816 GCA_963675205.1 Catocala nupta
TAACCTAACCTAACCTAACCTAACCTAACCTAACCTAACCTAACCTAACCTAACCTAACCTAACCTAACCTAACCTAACCTAACCTAACCTAACCTAACCTAACCTAACTAACCTAACCTAACCTAACCTAACCTAACCTAACCTAACCTAACCTAACCTAACCTAACCTAACCTAACCTAACCTAACCTAACCTAACCTAACCTAACCTAACCTAACCTAACCTAACCTAACCTAACCTAACCTAACCTAACCTAACCTAACCTAACCTAACCTAACCTAACCTAACCTAACCTAACCTAACCTTTTTTTTTTTTTTTACGGGGGGAAATCCTCATGGACTTCCTCCGCCTGGGGAAAGGCGGAGGGGCATGCCGGACTCTTACCGGCTAAAACCACCCCGGTGTCTCCTCGCACGTATGCGCGGGGCCGCGGGAGTCCAGATTCTTCCGCAGCCCCGCACTAGTGCTGGCCCGGTCTGTCCGGGCCCCGTCTCCTGCACGGGGTAGTGAGGTGTTGAAAACTACCCCGTGCATCGCCTCAGAGGCGCGTGCCGACACCCGCGCGCGCCTCCGCCTCGGGTCCATCGAATAGGGGGCGGGGACTTCCCCAAGTCACTCGCCCCTGGACCCATTCATGGGGGCTGGAAAAGGGCGTTGTCCGCCCTTCTCCTGCGCCCGGTGCGCCTTCTGCGGCCCGGGAAGGGAGTCGAGATCTCCCTCTCCCGTTCCGCAGTTTCCTTCTGCGACATCACGTCCTCGCAGAAGGACACCACTGCGTCCCACGACTCTGCGCTGCCGACCATACAACCTAACCTAACCTAACCTAACCTAACCTAACCTAACCTAACCTAACCTAACCTAACCTAACCTAACCTAACCTAACCTAACCTAACCTAACCTAACCTAACCTAACCTAACCTAACCTAACCTAACCTAACCTAACCTAACCTAACCTAACCTAACCTAACCTAACCTAACCTAACCTAACCTAACCTAACCCAGTTCCGTGTCTCACGTTGCCGAGAACGCCACGTTTTTGTTACGCTCCGCGCTCTAAAAATCGCACCAGTGGCACAGTGTCGTGAAAAACAAAGTGTTATATACCAAAAGTTGCGCGTTGACGTGCCGAATGCGCGTGTGAAAGAAATTTCATCCGGACAGCACCCAGTGAAAAGTTAGAGCTGAAAAACCGTATTGCGCACGTGGTCAGGACAAAAATCAGTGTTTTCTCCAGAAAACTATCGACGACCCCCGAGTTTTTTGGTGCGCCGAGGTCGGCGCTCCAGAGGGCTAAAGGCTGGTACAACTCGCCGATTTTTTCAGTGCATCATTCCTGAGAAACGAGTTTTTACCAAAAACCACGTGGACACGTGGGCGTGGTTTTGGGGCAGTGCGGCTAAAGTGTGACGCGTCAAAAAACGTGGTCTGTACACCTGTGAAAGTACATAATCGGGAAACGGACAGGAGGGAAGTTACAGGGGAAAAACTGGTTACGCTGAACGTAAGGGAATTGAAAAGTCGATTATCTCGGAAAAACGATCGACGACCCCCGAACGTTTTGGTGCGTCGAGGAAGGCACTCCAGCCAGCTTTCCTACGACACCTCTCCCGGATTTTTCCGGTGAGTTTTTCCTGAGATAATCACTTTACAATCCGTCCCACCCGGAAGATTGAACCCGGTTCCAGGATAGCCTGACAGTTCCCGGTGGCGGCATATAGCGGAAAACACCAACTGAAGCACCCGGACATTTTTTGCCCGGCGGAAATCGGAAAACTTTCGGCAAAATCCGCTATTTGCAGAAAGTTGTCGGCAACCAATATATTCCAGGCTGTCCCAGGACGTCAGGGATCGTCGGACCCTCATCAAAACCGTACCAGGAGAAGAAGGAGTTCCCCAGCTTTCCAGCCATACCAAGTTTGTTGTAGTTACTAATTTATTTATATTTTCTAGGAATTAATTACAAAACCCTGTCCGATTTCGCCATTACCGGATAAGTTTGTACACGTCATATCTCGGGAACGGCTGGGAATATCGAGAAAATAACGAAATTTTCATTCAGTCACCTGAAGCTCTCATAGGGTCGACCAACCGATAGGGGTTGCAAAAAACCACCCCCGGGAAGATTTGTACAGAAAACAGGAAAAATCTTGGGTTTCCTGGACCCTAGGAAACATACCTACAACTTTGTCAGGAAATTCAGGACTCACTGTATACTGTGCAATTTTTCCCGAGGCTGTAATTGCATTTTAGACCCCGAAACAATGCAAACGTAGTTGGCAAACTCACACCCCCTATATTCCCGGCCCTGTACAAATTTAATCGGTGGTGCCACCCCTAAGGAAACCTTACGGGTGGAAAATTTAGTCTGTAAGCTATCAGGAACTTTTTATTTTATAGCTCTAGTATAAGTAGTAAATTTTTTATGAATTTTACAAAAGTGTCCTACCTTTAGGTATAGCCGCAAAGAGATAACGTTGTTTAGGTATTTTTGGATTTTTAAGGGTTCGAATAACTCCTAAACGGTGCGTCCTACGCAAAAACTAACGAAATTTCGGCCCCCCCCTCCCCTAACCCCACCCCCCTTTCGCCTACGGCTCAACTTTTGCGACCCCTCTAAACCCACCCCCGGGGTTTCAACCCCCTACCCCTATTTTTGACTTTCATACCAGTTTAAGCTGACCTCTCAGTTGCGTAGGCCGACAGTTATAACGAACCCTTAAAAACATACCTAAGCAAAAGTACCTAAAGGGTGCCTAGACCTATAGAGCGAGTCAGGACAAGCCACTTCAGTTCAAGCCCGAGCTTTCTGCGACCACGGGAAGGGAAGTTATTCGAGGTTGAAGATTGACTTTGACAGTTGTGCAACTGTCAAACCAAACTTTGGACGTCGATAACTCCTGAACCAGAAACCAGAGGTCGTAGAAGGCTCCGGTTTTCACTGGAGACAAGGGCATCACTTCTCCTGTTCCGCAAGCTGCTTTTCAGGTTTTTCAGGACCTGAAAATTTTGTAATTTTGAATTCTCTTCTGCGGCTCCCCTAGAGCTGGGACAGTTTTGTCTAGGTTAAACGATAGGGCCTGAGGAGACCTATCTCTACTTTTTTGAGTGACTCTAGCTAGAGTCAAAAAATTTTTTTGACATTATTTTTAACAAAAATTTTGTGAGTGTGTACAAGCCTAGACCAAGCCTCTCTACCTTTTATAAGGTAGAAATAACTTGGTAGAGCCAGGCTCTACTTTAATTTTATTTTTAGTATAGACAACATAGATTACATTTTTAATTGTTTATTCCGTTTTATTTGTTTTATTAGTAATTCATTATAAATTATTTTATTTTATTTTATTTTATTTCATATTTTTTGACACAGACCCCCCTTTACAGGGTCTGCATAATACACTAAATAAGGGACAACTTTCCCCGATAAAACTGCACAACTTAAACACCACACTCATACTCATCATATCACATTCCTCACCACACAACAAACATGTTCCACACACCTAAAACCTCTGCCACCACTAAAAAGCCCACCACTCCCAGCCCAACCACCACAGCTGCAGCAGTGCAGGACGCTGCCAGGACCTTCATTAAAAGACCTGAGACAAAAAGAAGGTCACTCGACAATATGGACCTATATAAAAAGCAGCTAAAAGACTACTCCACACTACCAAGTGACCAACTCCTCCAGGAGTTAATGAAGACTTTCGAGGATATCCCCTCGAAAGTACACGAATACCCTCAAATGCGAAAAGATATCAAGCAATTCCTGGAGGTAAAATCGGATAAGGGCATACGGGCTATTTTCGAAATAAGTAGGAGGATGCAGAGTCTAGAAGCAGAGGCTCCAAAAACTAGGACTCCTTCTAAGGTTTCCTCATCCGATGACGGCATGCTTAGGAAACTGGGAGAGATGGAAGCGGCGTTGACGGAGAGAATAAATGAGATGGAGCTAAATCTGAAAACGAATATGGCAAGACTCAACGACAACAATGACGACCGAGGCTCCGACATACTCGACAAGATCACCGACACGGTCAATGAGGCCAAAGGTGCCGTAGACCGAGCGACCGAGCAGGTCGAAATTCGGACGCACGCTCTCCTCAAAGACCTGGTCGGTGGTATTGCCGGGGATGTCGTCGCAGCAACACAAGAACTCGTGGAGGTCGCAAAAGGACTGGCTTCCGAGATAAACTTAGCCCCAGCTCCAGTCCTAAAATCGTACGCCAGCGTCGCAGCAGCCAAACCCGTCCATCGTCCGGCACTTCACTCGATGGCGGTCACCCTCGAAGGTGGTCTCGAGACTGCTGACGAGGTGCTCGCCAGAGTGAAGAAGGCGGTCGATGCCAGAGTAACTGGACTAAAAATAAACAAGGTACGGAAAGCTAAAAACCAAACTGTTATACTGGGCTGCGACACTGAAGAAGAGATGATAAAAGTCCAGAAGACAATAGAGGGTCGCGGGGACGGGTTGACAGTAGCGCCCATGAAAAATAAAAACCCTCTCGTTGTCCTTAAAGATGTCTTTATGGACAGCGAAGACAACGAGATAATAAAAGCACTTTACTCGCAAAATAAAGATATTTTCATGGGCCTATCTGAAGAAGAAATGGACGTAACAATAAAATACAAAAAACGTACCAGGAACCCGAAGACAGCACATGTTGTCCTCCAGGTAAGACCAAAAGTATGGCAGAGGATGACGGAGGCTGGAGCCCTCTATCTGGACCTTCAAAGGGTCAGAGTCGAGGACCAGTCTCCGCTCATCCAATGCACGAAATGCCTCGCCTTTGGACACGGCCGTAAATTTTGCACTGAGAGTGTGGACAGGTGTAGTCACTGCGGAGGACCGCATCTGCGCGAGAAATGCGCAGACTTCACCGCAGGGAACGAACCGCAGTGCTGCAACTGCTCACACTCTGGGTTGCGGAATAACGACCACAATGCCTTCAGTGTCGACTGCCCAGTACGCAAAAAGTGGGACTACCTGGCTCGCACAAACACGGCTTATGCCTAATCCTCATGCAAAAACCTACACAGCAGGTACACACAGTCACAAAACACACAAAAACATAAACACGACACACACGAACACGGAATACATGACTACACAATTACACAATCATATACAGAATGTATATTGAATTATACAAGAATATATCAGCACATAAACACTCACAAGAACACAAACAGAAACACAAAAACAAAAACAAGTATGAAATAAAATAGCATAAGAAATAGTAAATAATTATATATAACTTAGTATATATATATTATTAACTAGAAAAAGAATGTATAATAATATAAGAAGTACATAGTAAATAAAACACAACTAAAAGTCACAAAACCTGCTAAATGCACTATTGTAAAGATTCAGCGAAATGGTAAATAAGCAAATGTAATAAGTATATAAGTAAAAGTAACAATAACAAATGTAAAAATGTTAAGAATAAAATATAAGTACAGTATAAAGTGTTGTAAGATTCCTAGATGTAAAAAATAATTTAGAAATAAAAAATGTAATAGCATAAGTATAGAATGATAAGTACAACAGTTAAGAAAATATGTAAATTTATAATTAAGTATACACTGTAAGACAAAAACCAGAAATTGAAATAGAAGAGAAATAAAATTATTTACCCTAAATAAAAGAAAAGATAAAATAGCATAGAGTAGCGGGAGTCCCACCCGACAAAGTAAGAATGTGGATGGATATAAGAAAGAACAAGTATGCGGCCTAAAAGTGCGAGAGGAATAAATGCGAGAACTGGTATGAATGAGTACTATAGCTATACAAGGACCCGGTGTTACCATGATCGGGGAAAAGCAGAAAATAAAAAAAAAAAAAAAAAAAAAAAAAAAAAAAAAAAAAAAAAAAAAAAAAAAAAAAAAAAAAAAAAAAAAAAAAAAAAAAAAAAAAAAAAAAAAAAAAAAAAAAAAAAAAAAAAAAAAAAAAAAAAAACCTAACCTAACCTAACCTAACCTAACCTAACCTAACCTAACCTAACCTAACCTAACCTAACCTAACCTAACCTAACCTAACCTAACCTAACCTAACCTAACCTAACCTAACCTAACCTAACCTAACCTAACCTAACCTAACCTAACCTAACCTAACCTAACCTAACCTAACCTAACCTAACCTAACCTAACCTAACCTAACCTAACCTAACCTAACCTAACCTAACCTAACCTAACCTAACCTAACCTAACCTAACCTAACCTAACCTAACCTAACCTAACCTAACCTAACCTAACCTAACCTAACCTAACCTAACCTAACCTAACCTAACCTAACCTAACCTAACCTAACCTAACCTAACCTAACCTAACCTAACCTAACCTAACCTAACCTAACCTAACCTAACCTAACCCGAGTTCCGTGCGTAGCGTTGTCGAGAACGCCACGATTTTGTCTCGCTCCGCGTTAAAAATTCGTATGTGTGGCAAAGTTTCGCGAAAAATAGTGTGTGATACATCAAAAGTTGCGCGCTTACGAGCCGAACACGGTAGTGAAAATTTTATCACCCGGACAGTGCCGTGTAAAAAGTTATACCCGAAAAACACTATTGTGCACGTGGTTTTAACGAAGAACAGTGATTTCTACGGAAAGCTATCGGCGACCCCCAAGTTTTTTGGCGCGCCGAGGACGGCGCCCCATAGGGTCAAAAGTTGGCAAACTCACCGATTTTTCCAGCGCGAAAATCCGGAGTAACAAGAATTTTCCTGAAACCACGTGGACACGTGGTCGTGGTTCCGGTATAGTGCGGCTGACTTGTGACACGTCGGGGGACGCGGCTTCAAGGACCCAACACGGTGGTGAAAACCGCAAAACCGGCAAACGTCCCGGAGAGAAGTTATCAAGGAAAAACTGTCAGAGCAGAACCCAAGGAAACTGAAGGGGCGATTATCTCTGGAAATCGATCGACGACCCCTGCGCGTTTTGGTACGTTGAGAAAGGCAATCCATCTAGCTTCCAAACGACACCACTCCCGGATTTTTCCGGTGAGGAATTCCAGAGATAATTGCCTCTCAAGCAATCCCGACCTGAAGATTGAACCCGGTTCCAGGATAGTCTGGTAGTTCCTGGCCACGGCAAATAGAGGGAAACGTCATCAGAAGCACCCGGACACTTTTTGTCCGGCGGAAATCCGACAATTTTCGGCAAAACTCTCTATTTGCAGAAAGTTGTCAGCGACCAACTTCTTCCAGACAACCCTACGGAACCAGGGATCGTCGGATTCACATCAGGTTTTCACTGGAAGAAGGAGAAACTCTCCAGCTTCCAGAATATACCAAGTTTGTTACAGTTTTTAATTTATTCGTATTTTTTAGAAATTTATTTAGAAACCCTGTCCGATTTCGCCATTACCGGTTAAGTTTGTACACGTCATATCTCGGGAACGGCTGGGAATATCGAAAAAATAACAAAATTTTTTCAGTCACCTGAAACTCTCATAGGGTCGACCAACCGACAGGGGTTGCAAAAAACCACCCCCGGGAAGATTTGTACAGAAAACAGGAAAAATCTTGGGTTTCCTGGACCCTAGGAAACATACCTACAACTTTGTCAGGAAATCCAGGACTCACTGTATGCTGTGCAATTTTTCCCGAGGCTGAAATCGCATTTTAGACCCCGAAACAATGCAAACGTAGTTGGCAAACTAACACCCCCTTCATTCCCAGCCCTGTACAAACTTAATCGGTGGTGCCACCCCTAAGTAAATCTTACGGGTGAAAAATTTAGTATTTAAGCCACCAGGAACTTTTTAGTTTGTAAGTTTAGCTTTATTAGTTTATTTCTTATGAATTTTTCAAAAAAGTCCTACCTTTAGGTATAGCCGCAAAGGAATAAACTTGTTTAGGTATTTTTGGGTTTTTAAGGGTTCGAATAACTCCTAAACGGTGCGTCCTACGCAAAAACTAACGAAATTTCGCCCCCCCAACTCCCCTAACCCCACCCCCCTTTCGCCTACGGCTCAACTTTTGCGACCCCCCTAAACCCACCCCCGGGATTTCAACCCCCTACCCCTATTTTTTACTTTCATACCAGCTTAAGCTGATCTCTCAGTTGCGTAGGCCGAAGGTCATTACGAACCCTTAAAAGCATACCTAGGCAAAAGTACCTAAAGGGTGCCTAGACTGATAGAGCGGGTCAGGACAAGCCACTTCAGTCCAAGCCCGGGCGTTCTGCGACCACGGGAAGGGAAGTTATTCGGAGTTGAAGATTGACTTTGACAGTTGTGTAACTGTCAAACCAAACTTTGGACGCCGATAACTCCTGAACCAGAGGTCGTAGAGGGCTCTGGTTTTTTCTGGGGACCAAGGCAACACCTCTTCTGTCCGCCTGGTAGCTTTTCAGGTTTTTCAGGAACTGAAAAATTCCTGAAATCTGGTTTTGCGGAACCTTTAGGGCCAAGATAGCCGTGTTTGGGCTCAAATAAAAGGGCTCGAGGAGACCTATCACTGTAACACCCTAGATTTACTCTAGGTAGAGTTTTAAAAATTTTGACTTTTATTTTCGACCGAAATCGTCTCCCGTAGGTTCACAAGCCCTATTTTCGAGCCCCCCTACCTTAACAAAGGTAAAATAACTCGGTAGAGCCAGACTCTACCTTATATTATTATTAATTAATTTTATTTTATTTTGTGATTTAGGTTTAAGATAGACTAGTTATAAAGTTAGGACAAACAAAGCCTTCACTATACCGCTTTGTTTATTTATACTTTATTCGAAATAATATAATAATACTATAATTAGACCGCCTGACTATAGCATAAGAACTATTTATTACATTATATTCAAACACTACACTCACATATCGCAAACAGATACACATATCAATACATTACTAATTCATATATATATTATTGACACCTCTTCTGCTGATCTGGCATAGCAATTGACTGTTGTTTTGACAACTCGACATTTTGCATGCCAACCAGCGAGGAGTTATTTGCCATACACACACACACACTCACATACACATACACACCCACACACACATATACATACACATATAAATATATATATCATAGTATTGTATCCATTCTAGTTCTAAAGACTTTGCTATTGCATAAAACTGACGGTATTATTGACCGGCTTTTGCCGTTGTAGTATTATTTTAGTCTCAAGTAGAATAGCTATTGCTACCTACTTTAGTTATATACACGGACCTTTTACACCCGGTATATATTAAGTTATTATTTTATAGCAAATTATTATAAGATATATTATTATTGTAATTTAAATTAATTCTTAGGACTCTATACATCCTTTTTATCACAAGCACGTATTATTTTAGTACAAAGGACAATTTTCCCCGATCCACTTATAATAAGTAACTATTCACCGCACTCAAACATACTCACACTACCAACATGCTCCGCACACCCGCAACCTCTGGCGCTGCCAAAAAGCTTACCACTCCCAGCCCAATCACCACAACCGCAGCAGCGCAGGACGCTGCTAAAACCTTTATCAGGAGACCTGAGACAAAAAGAAGATCGCTTGAAAACATGGATTCTTACAAAAAGCAGCAAAAGAACTACGCTGCACTACCAAGCGATCAGCTCCTCCAGGAACTGATGAAGACCTTCGAGGATATACCCTCGAAAGTCCAGGAGTACCCTCAGATGAGGAGAGATATCAAACAGTTCCTGGAGGTGCAATCTGATAAGGGTATAAGGGCGATCTTCGAGCTTAGTAGACGCGTTCAAAATCTCGAAGCGGATGCCCCGAAACTAAGGACGCCAACAAAAACCTCGTCGTCCGATGGGCAGGAACACGTACTTATAAAATTGGGAGAGGTTGAGGCGACACTGGCTGAGCGAATGGACGAGATAGAGCGAGGACTAAAAGCAGACTTTGCACGACTCCATGATGGAAACGACGACCGAGGCTCCGACATACTCGACAGGATCACCGACACGGTCAATGAGGCCAGAGCTGCCGTAGACAGAGCGACCGAGCAGGTCGAAAGTCGGACGCACGCTCTCCTC
>OY776107.1:40316-50316 GCA_963675205.1 Catocala nupta
AACCTAACCTAACCTAACCTAACCTAACCTAACCTAACCTAACCTAACCTAACCTAACCTAACCTAACCTAACCTAACCTAACCTAACCTAACCTAACCTAACCTAACCTAACCTAACCTAACCTAACCTAACCTAACCTAACCTAACCTAACCTAACCTAACCTAACCTAACCTAACCTAACCTAACCTAACCTAACCTAACCTAACCTAACCTAACCTAACCTAACCTAACCTAACCTAACCTAACCTAACCTAACCTAACCTAACCTAACCTAACCTAACCTAACCTAACCTAACCTAACCTAACCTAACCTAACCTAACCTAACCTAACCTAACCTAACCTAACCTAACCTAACCTAACCTAACCTAACCTAACCTAACCTAACCTAACCTAACCTAACCTAACCTAACCTAACCTAACCTAACCTAACCTAACCTAACCTAACCTAACCTAACCTAACCTAACCTAACCTAACCTAACCTAACCTAACCTAACCTAACCTAACCTAACCTAACCTAACCTAACCTAACCTAACCTAACCTAACCTAACCTAACCTAACCTAACCTAACCTAACCTAACCTAACCTAACCTAACCTAACCTAACCTAACCTAACCTAACCTAACCTAACCTAACCTAACCTAACCTAACCTAACCTAACCTAACCTAACCTAACCTAACCTAACCTAACCTAACCTAACCTAACCTAACCTAACCTAACCTAACCTAACCTAACCTAACCTAACCTAACCTAACCTAACCTAACCTAACCTAACCTAACCTAACCTAACCTAACCTAACCTAACCTAACCTAACCTAACCTAACCTAACCTAACCTAACCTAACCTAACCTAACCTAACCTAACCTAACCTAACCTAACCTAACCTAACCTAACCTAACCTAACCTAACCTAACCTAACCTAACCTAACCTAACCTAACCTAACCTAACCTAACCTAACCTAACCTAACCTAACCTAACCTAACCTAACCTAACCTAACCTAACCTAACCTAACCTAACCTAACCTAACCTAACCTAACCTAACCTAACCTAACCTAACCTAACCTAACCTAACCTAACCTAACCTAACCTAACCTAACCTAACCTAACCTAACCTAACCTAACCTAACCTAACCTAACCTAACCTAACCTAACCTAACCTAACCTAACCTAACCTAACCTAACCTAACCTAACCTAACCTAACCTAACCTAACCTAACCTAACCTAACCTAACCTAACCTAACCTAACCTAACCTAACCTAACCTAACCTAACCTAACCTAACCTAACCTAACCTAACCTAACCTAACCTAACCTAACCTAACCTAACCTAACCTAACCTAACCTAACCTAACCTAACCTAACCTAACCTAACCTAACCTAACCTAACCTAACCTAACCTAACCTAACCTAACCTAACCTAACCTAACCTAACCTAACCTAACCTAACCTAACCTAACCTAACCTAACCTAACCTAACCTAACCTAACCTAACCTAACCTAACCTAACCTAACCTAACCTAACCTAACCTAACCTAACCTAACCTAACCTAACCTAACCTAACCTAACCTAACCTAACCTAACCTAACCTAACCTAACCTAACCTAACCTAACCTAACCTAACCTAACCTAACCTAACCTAACCTAACCTAACCTAACCTAACCTAACCTAACCTAACCTAACCTAACCTAACCTAACCTAACCTAACCTAACCTAACCTAACCTAACCTAACCTAACCTAACCTAACCTAACCTAACCTAACCTAACCTAACCTAACCTAACCTAACCTAACCTAACCTAACCTAACCTAACCTAACCTAACCTAACCTAACCTAACCTAACCTAACCTAACCTAACCTAACCTAACCTAACCTAACCTAACCTAACCTAACCTAACCTAACCTAACCTAACCTAACCTAACCTAACCTAACCTAACCTAACCTAACCTAACCTAACCTAACCTAACCTAACCTAACCTAACCTAACCTAACCTAACCTAACCTAACCTAACCTAACCTAACCCCTACAATTTTTCATATTTTGACAGCGGGTTTTTTGCTAAACGTTGTGTTTTACTGTATCTTTATCAACGTTATAGATATTTTCAGTGTTCCCGTCATTTTAGACCCTTTTTATAGCTATAAAACATTAAAAAATCATCAAAATAAGCAAATTTTTATAAACAATCAAAATTTTTTTCTAAATTCTACAGGTTTTTGCGTTTTACTTACCATCATTTAACGCCCGGAGTCTTCCCCTGTCGTTTGGTACCACTTTCGACCACCCCCGATAGTGGGAAGTGATAAATTTTTGATTTTTCTACCCCACCCACGCACGAACCGAGGTGATGTGGTAGATCGAAATTTCAGTACATTTTCTACAATTTTTCATATTTTGACAGCGGGTTTTTTGCTAAACGTTGTGTTTTACTGTATCTTTATCAACGTTATAGATATTTTCAGTGTTCCCGTCATTTTAGACCCTTTTTATAGCTATAAAACATTAAAAAATCATCAAAATAAGCAAATTTTTATAAACAATAAAAATTTTTTTCTAAATTCTACAGGTTTTTGCGTTTTACTTACCATCATTTAACGCCCGGAGTCTTCCCCTGTCGTTTGGTACCACTTTCGACCACCCCCGATAGTGGGAAGTGATAAATTTTTGATTTTTCTACCCCACCCACGCACGAACCGAGGTGATGTGGTAGATCGAAATTTCAGTACATTTTCTACAATTTTTCATATTTTGACAGCGGGTTTTTTGCTAAACGTTGTGTTTTACTGTATCTTTATCAACGTTATAGATATTTTCAGTGTTCCCGTCATTTTAGACCCTTTTTATAGCTATAAAACATTAAAAAATCATCAAAATAAGCAAATTTTTATAAACAATCAAAATTTTTTTCTAAATTCTACAGGTTTTTGCGTTTTACTTACCATCATTTAACGCCCGGAGTCTTCCCCTGTCGTTTGGTACCACTTTCGACCACCCCCGATAGTGGGAAGTGATAAATTTTTGATTTTTCTACCCCACCCACGCACGAACCGAGGTGATGTGGTAGATCGAAATTTCAGTACATTTTCTACAATTTTTCATATTTTGACAGCGGGTTTTTTGCTAAACGTTGTGTTTTACTGTATCTTTATCAACGTTATAGATATTTTCAGTGTTCCCGTCATTTTAGACCCTTTTTATAGCTATAAAACATTAAAAAATCATCAAAATAAGCAAATTTTTATAAACAATCAAAATTTTTTTCTAAATTCTACAGGTTTTTGCGTTTTACTTACCATCATTTAACGCCCGGAGTCTTCCCCTGTCGTTTGGTACCACTTTCGACCACCCCCGATAGTGGGAAGTGATAAATTTTTGATTTTTCTACCCCACCCACGCACGAACCGAGGTGATGTGGTAGATCGAAATTTCAGTACATTTTCTACAATTTTTCATATTTTGACAGCGGGTTTTTTGCTAAACGTTGTGTTTTACTGTATCTTTATCAACGTTATAGATATTTTCAGTGTTCCCGTCATTTTAGACCCTTTTTATAGCTATAAAACATTAAAAAATCATCAAAATAAGCAAATTTTTATAAACAATCAAAATTTTTTTCTAAATTCTACAGGTTTTTGCGTTTTACTTACCATCATTTAACGCCCGGAGTCTTCCCCTGTCGTTTGGTACCACTTTCGACCACCCCCGATAGTGGGAAGTGATAAATTTTTGATTTTTCTACCCCACCCACGCACGAACCGAGGTGATGTGGTAGATCGAAATTTCAGTACATTTTCTACAATTTTTCATATTTTGACAGCGGGTTTTTTGCTAAACGTTGTGTTTTACTGTATCTTTATCAACGTTATAGATATTTTCAGTGTTCCCGTCATTTTAGACCCTTTTTATAGCTATAAAACATTAAAAAATCATCAAAATAAGCAAATTTTTATAAACAATCAAAATTTTTTTCTAAATTCTACAGGTTTTTGCGTTTTACTTACCATCATTTAACGCCCGGAGTCTTCCCCTGTCGTTTGGTACCACTTTCGACCACCCCCGATAGTGGGAAGTGATAAATTTTTGATTTTTCTACCCCACCCACGCACGAACCGAGGTGATGTGGTAGATCGAAATTTCAGTACATTTTCTACAATTTTTCATATTTTGACAGCGGGTTTTTTGCTAAACGTTGTGTTTTACTGTATCTTTATCAACGTTATAGATATTTTCAGTGTTCCCGTCATTTTAGACCCTTTTTATAGCTATAAAACATTAAAAAATCATCAAAATAAGCAAATTTTTATAAACAATCAAAATTTTTTTCTAAATTCTACAGGTTTTTGCGTTTTACTTACCATCATTTAACGCCCGGAGTCTTCCCCTGTCGTTTGGTACCACTTTCGACCACCCCCGATAGTGGGAAGTGATAAATTTTTGATTTTTCTACCCCACCCACGCACGAACCGAGGTGATGTGGTAGATCGAAATTTCAGTACATTTTCTACAATTTTTCATATTTTGACAGCGGGTTTTTTGCTAAACGTTGTGTTTTACTGTATCTTTATCAACGTTATAGATATTTTCAGTGTTCCCGTCATTTTAGACCCTTTTTATAGCTATAAAACATTAAAAAATCATCAAAATAAGCAAATTTTTATAAACAATCAAAATTTTTTTCTAAATTCTACAGGTTTTTGCGTTTTACTTACCATCATTTAACGCCCGGAGTCTTCCCCTGTCGTTTGGTACCACTTTCGACCACCCCCGATAGTGGGAAGTGATAAATTTTTGATTTTTCTACCCCACCCACGCACGAACCGAGGTGATGTGGTAGATCGAAATTTCAGTACATTTTCTACAATTTTTCATATTTTGACAGCGGGTTTTTTGCTAAACGTTGTGTTTTAATATTATTAAGGTTAACTGGACGCTTTATTAGAGTCTATTTCATCGAATAGACACGACGAGCAGGATCCCATCGATACCTGTAAGTGGGAAAACTGAGTAAAACAAAGATTACTTTGTTTATTTATCAATAGTTCTAAGTTACACCTTATTATTAAGCTACTATACTTATTTTAAGCTAATAACTATATATGACTATCCTTTATTGAGGAAAACTGCGTACTGTGACCTAAGTTTTTACAACTTATATACTTATTTTATCAATATACACTCTTTTATACACTTTTACAACTTTTACAAATTTACTTGTTTTTACTATTTTGACGTCCCCTATCTATAGACATAGACAAGATGTTCGGCTATAGAACACCAGCCAAGAAGACCACTGACGCGACCTCCCAGTCTCCGAAAGAGGATGACCCGGTAAATCCCACCTCCAAAGTTAAGCGTAGCATTGGGGCATGGGAAACTGGCAGACCGAGCGTGAGCCCCAAAGTGACCTCACCAGTTGCTGGTTCAACTGGTGTAGCACCCTCCATACCCAACTCAAATCCGGCACCACCCTCACAAACCGACAAAGCACCGACGCAGAAGGTATTGACGGTGATGGTAAACCCACCACCAAAGAAGAAGACCAGAGTAGACGAAGCGAGAGTGGAATGTCATAAGGCCAAGCTCCATCTCTCGAACTCCCGCAACCTAAAGACCGATATAAAGCTGGAGGTTACCAGTTCCATTGACAAACTTTTTCAATTTGTCAAAGACTCCGAGTTAGAGCTGACAAAGGAGCGGGGAGGAAACGGAGCTAAGCGGAAGCAAAATACCACAGCAGAGACGCTGGTCGTTCAAAAGGCTGTTGAAAAGACCAGAGACGACAGCCACATTATAGAAGCAATTGAGGCCAACACGAGGCTTCTTGCTGAAAATGGAAAAAGGATCGAACAGCTAAAGGAGATGATAGAAAGTCAAAAGGAAACGCTTGAGAAGACAACTTACGCGAGTGTAGTTGCGGCGGGCTGTATAGGGCCAACGCCCAAAATGCAGACAGCCCTGCACTCGGTAGTTGTCTCCTCAACGCGAGAGGAAGAGACAGGTGAGGAAATACTTGAGAGGGTGCGAAAGACCGTAGACGCTAAGGAAGGGTGGATACAGGTCGAAAAAGTGAGGAAAGGAAAAGACCGAAAAATTATAATGGGCTGCAGAACACAAGAAGACAGACAGAAGGTCAAAGAACGACTAGAGAAGGCTGGAGAGCACCTCGTCGTCGAGGAAGTAAAGAACAAGGACCCGCTTCTGGTCCTGAAGGACGTGCTCATCGTACACAGTGATGATGAAATCATTAAGGCCTTCAGGAACCAGAATAGGGATGTCTTTTGCGGCCTCGACGACGGCGAAAACAGAATCTCGGTCAAGTACCGAAAGAGGGCACGAAACCCCTGTTGTGGTCACATCGTCCTAAGTGTGTCACCTACGATCTGGAGACGCTCCATCGACCACCAAAAGATAAGGATCGACCTACAGGCAGTCCATGTGATGGATCAATCGCCTTTAGTACAGTGTACCCGATGTTTGGGATACGGGCATGGTCGGCGGTTCTGCAAAGAGTCAGCTGACCTATGCAGCCATTGCGGTGATCCACACATGGCAACCGAGTGCCCCGTTCGACTGATCGGAGAGGCTCCCGCCTGCACGAACTGTGTCAGAGCCAAGCTGGAGCACAAACAACACAATGCCTTCAGCAATGACTGTCCCATTCGGAGGAAGCGAGATGCACTGGCCCGCTTGTCGGTAGCCTACTGCTAAGGGCACCGCAACTGTTTCCCCCCAGTATAAAATCCTCCAGGCTAACCTGCAGAGGAGCAAGTTGGCAACCGACGAACTTTTGTTGGAAGCCGTAAAGCGCAAGACGGCAGTAGCGCTGCTCCAGGAGCCGTACGTGGGTGCCGCGAAAAGCATGAGGAGCCACCGGGGTGTTAGAATCTTCCAGAGCTCTGATGTAGGGGGGGGTACTGTCAAGGCAGCGATAGCTGTCTTTGACCACGACCTAGACGTCTTACAGTACCCGGAACTCACCACGAACAACATCGTTGTGGTGGGGATCCGAACCAGAGCCTGGGAGATCACACTTGTCTCCTATTACTTTGAGCCGGATGTACCCCTGGAGCCGTACCTTGCACGCTTGAAAGCTATCCATCAAAGTAAGGGACCCGGCAGGTTAGTCCTTGGAGGCGACACGAACGCCAAGTCCACCTGGTGGGGTAGTAGCCAGGAGAACTCGAGAGGGGAGGAAATGTGCGGAGCCTTGGACGAGATGGGTCTGCATGTCCTCAATACCGGCAACATCCCGACATTCGATGTCATAAGAGGTGGCAGAAGATACTGCAGCCACGTAGACGTCACGGCCTGCACAATGGACGTTCTAAACCTGGTGGACGACTGGAGAGTGGTGGAGAGTCTGACGAGCTCGGATCATCAGGGAATCTCATTTAGTTTATATTTAGAAAAATCAAAAGGTATTAATATAGAAAGAACGACGAGGATCTACAACACCAAAAAAGCATGCTGGGACCAATTTCATGTGAAATTGGGCCAGACAATGCAAGAAAACAGTCTAACTTTAGAAAAATTACAATTAATTGAAACAGTAGAATCCTTAGAAAAAACATTAGAAAAATACACAAAATTAATTACTCAAACATGTAGACAAACCATACCCTGTAAAAAGAAAAAAGAAGTACTTACCTTTCCCTGGTGGTCCAAAAAACTCGAAGACCTAAAGAAGCAAGTGGACACGAAGAGACGCCGCATCAGAAACGCAGCACCGGTTCGAAGAGATCACGTAGTCGGCATATACCTGAAAGAAAAAGCAACCTATGAAAGAGAAGTGCAACTGGCAATAACGGAGAGTTGGAAGGAGTTTTGTGGGAAGCAGGAGAGGGAAGGGATGTGGGAAGGCATTTACCGAGTTATTGCCAGGTCTGCTAAAAGGGAAGAGGACATGCCGCTGCGTGATGGGGATAGGACCCTGGATGCGAAACAGTCGGCGAGGCTTCTAGCCGAAACCTTTTACCCCGAGGATAGGAGGGAGAATGACGATGCAGACCATCAACATATCCGAGAACAAGCCAAAGCGGTAAACTCGTGGAACCATGGTGAGCAACATGACCCTCCGTTTACCCTGAGCGAGCTCGAAATGTCTGCAAAGTCATTCAACCCCAAAAAGGCCCCGGGAGCCGATGGCTTTACCGCCGATATATGTATGCGAGCTATAGATGGCGATCCTGCCTACTTTTTAGCTCTGCTAAATAAGTGTATGGCACTTGAATACTTCCCGAAGATCTGGAAAGAAGCAACAGTAGTCGTCCTTAGGAAGCCGGGAAAGAGCTCGTATACCGAACCCAAATCGTACAGGCCGATTGGTCTTTTGCCAGTACTGGGTAAGGTATACGAGAAAATGTTGGTTGCTCGCCTCAAATTCCATCTTCTGCCGAGGATTAGTACTCGCCAATACGGATTCATGCCCCAAAAGAGCACCGAAGACTCCCTCTACACACTGATGCAGCACATCCGTGCCAACGTCAATCTTAAAAAGATGGTTACTGTAGTGTCACTTGACATCGAGGGAGCCTTCGACAATGCATGGTGGCCGGCTATAAGAGTCCGGTTGGCTGAGGAAAACTGTCCGATCAATTTGAGGCGAGTAATCGACAGCTACCTGAGTGACAGGAAAGTCACGGTGAGGTACGCGGGGGAGCAGCATGAACGAAGTTCAAGCAAAGGATGCGTGCAAGGATCCATTGGTGGGCCCATCCTTTGGAACGTTCTGCTGGATCCTCTCCTCCAACAACTCGAGTGCAGGGGCGACTACTGTCAGGCGTTCGCCGATGACGTCGTGATGGTTTTCTGTGGTGAGACTGCACGAGACATCGAACGACAAGCCAATGCCGCTCTCGACTATGTCCGAGCGTGGGGTATCCGAAATAAGCTCAAATTCGCACCGCACAAGACCTGCGCGATGGTGGTAACGCGAAGGCTTAAGTACGATACGCCACGCTTGAGCATGGGCGGGATCGACATTGGAATGTCTCAGGAGATGAAACTGCTGGGTCTCACCATAGATGAAAAACTCACCTTTAACACTCACATCGGGAACGCCTGCAAAAAAGCTATCGGTATTTATAAACAGCTCGCGAGAACGGCCCGCGTCAGCTGGGGGTTAAACCCCGAAGTCCTGCGTTTAATATACACAGCGGCAGTCGAGCCCATAATTCTTTATGCGGCAAATGTCTGGGCGCCAGCTGCCAATAAACTGGGAGCTCGCAAACAGCTCAATGTAGTACAGCGGGGCTTTGCACAAAAACTGTGCAAAGCGTACAAAACGGTGTCGCTGAATTCCGCACTGGTGCTGGCCGGGATCCTCCCACTGGATCTTCGTATAAAAGAGGTGGCTCGTTTATACGAAGCCAAAAAGGGGGTATCACGGCCAGTACTAGGTGACCGAGAGGTGGAAGAAATGTCACCGTTCGCGGAGGCTCCGCACCCGGCCGACAAACTGCCCCTAAAATACGACTGCCTGATAAACCAAGAACAGTACGAAAATCATTGTGATTTTGCAGTACGTGTTTTTACTGACGGCAGTAAGATTGAGGGCAGAGTTGGAGCGGCGCTATCCATCTGGACCGGTGCCGTCGAAACTAGAGCCCTCAAATTTACTTTGCCGTCATACTGCACGGTTTATCAGGCAGAACTACTGGCACTTTCCAAGGCAGCGGGGGAAGCCTTGAAAAGGGACGAGCCCACCTTCGGCTTATACAGTGACTCCAGAGCAGCCCTTGAGACCGTGGCAAACCCTGACTCGACCCATCCACTAGCAGTAGAAACCAGAGACGCCTTAAGACGCTGTAGATTACAGAACAAGCGCGTCTTCTTGTTCTGGATCAAAGCCCACGCTGGTCTGGATGGGAACGAGAAAGCGGATAAATTAGCTAAGGAGGCTGCTCTGAGATCAAAAAAGAAGCCGGACTACGATCGTTGCCCTATCTCATTCGTCAAACGTATGCTCCGTCAGCATACGATTGAGGAATGGGA